>CM076577.1:64944758-65000865 GCA_034641835.2 Pinus albicaulis | reverse complement strand
GTTTTTGAGAAATATGTCCAATTCTAAAGGGAACGATTGCCCAAGGCCAATGTATAAGTCATCAAGTATATGTTGGTGGTAAATGATGCTATAACACTCAGTATCACATTTCTTCTTTCTTTCTCGTTCTCCTTTTTTCCCTTTGTCTTTCTATTCTTTTCTTTCTCTTTTTCTAAAAAAAATACAAAAAAAAAAATTGTTTCAATTCAATGCTCATGACTAGGCAAAAAGACGGTTAGTCTACGCCATTGTTGATCAAATATATCAATAAAAATATAAGCAGAAGTAATTTTCATGTCGTTGTATTGGTTACATATCAAAAATCTTTTGTCAAAGCAAATAAGTCAGAGACGATATTTTGTGTAGAATTAACAGACAAGAAAGCGGAAATGACAATAAAATTTTTGGTGACAACATCGTTAATCAAACAACATGAGTTGAATCTTGTTGCAAATATTTGTGTTTCTATTAAATATTTTGAAATTATTCCAAAGAATAAATACGATAGTGGTGATTATGAGAAAACTCTTTGTCTAAATAGTTTTAACAATGTAGAAAACATTTGTCTTGTTTGTGCAGAGTACCATTTTTTTCCAAGAATGACTATTAAAAATATGTCATGTAATGAAAATACATTTCCAGTGGGCATAATCACAGCTATTGCAATTTCGATAATGCAAACAACACTGCAATATGTATTGGAAATTAAAGACGACAATGGAGAACAAGACAAGGCTACAATAAGTTCTTTTTTTTTTCAAAGTTTTATTGTTACGAAGTTATTTTCCATATGTTTGTTTTCTCCCCACCAACAAACCCAATTTTCATTTAAATAAAAAACAAGTTACAAATGTGTAGGTCTATATATCCCAATGTTTAGGGAAAAAATCATTATTCATATATTGTACGTTTTCATGTATCATTTTACAAGTGTTTCATATGTAACAGGTTCAAGTACACGATAAAATTGTTCTAACATGTGTTTCAATTCAAATATATTTGCAACAAAATGTTTTCCCATTGATCTTGCTCAAAAATATAGTTAAGAAAAAAGAAAGAGTTTTCCATAATTTACAATCAACGCTCATATAAGAAGCTAGCATTATAAGAAGCCTACTTTCCTCACCAAGCGAAATATGCATGCTAAACTATATCATATTGTTTAAATAGACATGCATAAATAACAAGAAATAAAAAAGACATTTGATTTCGTGTTCCTAAGTGTATTTTTTACAAAATTTCTAATGATACTCGAGAGCAGTTAGTGTATTTTTTTATGTGCATGTTAAAAAGTGTGTGTGTGTGCGTGTGTGTGTGTGTGTGTGCATGCGTGTGTGTAGATATATATATATATATATATATATATATATATATATATATATATATAAGCATGATATACATGGAGAGAGCTAATTTTTTCATGTTAAAATTTATTTTTTTATGCAAAATTATATTTTTTATTATTTTTCGAAGTTGGCTAAATGATGTTTAAATTGCAGTTTGGAGACACTTGTTCACATAATATTTTTTCAACACTTTAAATAAATTGAAAAACCAAGAGTACCATTTTGAATAGGACTTGTAAACAAAGTTAGTGGTATTTTTTGAGATTTTTTTTTTGTGTATATTTTACGTAATTAATTTTTTATTTATCCCCTTTTAAATTGTCCAAAAAAAAATCAAGTTTTATGTTTAAAAGAAATTAGATAAAAAAATATCATATGAATTTGAAATTTTCAAACTCATATGCCATTGGATAGAGGATTCTTTCACGAATCCATTATGATAAACTCTGCCACTTAAGGAAAATTTCTTCCCTAAATATGATAGGGTACAAAATGGGGTTGCAGAGAAATTTGCAGAAGAGGTTTTGAAATTGCAATTTTTAGGACTTCAAGATCTTGATCAAGCACTTTAAATGCTTTATCAAGAACTTAAATTCAAAATTAAAATTTCTCGATTGATAATTAAAGAAACCTCCAATCGTGTGGTTAACCAGTGGCTCATTTGAGCTTAAAGGCTCGATCGAGCCATTAAAAATCTAACCCGATAGTGGCCTTACAACTTTTTATTAATGGCACTAATGGTGGATCATATGGCTCAAGGGCTTGATCAAGACTATAGCTCGATCAGGCCTCTGCTATCAATAAATATTTTAGTTTCTAAATTTTACTATGCAAAAAAAAAAAAAACCCTAACATTCTTTCATAGAGAAATAACATAGCCTGGAAATTACAAAATGATTCACAACAAACATGGGAAATTGAAGATTTGGATCAGAAAAGGAAATAAATTGTCATCCATAGAGGAATTACGAGAGAAATCTAGAGAAATGATGAGAAAAACACACCTAACAATGAGAGAACAAGAATTTCATGCAAATACATCTAATTCAAATTGTCTCACTTCTCAAATTACTTCTCCATATTGTATGCATTAAGAAATATGGTTAAAAACCATAAACAAATGGATAATGAAACAATAAAAGTAAGAGAAAATAAGCATTGAAAATAATACCATGTAGTTAAAAAATGAGATGTAACAACAACTAAAGAAAACCACTTGAAACCATAAAAATTATTGAAAACCACTTGAAACCATGCAAATTATTGAAAACTACTTGAAACCATAGTTTATTGGAAATTTTGAAACCACTTCAATTCATGCAAAATATGAATCTCCTTTGAATTGTAATGGTTTAAGATAACCCACATAAAATAAGGATGTGATTTAACCAAAGAAAACCATTGAAACATAATTTCCATATATTATTTACATGAATTACAATTCATGGAAATTTATCTACAAGATGGATTAGAAAACATGGTTGTCAAATAGGTGGTCCAAAACCTATAAGAATTAGTTTGATTAATGTTTTATATCCAAAGTAGGAGTTAAAATAGAGAAAATGTGGCAAGATCTACAAGGAGAAAGAATATCCCTACTTCCAATGTGCATGAACTGAGAAGACATTATTTGTTAAACATATATTTAACAACATTAAAATTTCATAACATTCATCATTATATATAACATTTAATGGTTCTTTAAATCCTAAATGATGATACTGGCCTTTGAAAACCTTCTAAGTTTCTTCTTCTAGTTCTCATATGAAGGTTATGAGAATGTTTTAAAATTCACAAGTTTTTAAAGACATACAAAGTGTAGTGTAGATTTGTGCTTGCACAAAAAGGAGTTCATTATTGCATATAACTATAATACTCCATGGAAGACTCATGTGATTAATCAATATTAAACTCATAAACAATAAATTCAAAAGAAATAAATTAGCATGCATGTATTGATTATATGCTGGAAATGTTTACAATGTTAATCTTCTTAGATTGTGGCAATCTAATGTCATTTAAATTCATCTAGATGTTTCTCAACAAATGTAATCTTGAAATATATTGAAAGATATGGTTCAAAAGTAAAGAAAAGTTCTTTATTTTAAACCTTGTCAATATTTGATAAAATAGTTGAAAACATAAAATACATTGGAAATCCATCTTTTCACGTGCATAAAAAAGGTTCATTATAGAAACATCTAGTTTTTTAAATCCTATTACCCCTCCTTGTGGCCTATTTGATAATTGTGCTAAATTTTCCATGTATATTCTCCCAAAAAACACTCAAATCATTTGTGCCCCTCTTCACCACAAATGCTAACAATGTACATTCATTGTTTATAATACCTTGAAGCATATCCATTGTTCTCTAAATCCACTAAAAGCTCTATCTCTTGATTTCTTTTTGTTTGCTTATCAACAATTTCATCGTCCTTTTCATCCCAAATTTCTTCCACGTTTTATTTGGAATTGTGAAATTCTCTACAGTTATGTTAAGTTATTCCTTTAAGAAATATATTCTTACTATTGTTTTATGGTAATTTTAGTTTCACGTTTTAAAACGTTAAATGATATGGTGCTTCTAATGAAGAATTTTTTTTCCAACTAATTTTATTTTGTATAGTAGGCTTGAAATATTAACATACTTAAAACTTAGTTTAATATGTTCCTTATTGTATCATGGAATGTGTATTTATGTATTGTATCTTATAGTTGATTAAATTTGTATGAATTTATATATATATATATATATATATATATATATATATTATCTAATGAAATAAAATTGGCCCTTCAATTTGGTAATTACTAGCTTGATTTTTCAAGAATCTCCCATTCTCTCAAATTCAAAAGATTTGCCACATCAATATGTTCTTTAAGTAATAATTCCCTTTGAACTCATTTCGTGAGCCTTGAAACTGAAACCTAATTGAATATCAACTCTTAAATTGATTCAATTAACCTAAGGAGCATTTTAAACATTAATGACACACATAGAGGTATAGGTTAGAGATGTGTTCCAATGTCTTTAAACATAGGAGTTGTTACTTGTCTGCATTACATTCTAGGGGTAGTTTGAATTCCATGTACATAAGTATATAAGATTGTTCTCCACATATTTTCGGGTATATCAGACGACACTCCACATATGAAAAGTATATCAAAATCATTCATATCATATAGGATGCATTATAAAACACTAACACAGAATGCACTTCCATGTATATTTTGGAAGTCCCCACTAGGATGAAATCCAACCCTAGGTAACAGTGTCAGCCACCTTATTATCTGTGATACACCGAACACAACATTCGTGGAGATTTCTTGCATGTATTGGAAAATGTATTTTTCAGCTCACAGTGACTTGGTAATCCTTATCTGCCTAGTTACCCCTTTGTTTTGTTCTATGTCTTTAAATTTTTAAAATTAATCAGTAAATTGTGGAACAACAACACCCTCGTCACTTGCATATGATGCAAATATTGCCTCCTTTACCTCCTAAGGCAAAAAATGGACATCGAAAGAATAAGAAAACGCAAAATATTGAGGGTACATCTACATTATTCCCTTTGAAACCACATCTGAAGTTTATCAACTAAAGTTGTCACTTCCTATTAGTATCATTCCAACATTTTTTAAAATTGAATTTAAAATGTGTTTCGATCATATTTGTGTATTTTAATTGAACCAAGAACATATATTTTAGTTCATTTGAAGTATCAAAATGACTTGCATCATAGTCTAAGATTTTACTTATTTTCTTAGTTTATTTCTTGAGAAGCCAAAATGTTATCTTATTAGCTATGTGTGATAATGAACTATTCATATGAAAATATATATAGATTACATTATATATATGAACATACACACAATGAAATAATACGCATCCATAAACTAGAATAATTTTCATGCATCCATAAACTATCCTTGAATGAAAATATACAAAGTTGGTACATCACATGTGAATATGCCCTATGAAATGGATCTGAAATTATACAAACTATCTATGGTCCACTCTAGAAAGTATCACTTCAAATCTTATGTGTGTTCTGCTATGTAGATTGATCGTCTATAATTCGGTAATGACATATAAAACATTCAAATTAAAATTAATTAAAACATTATTTGTACAAATATAAAGAATCTGGAAATTCATGATTTTGAACTATGCATTTAAATATTCCTCTACCTACGAATTAGTCAGGTGAAAATGGAAGTAAGGTGGGATGGGGGTATGATAAATCAGGTTTTGGTGTTCCCCTACCTATGGATTAATGCCTCCATACCTAGCATCCCATTCACATGTCCACATAACTGCAACATCGACACCCCTCTTGATTTGGACCTGTGAACACAATGACAAAGACAAATTATAATTAGTCTATGGATTAATTAGCATGCATACATGTAACATAAAAAATTAAAATTTTGAAATCTTAATAATAATAAAATCACCTCAACTATTATTCCATTAGTGTTATTAGGTGGAGGTGGAGGTGGAGGAGACTGAGCCATGGAAACATGTATTAGAGGAGGCTACTTTGGCTAGTCAATTTATCCCTCAGATGACCTCATAAGATAATCTATGTATATGGGTTGTGTTTTCATGTTACAATGAAATTATTTATATAAATTTAATCTGATACAAACTTATTCATATAAATAATGTAAAATTTGATGATAAGAGTCAAAAGTTTCATAACTATGTACCTGGTCTGTGTCACATGGGTCGTGCACCCTCCAAGTGTCACAGATGGTATTATAACATGTACGTGCATGTGAAAAAATATTTTCAAGCCCTAGACTCTATAGATATGAATAATCATGTAATGCAACTAGTGGGCCATGAGGAAACGAAGGTGTTATGCTCATCTCTCCATGTTATGTGACATGTGCAATGGTCAATGTCCTCTGCATGTTATCTGCAATGGTATGCTTAGTCTCAATGCTAAGCTGTGATGACTTCTCTAGCTTTGTAGGAAATACCACACTTCAATATGGTCGTGGAAAAAATCTTGGAGGTGGTGCTACATGTCCAAGGTCCCTACGAGCCCCGAAAAATTCATAACTGTGTTACAAACTAGGTCCATAAAACTTAGATCCAGTGTTGGTGTAATGTGACTTCATATGTAGCACAAAATATGCATATCTATGCTTTGCAAAGTAAATGGGGACCTGGTCATGCTTGGGTAACTGGCCCCAAGCTCCAATGAATCAATCATAGACAAAAGGGGCCACATCGATATTCTTAAAAATATTTAGCGGAATTAGACCAACATGTCTAGCACAACATTCCAGAGGGATGTCAAACAACTCCCCATGAATATCAATGTTCTTGGTGGCGTCTTTCACTTCCTTCCAAGTATTTGGGCCTCTAACCTTTGTTGAATATTTCAATAAGAAACAGTGAAGGAAGCATCCTAAAACATCATTCCTGATCCTAGTTGGAAAGTGATCACCTAAACTAGGTGGGGGCCACACAGGTGATTTTTGTCGCAAAGTCTTTTTTTCGACTATGTCTATTTTTAGACATATGGATCATGTTCTATAAGTTGCGGGATGCTATTTGTGGATGGTTGGTCAAGTTGGAAAAATATATGGACTTCTATTTTTAGACATACTGGGCGGAATCTATTTTTAGATTGCCAGTCTAAAAATAGATATGTCAAATATTATTAGCTCTTAATAATATTTAGACTCTAAACATTGTCTTATTCTCTTGGAGCACTTCAATTAAGTGCACACATGTGGCATAGGAGCTAACAGAAGGAATTACGCTATTCCTGAGGGTTATGTGGAGCTATTGCATGGATACTTTAGTTAGAACTCATGTGACAGAGTTTGGTGGAGTTGATTGAGGAAGTTAGTGGAGTTGTATTCAGTTTAACTAATCTAAACATAGTTGAGCTATTTGTATTCAGTTTAACTGATTGATACAATTAGTGAGAGTGTTGTGAATTAATTATTAATTAATTCACTAATTATAAACTCATAAATCAACTAAAGAATACATCGGTTAAATTCAGTGTTCTTCTTGGACGAGTTTCGGTGGAGGCCGTGCGAGAGATAGGTGAAGGGCAAGCTGTGACTATCGGTTGTGACTATAAGTGATGCATGGTTTGCATCCAACACTTCAAGTAAATTCCTGCAAATGCGTGAGCAAGGGCTCGGGTAATTCATTCTCATCGAAGGCATTCTTCGATGGATTGTGCGATGAGCGGGAGTCTGGGGTAGCGAAGATCAGTGCATGGGATTTGCAAGATCGGGTCTGATTAGTGTGTAGCAAGTGGAGATTATACTGAGAGCTTGTGGGGAGCTTTGTATAATGATTGTTACATGATCTCTATGACATATATAATATACAGATATTTGGGGGTTTTCAGCTTTAAGCTTTCCCATTACATACTATGTTCATATGTGTGAATTTTTATGGTTTTAATGTGTGCATGCAATTGATTTTATTTCCGCAATTAATGATCAATGGCAGAAGAGATTATGTATGGTGCATGAAGTCAAATAGTGTGTGATTAGGAGAATCTCAGATGTATAAGATATCAGTTATATAATTTCTACATGGTATTAGATCGATATTGATCATTGGAGCAATTGCAAAGCAATGAAGCGGTTGAGTTTTAGGATAAACTCAGGAAAATAAAAATGGATAAGAATGACACTATTCCGGTATACTTGAAAAAGTTTGTCCACTGCATGGATGAGCTTTAGAGTGTAGGAGTTAGTGTGGGTGAGGAAGGACAAGTCAAGAAGGTTGGGATTCGAGCAAAGAATCTCTACAGACTTGAAGTAGATGGGATGTCTACGGAGCTTCCTACTGTTGGGAAGTGCAAGAAAGACATGCAATTGAAGCTTGAGAGGGAGAAAGTTTTGTATCATGCGAGTAATAGTGAACCTCAGGAATGTGGAGCAGCCACAAGATGAGGATCATGGACTGGGAGCAACCACTTATGCAGAGAAATTTCGTGCCAGATGGGCAGAGGGAGTGCATGCAGCTATACCACTAGGTAAGAGGTGGGGAGACATGCATGGATAATCCAAGAAGAAATTTCTGGGAAGGATTCATTGACATGGTGTGGATCTCATGATTTGAACCTGGCTACGAGGTGCCCACAGAGCAGCAGTAGCATGATCGGTTGGATTGATGCAGGCAGATCAAAGTGACAGTGTCAAATACTGGAGCGCGGTTCAGAGTTGACAGCAAGTGCAGAGTGCATGGGTGCAGAGTTCAATAGCGCAGTGGTTCCTGAAGACATGTGTAGTAGCTAAGCAGAAATCGAATACTTTGATGATAGATGCATCAGATTGATTGAGTTGTTTGAAGCCTATTCAGTTTCGGAAGATTTGCAGAGCAGATGCATGGAGTTGCATGGCACTTGCAAAGGTTGCGGGGCGAATGCATGGAGTTGCATGTCGCATGCAAAGACAGTCCTTTCTTGTTGAGAGGGAGTGTTGAAGATTGCAACAAGAAACAGTGAAGGAGGCATCCTGAAACATCATTCCTGATCCTAGTTGGAAAGTGATCACCAAAACTAGGTGGGGGCCACATAGGTGATTTTTGTCGCAAAGTCTATTTTTAGACATGTCGATCATATTCTATGAGTTGCAGGATGCTATTTGTGGATGGTTGGTCAAGTTGGAAAAATAGATGGATTTCTATTTTTAGACATATTGGGCGGAATCTATTTTTAGATTGCCGGTCTAAAAATAGATATGTCAAATATTATTAGCTCTTAATAATATTTGGACTCTAAACATTATCTTATTATGTTGGAGCACTTCAGTTAAGTGCACAGATGTGGCACAGGAGCTGACAAAAGGAATTATGCTATTCTTGAGAGTTATGTGGAGCTATTGCATGGATACTTCAGTTAGAACTCATGTGACAGAGTTTGGTGGAGTTGATTGAGGAAGTTAGTGGAGTTGTATTCAGTTTAACTAATCTAAACATAGTTGAGCTATTTGTATCTAGTTTAAATGATTGATACAATTAGTGAGAGTAGTGTGAATTAATTATTAATTAATTCACTAATTATAAACTCATTAATCAACTAAAGAATACATCAGTTAACTTCAGTGCATGGACAGTTTCAGTGGAGACCAGTGCAGAGATAAGTGAAAGGGAAAGTGTGACTATCAGTTGTGACTATAAGTGATGCATGTTTTGCATCCAACACTCAGTAGAGATGCCTATAAATACTATGTGAGAAAGGCTCGGGTAATTCATTCTCATCAAGAGGCATTCTTCAGCAGGGATTGCGCAGTAGAGGCAGGCTAAAGGCTGGCAAAGATCGGTGCATGGGATTTGCAAGATCGGGCCTGATTAGTGTGTAGCAAGTGGAGATTATACTGAGAGCTTGTGAGGAGATTTGTATGATGATTGTTACATGATCTCTATGACATATATAATATACAGATAGTTGGGGGTTATCAGCTTTAAGCTTTCCCATTACATACCGTGTCATATGTGTGAATTTTTATGGTTTTAATGTGTGCATGCAATTGATTTTATTTCCGCATGTAATGATCAATGGTAGAAGAGATTCTGTATTGTGCATGAAGATAAAATAGTGTGTGATCAGGAGAATCTCAGTGAATAATATATCAGTTATTCAATTTTCTACATTAGCCTCCTAATTCTATGTATGGAATATAGGAGGTGTCTTTGTGGGCCTTTCCTCTGGTATGTCTCGATCAACTTATTGATGTTATCCAACATCAGAGACAAAAGACACCTTGTAGGTGAACTAGCAGAGATTTTATCTATTTGTCGTGTGATCCATATCTGTTGGGCCCTAAAATACTCAATTGTAATACTAGTTATAACATCGTTCCACGAAGGGATCGACACTGCACTTTGATCCTTGCATTCACCCTACTGAGGGTCTGCAAACCAAGAACATAATTATAATTATATATATATATATATATAGAAGCATAATAACATATACATTAAATTCAAACACATCAATTGAAAACTATTTAAAAATTAAAGACAATTTCAAGACATAAACACATAACGTTTAAAGAGGATTTAAAATGCAATATGTATAACTGCAACGGGTGAAGAAGGTCTACTATCTATAGCAAGATCATCAATAGAGACATAAACATTGCCTCTGACACTCTGACTTGTGTCGAAGCAAGGATTTATGAGTGGAAAATACACTCTAGTATGGCTACGTGATCTATTCTTACCATGTATAATAGATCCCCCAAAATTGTGGTAGGCTGCGGTTGGGGGGTGTATGAGAGATGGCTCTACAAATTACATATAATACATATAAACTAATCCAAGAAAAAAATGTTGGCATAGAAAGAATGTTGACAAGAAAACGATTTATAAACTCAAGTAGAATAATATAGGCTAAAGTTCTAAACTAAATAGAGTGTCTATTTTGATAAATTATCAACCAAAGCATTAAGTGCCATGTAAATACAATCCAAAAATGTGATCTTCTAACTTACACTTTTTCTCATTTATAAATAGCGCATTTTATTCATAGAGTAGAAATATGTAAATATATGTACAAATTTGAAATAAAAATATTTGCAAAACTAATAAAAATTCATGCCAACCAAATACTCCATAAGACAAGTCCTTATAAATTTTTATTTTGACACATGACATGTACTAGGTGAAAGCACATGAAGACAATTTTTCTGGTAACACACACTGCATAATGAAATGGTATTGTACACATTACAAAAGAGTCAAAATGCTTGTATATTGGAACTTTAAATGCACTTTTTGTCATAGATTTAATGTATGTATCAATGATGCATTATTGAAACTTATGTGTGTGTGTGTGTGTGTGTGTGTGTGTGTGTGTGTGTGTGTGTGTGTGTGTGTTGCATTATATAGTTAAATAAAAATACAGGAAGCGTAAGTTACAAAATAAATTCTCAACTAATAAATTTAATAAGGGTGGGAACTAAGACATATATTGTTGTCATGTACATCATTATATTAAATAATTCTACAAATATGAGCAATGAAAATTTTAAAGAAAATTATAGTTTATAGGTCAATTCAAGTCTTAAAAAAGTTGTTGAACATCACCCATCTTATGTACAATTATGAAGAGCACATTATGTTAAATAATTATAAAACTATGTTAAATGTTTTATATGTGTGAGAAATAAATGTTATAATTATATTATATATCTAGTTATAAAGTTATGTTACATGTTATGCTATATTATATATAATAATTATAGATATATTATATTTTACAACTTTATATATATATATATATATATATATATATATTCGATTAATAAAATTTATATTATTTAACTAAACAAGTTTTGTTTTGTACTTTTAATTTAGTTAAAATATTTTATTTAAGTACAATTAATTTTATAAAAAAAATTACTATATTTATTATTACAAGAAAAATTATATATATATATAATTGCTTTTGACTTTTAATTTACTTAAAATATTTTATTTAAGTACAGTTAATTTTATAAAAAAAATTACTATATTTATTAATAAAAAATAGTTATTTAAAAATATTTTTATTTAAATTTAAAATAAAAAATGAAATAAAATTTCTTATTTGATTTAATATGGGTTCACCATTGAGAGCCATATTGATTTTGTCAAATTAAAGTTCCTAATTTATTGGATTTCTATAGTTTAAATGTTTTCTATTTTGAATTTTTTGGGGAATATTTCTAATCAAATTTGTTTGAAATCTAAAATGCATTTTTAATAACAATAAATCAATTTTTTTTGAAATTTTATTTCACTAAAATCTTGAAAAAAAAAATTAAAATGTAAAATATCTAAAAAAACTTTTACCATAGAAAATATTTATAATAAACATGCTAATATTGTAGATAACATATATATTGAAATTTAAAAAAAAAAAAAAAAAAACCTAAATTATAGTTTTTTTGTGTTTTTCAAGGGTTTTCTTAATGGTTTTCTAAGTTGTTTTTTGTCTTTAAAGGTTTTCTTGGTTATTTCTTAAGTTGTTTTTTGAGGTTTTCAAGAGTTTTCTTGGTGGTTTTGTGGTTTTCATGGTGACTTTCAGGATTTTTTTTGTAGTTTTTGTATTCTAGGTTTTTTTTCAAATTAATTTATTTTATTTTGCAGAAAAAAATGAATAGAAGAGAAAAAATTCCAAGGAAACTTGCCACGACTTGAGCCTCTTAGTCATTTGCGGTGTTGAGTTCCTCCATCTCTATCGAGATTAGAAATTAAACTTCTGTTGAAGCCATTTTCCTTTTGCGGTCCGAGCAAAATGACTTGCGTAGGTTGTGGTTGGAGTATTTTAAGTAGAAATAACGCTTGATCAAGTTATATTTTGTGATCGGGCCAATGGCTCGATCAAAATATACAACTTGATCGAGCCATAACTCTTGATCGATCCATAACTCTCAATCGAGTCGTTAACTCAGGTTAGAAAATAGCTCGATCGAGAGTTTGTGTAAATGCTCGATCGAACTATTTTTAAGCGCCTCAATAGTTTGCTAGAGTGTTTAAAAATTTCTCAATCAAGCGTTTAAAATTGCTCAATCAAGAGCTTAAAATTTCTCAATCGAGCATCTGATTTTCAGAAAAAAGCACCCTCATTTAGCCAAAAATTGTAACCTAGCTCCATGTTTTGACCCTTGGCATATTTATGTAACTTAAAAAAAAATTGTTGAAATCTTAGGAATAAAAAATTTTACCTCAATTGTTGGTCCATGTGGTTGTACATACTAACTCTCCTCCACATTAATGAACATATAATGTGGATTTGGAGGAGAATCCATGGAAATTTACTCTAGTTGAGGATGCCCTATATGATCAACTCCCCCCTCAGATGATAGGTTTTAACCCTGTACATAAATTATTTGCAAATGAATTCTTAAAAGATAAAATAAACAATGGTGAGAGCATAAAACATAAAACAAATACACAGAGATATTTTCCCCTGGATCCCAAAACTGGGACTACCAAATTTATTTTTCTTTATATTCCTTTCAATTTTACAATACATATATATACATTCTGAAGCATTTATAAACCCCAATCCATTAACCTTGGATCAGAACATAATCATAGATCCCTTGACCAAATATACAAAATACCATGGACATAAAACCATCATGTCCAAAACCATGTGCAAATCCCATGCACAAAACCATTAGTAGGTCTGCCCACCTAATATAAGGTTAAAAAAAAAATTCTCGGGCCACTTCCCTGGACCCTGTGAAGGGGGGCTATTGCCCCCTACTACATCTAGAAAAAAAACCAGGGGGGTTATCACCCCCCTTGTGATCCCCCCCACCCCCTCCCCCCTGCGCTTGTGCCACCAGTCTTAGAAATAATATAACATAAACCCAACATTCTCCCACTTGTTGTTTTCTTTTCCACACAAGAGGTCACAAGAAATTTTAGTCATTTCTCTAGCCTTGCAATGCCAATTGTTTCTCTACACCAAGAAAACTTCTCAATGCTCACAGACTTCGTCAATGCATCTGCAACATTCTTCAAAGTGTCCACCTTTACCAACAACACTTTTTTGTCCTCAACCAAATCCATCACAAATTGATACTGAACATCGATGTGCTTTTTCTTTGAATGATAAATAGGGTTCTTAGCCAATAAAATTACACTTTGGTTGTCATATTCTATCCTTACATCTCGTTGTACCAACCCCATACTTCAACACAATATCTCCAACAAGACAACTTCCTTGCTTGCATGAGTGGTTGCCATGTATTCAGCCTCTATAGTTGAAAGAGCCACTACATACTTCCTTTTACTCATCCAAATAATTGCACCTCCAAATAGGTTAAGCACATACCCACTTGTATATCTTCTCTTATCTAGATCTCGAGCCTAGTTTGCATCAACAAAGCCATGGATGTCCAGAACTTTGTCCAATCCTAGTCTTCCTTGGTAGCAAAAACCATAATCACTAAAGCCATGCAAATATCTGAAAACCTACTTCATTAGTGTCCAATGGTCCTTCCCTAGTTTAGACATAAACCTGCTCATTACTCCCACTGCATGTGCAATTTCTGGTCTAGTAAATACCATTGCATACATTAGGCTACCAATTTCACTTGCATATGGAACACAAGACATGCCCTCTTCCTCTTCTTGTGTCTTAGGACTGTTCAATGGATAACTTTACACCTACATGAACAAGAACCTTCACTGGTTTACTATCCTGCATATTAAACCTCTGCAATATTGTCTCGACATACTTAAACTGGTTTAACCAGAGCTTCCTCTTTTCCTAATCTTGTTTAATTTCCATTCCCAAAATATAGTTTGCAGCACCAGGATCCTCAATGTCAAATTTGGAGGACAATTGGGTCTTGAAATCCTAGATAATTTCTTTGTCATTTTCAATCAACAACATATCATCCACACACAAGAGAGAATAAATAACATGGTCACCAATTAATTTAAAATAAAATCAGTGATCCTCTTCACTTTTGGTGAAGCCAAATCCCCATATATATGTCTCAAATTTCTGATACCACATCCTTGGTGAGTATTTTAACCCATACGAAATACTTTTTTAATCTACATACTAGTTATTTCTTACCCTTCAACACAAATCCTCCAGGTTGCTTCATGTAGATCTCTTCATCCAGATCCCCATGAAGAAATGTTGTCTTCACATCCATCTATTCTACCTCAAAATAAAAAGCAGTAACAACAAATAAAAGAAATATAATAGAAGCTACCTTGGCAACAAGAGAAACAAATATCACCAAAATCAATTCCTGACACTTGGGAATAACCTTTTGCTACCAACCGAGCTTTTTATTTCTCCACCTTTCCTTCTGCACTGATCTTCTTCTTAAACACCCATTTGCTACCAATGGGTTTCAATCCATCCAGAAACTCCACCAGATCACAGGCCTCATTTTTTTCCAAATATTCCATTTCATCAACCAAGGCCTCCTTCCATATTTTTCCATCCTCTAAATCTACTGTCTCCCTGATAATTCTGGGATCATCATTAGTAATAGATAAATAAAAATTTGAGCAGAAGCCAAATGAACTATACCTTTCTATTTTCCTTTTTTCTCAAACTAACCTTCTCAAAGATGGATTTTTTAGCTCTTCCTCCTCTGATTTGTATTCTTCTATAGAGTCTGATTCTTCCTCCTTTAGGTAAAACTCTATCTTCTTAGGTTACTTTGGTAGGACTTCATGTTTAATAAAATATTTCACCTCTCTAAACACCACATCTCGAATGTACACAACCTTCCTTATTTTGGGTTCCAAATCTTATAACATTTTAAACCATACTTGTACCTAATAAATATGCACCTTTCATATTTATTATCTAGCTTGGTTCCTTTCTCCTTTGGAACATGTACATATGCATCATAGCCAAATACCGTCAGATGTGAAAGAGAAAGTTTCTTACTAGTCCATACCTCATGTGGAGTCTTATCCTCCAATGCCGATGAAGGTGATCTATTAACAAGGTAACAAGTAGTCTCCAACTCCTCTACGTAAAATTCCTATCCTAACTCGACACTATTGAGCATGCTTCTTGCCTTTTCCATCAACGTCTTGTTCATTCATTCCACAACTCCATTTTGTTGAGGTGTGTATGGAGTATTATTTTGCCATGATATATCACACTTCTTAAAGAACTCTTCAAATTCCTTCTTGCAAAACTCTCCACCATTATCTATCCTTGACACCTTATCTTCTTCTTTGTCTAGTTTTCCACTAGAGCCTTAAATTCTTTAAACATGTCAAAGAATCCAGATTTCTTCCTGAGAAAATATATCCATATATTCCTTAATAATTCATCTATAAGTGATACATAGTACACAAACTGATCTGAAAATGGGTTGGATAACTTGTTATGCTTTTCAAGAATGTCCCACTCATTTAAACAAAATAAGATCTAGCTTATACTTGACTGTGCGGAATTGAACACTTGAAACAGTTGTATGTGTTTTAAATTGTTTTAACCCTTTATGTGTGAGGAATTAAACTTTTTATTTTTCTGATATTAATAATGTACATCAACCATAAAGTGCAGAAAATAAGCATCAACACTTAATAGAAAATTTAATAAAGTAGTTCACCTGAATATCGTGGGCTACATCTCTTTGAGCCTATCTCAAATAACTTGGCTATTTGGGATTATGATGAAATTTTTATTTTAAAAGTAAATACTTAACTCCAATGGTTTTTTGGTATGTACCATTGGGTTTATAATACCATCATACCCATAGAATGGTTGCAATCTCGTTGAAAATATAACTAGGCTTCCTTTGACTTGACCTCTTATGTCGGTGCCCTTAAGCTTCCCTGAGCTTCTCTTTGGCACAAAAGTCCCTAGAAGTCCTTTTCTATCCTTGAAAAATCACCTACAGTCTCCATCACATATCAAACATCCAAAATAGACTGATCATTTTCTCAAAATGAGCTTTGGCTCCCCAATCTAGGCCTGCATTCACTATTGGCCCTGGCTGCCTGAAACTTCCCTGTGGCTTTTCGACCTTTAGAAGTATCCAAATGACTCTTAAAATCCTTCCATTGGGTTCATAATGTCAAAAATAGCTATAATATACTATTCACTTGCTAAAAAAGGCCTCTGGCTGCTCTAGTTATGCCCCCAACACCTGGTGGCACCCTATGGATCTAGGCTCACTGAAATATTCCCTGAAGCATATCGGCCTTCAAAATTCTTAAAACGATTCTTAAAATCCTTCTATTAGCTTCATAAGGTTCAAAATAGTCAGAATAAACTATTTTTTTGCTCAGAATGGTTACTAGTTGCTCTGGCTAGGCCTCATTCTCCTGTTGTCCCCTGCTGGCCCTAGTGGCCCTTTGAACTTATCTGAAGAATATCAGCCTTCAGAAGTCCTCTAATGGCTCTAAAAACCTCACCATGAGTTCCAGAATTTTTGAAACATCCAAAAATGACTATTTTTTTCCTGAATAAGGCCTCTAGCTGCCCTGGCTAAGCCTCATATTGTTGTTGGCTCCTAGTGGCCCTCGTGGCCCCTAGAACTTCTCTGAAGAAAAATCTCACTTAGAAGTCCTCTGATGGCTCCGAAACCCTCACCAATGAGTCTTGAATATCAAAAATAGTCAAAATTGACTATTCACACTCTCAGAATGGTTGAATCATGCTGAAGATAGAGCCTAATCAATTTGCTTCCAGTAACCCCTAAATTAGCTCCACTAAAAAAGTAGCAGCTCCACTTAACTGGAGTTATTTTGGAAAAAATCTACAAATTAGGAGTGCTGGCATAATTACCATCGAAGTAGCCGCAACATTTAATTTAACGGTTGGTCACATATCCCAAAGATGCGGGATTAACCGTAATTGTCGGGGTTAAACACCGGATAAATGACCTTAACCACGGGAATATAGCCATGTGACTAGGCGTAAAACAATTTGTGGAGGTTTTAACTATTGGGTTAACAAACCGTCAGCATTAACGTTTGATGTTATGGTTTATTTCAATCAACATGTGAATACATATCCAATGGACTGCTAGTGGTTATGGGCTTAAGCCCTTGGCCCGGGGTCATGGGCCGATGGCCACGTGGGGAGGGGTTGTCCCTCGGGGCTAGCCCCTCCGAACCCCCAAATGTGCAACCGTTAAACTTTAAATAAAATTTTCAAACCTTATATGTTAAGAAATAAAGGTAGCAGAGATGGTAAGACAAGAGCATGCTATGTGTGAGGTCACTCGATCGATCCTCCGACCCTCCACCAAAATTTTGTCACACCAATCTTGGGCCACGTGGTAGCCTTTGGGCCTGCCATGTGGCAGTCTCTCATTGGCCAATAATAAAATGTACAATCAACTGTCGAATGAAACGGTGCCACTTGCCACCCACTGACTGGTCCTGAAGGAATATTCTAGGGAATATTTTGAGGAATATTCCCTAGAATATTTGTTTTGCTGACTGTACAAATGCCCACTCAAACCTGGTCAAAAGCCAAAATTTGTAGTTTACTGTACTTTTTAAATCGCGATAATTTCTTCATACGGTGTTGGTTTTTCAAACCGTTCATGGCACTGGAATTAGGAAGACGAGATCTTTCCAGTCACCCAGGTTCAACACACATTCGAACACTTTGAAATTTGAGCTATCACTTAGGTCCTTGGTCCAAATCTAATCACTCCTCCCCATTAGGAATCTTTTGGACCCCAAAATACTGATATACATGTTCAGTAAATGAGAGTACAACACCCTCACATTTCCAGCCTACATACACTTTTCCTTGCTTGGCTTAGTGCCTTTGAGCCCCAACTCGAAGGTAGTCAACACTTCCCCTCTTGGATGTGCTTGTCCTTCTGTCAAGAACTGTATCTTCCTTGAACTCATTCAGAAATTTTTGGCAAGAAACTTTTAATTGAAGGTAGTTGAACATCATGTCCTTGATCATCGATCAAATATGGTTCAAACAAACATAATTTTTCAACAGAAATGCATTCATGACTGAAATTTTCATATATACAAATGAATGTATGTCTTACTAAGTTACGAAGTCAAACAACTTCTTACCAAGCCACTTCCATGGCGATTTTTGCTGCTGAAAATATTCTTCATGTGAAACATCTGTTCTCACATAAATGATGGAATCTTTGATTCCATTTTCCCCAGTCATTTTATCCTATTGCTTCAAATTCTTGGGATGATTAGTTGGATGCAATGTCCAACATTGGACAATTAAATGTACCCTCTTCTGGAAATGTGTGCAAGTTTCCTTCACTTCAACTATTTCATGTATGCCTTCATCCTCTTCCAAAATTTTGAAACTTCATGGTTACAAAAACCATAGTAGTAACAACAACTCTTTCTTCCATTCAAGCATGCATATTTTCCATGCTTAATAGAAACATAATAAACTTGACTATGGGAAGAATTATACCTCAAATGTTGCTTTGCATGTCCATCTTTTTTACCTTCTTCAGGAGATGAACTTGTAGAGGTTCCAGCATTCTTTTGAAGACTAACATCAATGTTCATGTCTTGATAGCTATCAGAACTCTCTTACTCACCATAAGCTACATGTCCATTAACATCTTGCTACAACATAGGCTTCAAACAATGGCAATCAACCTAAATACAAACTTGACATGTTTGTGGTTTCGAACTTGCTACAAAATTTCTTTTTGGAAATGCCTATGTACATTCATGGCTTTAGAGTTTTCACCATAAGATTGAACATAGCCTAGGAAAAAATTCTTAGGCCTTTCCTCAACCAAAATAGGATCAATCATTCCTTGTGCATATTTGACTAGACACTTGACTTCATAGCCCATTTTTACATCAAATTGGACCCTATACCTCTAGTGTGATTTTCAAATGAACCTACACATCTATCTGACGAGGAAATTGAAGAAAAATTTGAGTGATTTACCTCTGCTTCACGCATGTGTTTTGTTAGGGCCCCTTAGGCATGATGGAGTTGCATCTCCATCTCATGCATTCTTTGAATAATTTCTTCTTTCTCTTACTTCATAGCAACCAATTTCTCACGAATTTTAGTGCTTTCCTTTCCATCTTCATACAGAATTTGCACTCTATCCTTCAGGATGCAGAAGTATTACTTCATCTCTTCATTCAATAATATTGTGAAGGAGGAGAATTTTGAAACCTCACTTGATTAAGTTGTCATTATTGTGTCAACGAACTAAATAAATTCAACAAAAATTCACAAAGATTTCAAAAACAATTGACAAATCTTCTGAAAACAATGGCTGTAGAGTCAAGCTCTTCTTCAAGCGGCCTTTTGCAAACAATATTATTGTGATTAAAGGGTTGCCTTGAGGTCCTTTGGGTAAGGAGAATGCTTTCAACCTTCTTCCTTCTTGTCCTCTTCTGGACTTAGCTAGCAGTAGCTTTCCCTTCACCTCTAGCGAACTCAAACATGTAACCAACAGTCAATTTGCAAACAGTCAAATTCTTTGCACTGTTAAACACCTTTCAAGCCAAACAAGCAACCGTGTGCTCTGTCAAGCAAGCAACCTAGTGCTATGATACCATTTGATATGAAAATGGATTGGATAACTTATTATGCTTTTCAATAACCTCCCACTCATTTAAACAAAATAAGATCTAGCTTATACTTGACTGTGTGGAATTGAACACTTGAGAGAGGTGTATGTGTTTTAAATTGTTTTAACCCTTTATGTGTGAGGATTTTTATTTATTTATTTATTTATTTATTTATTTTTATTTTTTATTTTTTTTTATTTTTATTTTTTTTTCTGATATTAAGCATGTACAGCAACCATAAAGTGCAGAAAATAAGCATCAACACATAACAACAAATTTAATAAAGGAGTTCACCTGAATATCGTTAGCTACATCTCCTTGAGCCTATGTCAACAGACTTGGCTCTTGGGATTATGATGAAAATTTTATTTTACAAGTAAATACTTAACTCCAATGGCTATTTGGACTGTACCATTGGGTTTATAATACTATCATAACCCTAGAATGGCTAGAATCTCGCTGAAAATAGAAGTAGGATTCCTTTGACTTGACCTCTTCTATCAGTTCCCTTAAGCTTCCCTGAACCATAGAAGTCCTTTTCTGAACTTTAAGCCTCACCTTCTATCTCCATCACATATCATACATCAAAAATAGACTGATCATTTTCTCAAAATGAGCTATGGCTCCCCAATCTAGGCCTCCATCCATTGTTGGCCCTAGCTGCCTGAAAATTCCCTGTGGCTTTTTGAAATTAAAAAGTCTTCAAATGAATCTAAAAATCCTTCCGTTGGATTCATAATGTCAAAAATAGTAAGAATAGACTATTCACTTGCTGAAAAAGGGCTCTGGCTTCTCAAGTTATGCCCCCAACACCTGGTGGCACCCTATGGCTCTAGGCTCACTGAAATCTTCCCTAAAGAATATCGGCCTTCAGAAGTCTTAAAAAGCTTCTAAAAATCCTTTCATTGGATTCAGAAGGTTCAAAATAGTTAGAATATACTATTGTTTGCTGAGAATGTTTACTGGTTGCTCCGGCCAGGCCTCATTCTCTTGCTGGCCCATGGTGGCCCTGGTCGCCCTTTGAACTTATATGAAGCATCTCAAACTTTATAAGTCCCCTAATGGCTCTAAAAACCTCACCATTAGTTCCAAAATGTTTGAAACATCCAAAAATGACTATTGGTTTCTTGAAGAAGGCCTCTATCTACCATGGCTAGGCCTCATACTTTTGCTGGATCCTAGTGCCCCTAGTGGCCGTTAGAAATTCTCTGAAGAAAAATATCACTCACAAGTCCTCTAATGTCTCTGCAACCCTCACCAATGAGTCTTAAATGTCCAAAATAGTCGAAATTTACTATTCACACTCTCAGAATGGTTGAATCATGCTCAACATAGAGCCTAATCAATTTTTGTTCAGTAACCCCTAAATCAGCTCAACTAAAAATGTTGCAAAATGGAGTAACCACTTAACTGGAGTTATTTTGGCAAAAATCCGCAAATTTGGAGCACTACCATAACTACCGCCGAAGTAGCCGCAACATTTAATTTAACGGTTGGTCACATGTCCTAAAGCTGCGAGATTAATTGTAACTGTCGGGGTTGAATACGCTAGAGAAATGACCTGAACCACAGGAATATAGCCATGTGACTAGGCATAAAACAATTGGCGGAGGTTTTAACTATTGGGTTAACAAACCGTCAGCATTAACGTTTGATGTTATGGTTTATTTCAATTAAAATGTGAACACATATCTAATGGACCGCTAGTGGTTATGGCCTTAAGCCCTTGGCCCGGGGTCACAGGCCGAAGGCCACGTGGGGAGGAGCTGGCCCTCGAGGCTGGCCCATCTGGACCCCCAAATGCACAACCATTAAACTTTAAATAAAATTTGCAAAACTTATACGTTAAGAACCAAAGGTAGCAGAGACGGTAAGATGTGGGCATGTTATGCGTGAGGCCGTGCAATCGACCCTCCGGCCCTCCACCAAAATTTTGTCACACCAATCTTGGGCCACGTGGCGGCCTCCGGGCCTCCCACGTGGTAGTCTCTCATTGGCCAATAACAAAGCGTACAATCAACTGTCGAATGAAACGGTACCACTTGTAACCCACTGACTAGCCTAGAAGGAATATTATAGGGAATATTTTAAGTAATATTCCAAGAATATTCCAAGAATATTCCCTGGAATATTCTTTTTTTTTAGTGTACAAATGCTTAGTTAAACTTGGTCAAAAGCCAAAATTCTTATTTTACTCAACTTTTCAAATTG
The DNA here is from genome assembly GCA_034641835.2 of Pinus albicaulis. Classification (NCBI taxonomy): domain Eukaryota; kingdom Viridiplantae; phylum Streptophyta; class Pinopsida; order Pinales; family Pinaceae; genus Pinus; species Pinus albicaulis. Next base: position 64,978,284 of record CM076577.1, on the reverse strand, counting down.
CGATAATTTCTTCATATGGTGTCAGTTTTTCGAACCGTTTATGGTGCCAAAATCAGGAAGACAAGATCTATCCAGTCGCTTAGGTTCGACACACTTTCAAAAACTTTGAAATTTGAGCTATCACTTAGGTCCTTGATCCAAATTTGATCACAAGCTTACCCAGTGATGGAACTGACACAGATCCAAACACATTATTGTAAACAAGCTCTAATATCCCTTTCGCTCTCTTAGCACAAGAGGGGAAACTCACCCGATTTTGCTTTCCATATACACAATGTTCACAGAAATAGAAATCCATAAAGTAATTATACATACCTTATACCATACCATTACCATGAAGTATTTGAAGGCCCTTCTTTCGAATATGTCCAAGCCTTTGATGCCATAACATGGTATTTTCTTTAGATACCACTAAGTTTTCTACTCCACTTTCAGGAACCACAAAATTGTTGCACCCATCAATAATAGTGTTGCTCATAAGCTTGTACAGAGTTCCAAACTAAACTCCCTGCATTAATACTAGTTCTCCCTGAACCAACTTGCAGGTATCCTTCTCAAACACTACTTTTACACCTGCATCGTCCATCTTGCTTAAGGAAATCAGATTTCTAACGAATGCAGGAATATGCAGAACACTTGGAAGTTGTTAATCCTTCCACCTTGCAAATCCATTTTTAATTTTTTGCGTCTAATGATTCTATCCTTCCTATCATACCCTAAGAAGACATCACCACTATCTTATTTATCATACTCGCATGACCACTCCCTATGGGGATTGAAGTGAAAGGATGCACTTGAATCAATCAACCATGCCTCATGATCTACATGTGTACTTGAAGAAGAAGCCAAGTACACATTCCCACCTTCATATGAGGTGGTTTTCACCTCTACATAAGGAGAACCATGAAATCCCTTTCCTTTCTCAGGATATTTAGATCTACAATCCTTTTTGAAGTGCCCTTCCTTTCCACATTTCAAGCACTCCTTTACAGGTTTTCCTATAGATTTAGATCTCCCACTCGAGGACTTACTTTTGTTTCTATTATAGGAACATCATCGTATAGACAAGGCATATCCATTCTGGCCCTCCATAATTTTCGGTCTCATATCCTCTAACAGCAAGCATGAGACTATTTCATCAAAATTCATGGTATTTGTATTTCTACCTATTGCAACAACCAGAATATCCCACGAATCTAGTAGAGAACACAACAAACTGATGCACATATCTTCATCTTATATTTTAATATCAACAGATAACAATAGATTACCACATATTGAAGGTGTTCAGATGCTCTGTCATCGAGTTTCCATCCTTCATCCTCAGGAACAATTTGTTCACCAGAAACTTAGATTGATACAAATTCCCTAACTTGTCCCATAAAGTCTTCGTCATAGCTTCCCCTAATACATTCAACAATACTGAATTTGAGATACAGAACCATATTGTGATTTTTTATTTCTAATCCAACTTCACCCAGTCTTCATCTGAAATTGTCATTGGTTTAGTACTCGGATCTACTGCAATCCATTGATATTTATCCACAAGAAGATACTCCATATTGAGCTTCCACAACTCAAAACCCTGACCATTAAATTTATCTATCTCTATCTTTCCATTTTTCTCCATATTATTTAACCGTGAGAACAGATCCTGCAGATCTCCTATTGAACATTGTCAATAATAAGCCCGAGAAAAACCCCTCATCGGCAAAGGTGTCCCCTTGAAGCCGAAACAAACCTGACACCAAATGTAGGTTTTAACCCTGTACATAAATTATCTGCAAATGAACTCTTAAAATATAAAATAAACAATGGTGAGAGTATAAAACATAAAAAAAATATACACAGTGATTTTCCCTTGGATCCCAAAACATGGACTACCAGATTGATTTTTCATTACATTCCTGTCAATGCTACAACACATATATTTACATGCCAAAGCATTCATAAACCCTAATCCATTAATATTGCATTATAACATAACCGTAGTTACCTTGACCGGATATACAAAATACCATGGACAAAAAACCAATATGTCCAAAACCATGTGCAAAACCCATGCACAAAACCATAGGTAGGTTCACACACCTAATATAGGGTCCAAAAAACATTTCCCGGGGCACTGCCCCGGACCTTGTGCAAGGGAGCTATCACTCGCTTGCTAGCCCGACATAACCAATAGGGGGGGCTATCGCCCCCCTTGTGACCCCCCCCCTGCACATGCGACTATTATTGGAAAGAATATAATGCACACCCAACATTATCCCACTTGTTTTTTTCTTTTCCACACAAGGGGTCACAAGATAATTTAATCATTGGTTCGGCCCTGATATGGCCATTGTTTCTCTACACCAAAAAAAATTCTTAGTGATCACAGACTTTGTCAATGTATCTGCAACATTATTCAAATTTTCCACCTTTACCAACAACACCTTTTTGTCCTCAACCATATCCCTCACAAAGTGATACTCAACATCGATGTGTTTTGTCTTTGAATGATAAGCAAGGTTCTTAGCCAATAAAATAGCACTTTGGCTATCACATTCTATCCTTACGGCTCATTGTACCAACCCCATACTTGAGCACAATCTCTGCGACTAAACTAATTTCTTGATTGCATGATTGGTTGCTATGTATTCAGAATTTGTAGTTGAAAGATCCACTACAAACTGCATTTTTCTCATCCAACTAGCTACTACTCCAAATAGGTTAAACACATACCCACTTGTAGATTTTCTCTAATCTAGATCACTAGTACAGTCTGCATCAACAAAGCCACAACTGTCCAAAACTCTCTCAAATACTAGTCTTCCTTGGTATCACAAACCATATTCACTAATGCCATGCAAATACCTAAAACCCTGCTTCACTGTTGTCCAATAAACCTGGTCAATACTCCCACTGCATGACATGCAATGTATGATCTGTTACATACCATTTCATACATCAGACTACTAGATGCACTTGCATATGGAACACAGGACATGTCCTCTTCCTCTTCTTGTGCCTTGGGACACTGTTCAACAAATAACTTTACATCTACAGGAATAGGAACCTTCATCGGTTTAATATCCTGCATATTGAACCTATGCAATACTCTCTCGACATACCTCCTCTATTTTAACCATAGATTCCTCTTTTCCTGATATCGTTTAATTTCCATGCCCAAAATATAGTTTTCAAGACCAATATTCTTCATGTTGAATTTGGAGGGCAATTGGGTCTTAAAATCTTGGATAATTTCTTTGTCGCTTCCAATCAGCAACATACCATCTGCATACAAGAGAAAATAAATAACACGGCCACCAATTAATTTAAAATAAACACAAATTCTCTTTTCTTCTAGTGAATCCAAGTCCCCGTATATATGTATCAAATTTCTGATACCACATCCTTGGTGATTGTTTTAACCCATACAAAGACTTTTTTAATCTGTATACTAGCTATTTCTTACCCTTCACCGCAAAGCCTTTAGGTTACTTCATGTAGATCTCTTCTTCCAGATCCCTGTGAAGAAATGTTGTCTTCATATCCATGTGCTCTACCTCAAAATCAAAAGAAGAAACAACAGATATAATTAATCTAATAGAAGCTACCTTGGCAACAGGAGAAAAAATATCAGCAAAATCGATTCCCGACACCTGGGAATAACCTTTTTCTACCAACCAAGCTTTGTATTTCTCCACCTTGCCTTTTGAATTGATATTCTTATTAAACACCCATTTGTTGCCAATGGGTTTCCTTCCATCCAAAAACTCCACTAGATCCCAAGCCTCATTTTTGTCTAAAGATTCCATTTCATCAACCATGGACTCCTTTGAAATTTTTCCATCCTCTCAGTCTACTGCCTGCCTAAAATTTTTTGGATCATCATTAGTGATAGATAAATAAAAATTTGAGCAGAAACCATATGGACTATACTTTTCTGGTTGCCTTCTTTTTCGAACTGGTCTTCTCAAAGTTGGAGTTTGTGGCTCTTCCTCTTCTTATTATTGTTCTATTGTAGATTCTAATTCTTCCTCCTTTAGCTAAAACTCTATCTTCTCAGGTTCCTTTAGTAGGACTTCATGTTTAATAGCATCTTTAACCTTGCTAAACACCACATCTCGGTTGTACAAAACCTTCCTCCTTTCTGGGTTCCAAAGCTTATAACCTTTTAAACCATCCTTATACCCAATAAATATGCGCATTTAATATTTAATATCCAAATTGGTTCTTTTCTCCTTTGGAGCATGTACATATGCATCACAACCAAATACCCTTAGATGTTAAAGAAAGGGTTTCTTACCATTCCATACCTCATGTGGACTCTTATCCTCCAACACTAATGAAGGTGATCTATTAACAAGGTAACATGTAGTCTCCACCAACTCTGCCCAGAATTCTTGTCCTAACCCAACACTACTGAGCATGCTTCTTCCATTTTCCATTAACATCATGTTCATTCTTTCTGCAACTCCATTTTTATGAGGTGTGTGTGGAGTATTCTTCTACCGTGCTATACCACACCTCTTACAAAACTCTTCAAATTCCTTCTTGCAAAACTCTCCACCATTATCTTTCCTCAACACCTTTATCGTCTTCTCTGCCTAGTTTTCCACTAGATCCTTAAATTCTTTAAACATTTCAAAGACTTTATATTTATTCCTGCAGAAATATATAAATTAATTCCTTGAGAAGACATATATAAATGATACATATTACACATACTTACTGAGGGATGGAACTAACACAGGTCCAAACACATCACTCTAAACAAGCTCTAATATCCCTTTTTCCCTCTTAGAACCAATGGGGAAACTCACTCGATTTTGCTTCACATACACACAACGTTCACATAAATATAAATCCAAAGATAAGTTAGACATACCATATACCATACCATTACCATGAAGTAATTGAATTCCCTTCTCTATAATATGTCCAACTCTTTGATGCCATAACCATTAGAGAAATTTTGAGGTCTAAAATGGGCCTCCTAAGAAAAATGTACAATCAAAATAAAATTTATAAGAACCAATAGGATTCAAGGTGATGATGTCAACCATGGTGGACGATTCACCATTTTTAGGTTAAAAGGTAAAAAGATTAAAAAATAATAAAATAATAAAACTACTTTTTCAACTTTTATTTTCAACATATCTCCCCAAGGTTTTAATAAAATTTCGAGTGGGATTACTCATTGGATGACAAATTCAATTCATCATCTAAGGAGTACCTATGTTGGATACTTTCTATGGACCCTGCTACATGAAAAATGAGAAATACATGAAAAAACATGATTGCAATCAAATTTTTTTATGTATTTCCCATTTTTCGTGTAGAAGGGTCCATCAAAAGTATGCAACATGGGTGATCCTTGGATGAGGAATAAAATTATGCATCCAACGAGTGTTCCCACTCGAAATTTGAGTAAATTCATAGGGAGATGAGTTGAAAAATTAGTTTTTTCCCTTTTCCCTTTAAAATTTGATGATGTAATCTAATCCTATTTTATTATTTTCACTATTATTTTATAATTCCCTTAGGAGGCCCATTTTAGACCTCAAAATTCCCCTAATGATGGTATTTTCTCCAGAGACCACTAAGTTTTCTGCTCCACTTTTAGGAACCACAAAATTGTTGCACCCATCAATAATAATTCTTCCTAGAAGTTTGTATAGAGTTCCCATCCAAACTCCCCGCATTAATACCAATTCTCCTAAACCTTATTGAAAGTATCCTTCTCGAAAAATGTTTTTACACCTGCATCATCCATCTAGATTACAAAAATTAGATTTATGGCCAATGCAGGAATATGCAGAACACCATGAAGTGTTCTAATCCTTCCACCTTGCCACTATATCTTGAATTTTTTGTGTCCAATGATTCTGGCCTCCCTATCATCCCCTAATAAGACATCACCACCATCATATTTCTCATACTCGTAGAACCGATCCCTATGGGGATTTAAGCGAAATGATGCACCTAAGTCAACAAACCATGCCTCATGATCTACATTTATACTTGAAGAAGAACCGAAGTACACATCCCCACCTTCATCTAAGGTGTTTTTCACCTCTACGGAAGGAGGGCCATCATATCCCTTTCCTTTCTTAGGTGCATTAGATCTATAGTAATTTTTGAAGTATGATTCCTTTCAACATTTCCAGCACACCTTTACAGGTTTTCCTGGAGATTTAGATCTCCCACTTGAGGACTTAATTTTGTTTATGTTTTGGGGCCATCCTTGTACAGAAAATCCATCTCCATTCTGGACCTCCATATTTTTCTATCTCATCTCCTCCGATAGTAAGGATGAGACTATTTCATCAAACTTCAAGGTAGTTGTATTGCTACCTGTTGAAACAGCCACACTATCCCACAAATATGGTAGAGAACACAACAAACTGATGCACTTATCTTCATATGAGATTTTAATATCAACATATAACAACTCACTTACCACATTATTGAAGGCATTCAGATGCTCTGTCACCGAGTTTTGATCCTTCATCCTCGAGTTATACAAATTTTTCCGCAGGAACAATTTGTTCACCAGAGACTTAGATTGGTACAAAGTCTCTAACTTGTCCCATAAAGCATTCTTCGTAGTTTCCATTGATACATTCAACAATACTAAACCTAATATGCACAACCGTATTGTGCTCTTTTCTTTCTGATCAATCTTCACCCAGTCTTCATCTGACATTGTTGTTGGTTTAGTACCTGTATTTACTATGATCCATTGATATTTATGCACTAGCAGATTCACCATCTTGATATTTCACACCTAAAAACTCTAACCATTAAATTTCACGATCTCTATCTTTCCACTGCTCATCATCTTCTTTCACTGCAAGGATCGATTCCGCAGATCTCCCATTGAATAGGTTCTATCACAGGCCCGAGAAAAACCCCTCATCAACAAAGGAATCCCCTTGAAGTTGAAACAACTCTGATACCAAATGTAGGTTTTAACCCTATAAATGCATTATCTGCAAACGAATTCTTAAAACATAAAATAAACAATCGTAAGAGAATAAAACATAAAACAAATATACATAGATATTTTCCCCTAGATCCAAAAACCGAGACTACCAAATTGATTTTTCATTATATTCCTTCCAATGTTACAACACATATATATACATGTCGAAGCATTTATAAACCCCAATCCATTAACCCTGGATTAAAACATAACCATAGTTCCCTTAACCAGATCTACAAAATATCATGGACAGAAAACCATCATGTCCAAAACAATGTGCAAAACCCATGCACAAAACCATAGGTAGGTCTGCCCCAACTTCCAATGAATATACCATACATGAAAGGGGCCAAATGGACATTACTAAAATATCTAAGTGGGATTGGACCTTTATTTCTAGCACGGTGATCCAAACGGATGTCGAACAACTCCCCACGAACATCAATTTCATTGGTGGCCTCTTTCACCACCTCCCAAGAATTTGGGCCTCTAACCTCATGCCTCCTGACCCTATGTGTGAACTGTATTATTTGGCTATGTGTGCCCAACCTCTGGTATGTCTCGATCAACCTACTCATGTTATCCAACATCAAAGACAATGAAAGGTGAGTTGGTGAATTGGCAGAGATATTATGTATCTTTGTTGGGATCTATGTATGATGAGTCGTAACATAATCTAATGCGATCTAAGTTGTAGCATCATCCCACAAAGGGATTGATGTTGCATTCTAATCCTCATCTTCGACCTGTTGAGGAATTTTAAATCATAAACATAATTTAACATATAAATAATTAACAAACTAGAAGCATAATAACATATACATTAAATTCAAACACATTAGTTGAAGGAAATTTAAAAATTAAAGATAATTTCAAGACCTAAACACATAAATTTTAAAGAGGATTTAAAAATGAAGGACATGTACCTGAAATAGTCTAAGACGGTCCACTGGATGTACAAGCATGGTCATCAATAGAGATAAAAACATTGTCTCTGATACTATGACTGGTGTTGGAGGAAGGATCTACTACGGAAACACAAACTCTTGGTGGGCTACATCATCTATCAAAGCCCGACAATGTATAATCAACCCTCTCGCACTACGATAACCTGCATTTGGGATGCGTATATGGGATGCCTCAACATATTACATATAATACATATGAACTAATCCAAGAAAAAAATGTTGACAAAAAACCATTTCTAAACTCAAACATAATAATATAGCATGAATTCCTAAACTTTGGAGTCCATTTTTTTATAATTTATCAATCAAAGTACATTTAGTTCCATGTAAACAAAATCGAAAGAAGTGATGAAATCTACCCTCACACTTTTTCTCGTTTCTAAATAATTAATTTTATTCATAGCGCAACTATATGTAAATATATATGTAAAAAAATGAAATAAACCTATTTTAAAAATTAATAAAATTTCATGCCAACCAAGTGATACAATATACTTTATGTTCTTAATGTTTGACTTTGACACGTGTCATGTATTAGGTGCAAGCACATGAAGACAATGTTTTTTATACAACACACTACATAGAAAAGAGTTTAAATGCTTTTATTCACTAAACCAATACACTTTTTATGATGGATTTAATTTATCTAACAATAATGCATTATTGAAACACACACACACACATATAATGTTAATTTAAATAATTATGCTATGTTAAATGTTATAGTTATATTATATGATAGTTATGCACCATTTATAAGTTCCACTAAATTATGTTATGTTACACGAGATATATATATGTGTGTGTGTGTGTGTGCATGTGTGTGTTATGTCAAATAACTTTACATTATTACAAATAGTTATATAATTATGTTATGAACTATCTAGTCAGCTATATATATATATATATAATGTTAAATAATAGGTTATGTTAAATAGTTATAGAAAAGTTTATGTTATGTTATAAAATATATATATATATATATATATATATATATATATATATATATATATATATAGCTATGTGATATGTTATAACTTTATAATCTAGTCAAATATATATAGTTATATTTAAATAATTATACAATTACATAGTTATGAAATAGTTATAGTTATGTAACATGCGATGTTATATGTGTGTTATGTTAAATAACTTTATGTTATACATGTTAAATAATTATAGAGTTATATGTTATAACTTTATGTTCTCAGCTAAATAGTTATAGAACTATGTTATGTTATCAACAAAATATATATATATATATATATATCTATATATATATATATGTTGTAACATATATATAATTTTACGTTATGTTTAATAGATGTAAAGCTATATTATGTTATATATTTTATATATAAAACTATAATATATAGATGTGACGTTATAGTTCAATAATAGTTAAATATAGCTACATGTTATGTTATATATATGTTATGTAAAATGTTATAATTATATATAGTGACATGATGTTATATAGTTTTTAGTTTGTTTATATATATATATATATATTATCTTTTTTGACTTTTAACTTTAAAGATTAATATTTTATTTTTAAACTTAGAATTGTAATATATTTATTACTAAAAAAATATTTAAAATATAAATTAATTTAAATTTTAAATAACAAAATAAATTTATTTTATTTTATTTTATAAATAGAGGTTCATTATGAGCTCCTAAGTTACTTATTTATTGGTTATAGTTTTGTTGTTTTTGTTTGGAGTTTTTTTTTATATATTTTTAATCAAATTTGCTAGAAATTTAAAATGCATCTTAAATAACAAAAAGAAAAAATTATTTCACAAAATCCGAAAGAAAAACTTTAAAACCTAAAATAATTAGAAAAAAAATGTTTTTACCTTCAAAATCAAAAAATATGCATTTAACACAAAACATTGCAAGTAAAAAACAAATTTAAAACCCAAATTTATATGCAAAAAGTGTTTTCTAGATTGTTTTGAAGGGTTTTTTAAAGGTTTTCTAGGTTAGTTTTGTGGTTTTGGTCCATGTTTTGAAGTTTTTTTTATATGGTTTTCTTGATTGGTTTTGTGATTTTCTAAGTTTTTTTTAAGGGTGTTTTTTTTTGTTTTCGTAGTTTTCGTATGGTTTCACGGTTTTTGTACATGGTTGTTTTTTTTATATTAATTTGTTACATTTTGCAAAAAAATAATAAACAAGAAAGACAATGAAAAGAGTACCTACCTTCGTTTGATCCTCTGCGATGTTAGCAAGGTGGTTGGCAAGATTGGTTTGAAGGCTCCATTTCTAGATCAAGCTCCAATAATCTCAGTCGAGTTAATGTCAAACTATTGGTCGAGTTCCCGCAAGCTGTGAAAATGTCGCGCGCAGACTGCGAGAGAAGTATATATAAGAAAAAAGGGTTTGATCAAGCCCTATGGCTCAATCGAGCCTTAACACTTGATCAAGCCTTAAATCTCGATGGAGCCTAAATGTCGATCGAGCACTATGACTCGATCAAGGGTTAGGTTTTAACCCTCGATAAAACTTATGTTTTAGTACCAAAGGAGCTTGATTGAGCTCTCACAAAAGGCTTGATCGATTACTTAAATGGCTCGATAGAGCCATTATTTTTTCCACCCAAAAAGTGTAAACCAACTCCATGCTTTGACCCATTTTCATTGCTTAAGTTGCATTATACATGCAAGTGATAGCAATGAAAAACATTGTATCACTACAAGGTAAAGACCCTCTAGCAGAGGTTATAAAGTAGGTTTTTAGTGTTATATAATTCGTCAAAATTGTCAAAAAAAAATTGCTACAACATCCGTTTATGGTTACGGAGGTTTTGGTGGAGCTTTTAACGGAAATTCAACACATATAAAAAAAATGGGCAGCTGGAGGTTATTACAGATGTTTTTTTTCATCGGTGCGCTACCCTAGCTTTAACGCACTGGTGCGTACATGTAGAAGGTGCCCCAGGGTAGTCGAATGAGAATGCACCAGGTCAGTAAGGTTTAAAACCACACTGGGCATAGTGTTGGTAATACAACACATGGGGCCGTTCTAATTTGTCTTGGGATTTGTGCGGTGCCCATAGGTCATATCAATGCACTGGTGCGTAGACTTATAAAAATGCACCGATGCGTAGTATCACAAAAATGCATCGAGATTTATAATTGGTATCGGTATTCGTGTGGTGCCCATAGGTTGTACAAATGCACTGGTTCTTATAGACACATAAACACCCCAGTGCGCAGTATCACACAAATGCACCAAGATTTAAAATTGTTATTGGTATTCGTGCGGTGCCCATAGATCGTACAATGGCACCGGTGCGTATAGACACATAAATTCACCACTGCGCCATACCACACAAACGCACCGATATTTTTAATTGGTTTTGGTACTTTTTCGGTGCCCATAGGTCGTAGAAACACATCGGTGTGCTTCATAATACAAACGCACCGGTGTACAATTACTGACATGCACCGGTTTTCATTTTGTATTTTTTTAAAACATCAACCCGTGACAGTGCAATTATTGTGATTGTTTTAAATTCATTATTCATCAAAAATCGACACATCTTATAACAATATTCATATTAATTAAATTTTTATTAATGTATTTGAATGTGATGTTTGGATTAATTTGTCATATCATATCATAATTATTATGGTTTTCTAAAATTCATTATTCATCAAAAGTCGACACAGATGTATCTTATAACAATATTCATATGAATTAAATTTTTATTAGTGCATTTGAGAATGACAATGGAGAATGCAATAGTGACAATGGAGAATGCAATAGAATAAATCAAAATATATTTTATCATATATATACATATGAATAAGACAGTGTTTATCATACAAAATGGGACAGTTATTGGTATCCCTTTGTCTTTCAATTGGGACACTATGTCCATTACATTAAACAAAATGTCTAATTTCACAGATATATTTCAAAAAATACAACGCCTTGCTTTGATATCCAAACATAGTGATCATCACTATTCGCTTGAACTGTTGTCACTGCTAGAGCTACTTCCATGACTTGGGTTATTTTCAGGAATGTTTTGTTCACGGTGTTGATTGTTTTCTTCTTCTTCACCTTCCATCTACAAAAATAAAAATAAACTAAAATGAGTGTATATACATTGGTGAGAATAATGAAAATTGCAATATTAAATAATATACATCAATGTATATCGAAAAGAAAAATGGCGTACCATAGCAACAATTGACTCATAAACTACACACATTCTTTCAAAACCATGTACCATGCCATCTTTCAAAATTTCATCTATTGGCGCAGTTCCATACTTTGTTTTCTGCAAGTTTTATACCCCATAACAAATCATATATTTAATATAATTTTTTTTTTGTTCTATTAATTATAGACGGAGCTAAGTAAAACAAGATCGATAGATGCTTACAAATTCTGAAATTAAGTTCTAATATGCCAACATATACTCACAACCCATATTTAACCCAATTTCAATCAATTCGTCTAATGGTTCTTCTTTTTATGTTAACACGTGTTTGAAGACATTCAATGATGATTTTTGTAAAACAACTTAAAAAATAAAAAAATGAAATCTAGTTAAGTTGTTATAAGGAAGTAACAATTACACACAAACTTAGATATCAACCCTTTTCTTCCTTGTCATCATGTTTTATGTGCTAAATGGGTTCCATTTTATTTTCTTTTCTGCAAGAAAATTCTTGAAAATTAATATTTAATGCTAAATTGTTTATTTATTGTACATAATGATCAAAAAATTCAATGATTACATATTACATTTGAAGCACGTTGTTGTTGAGATGGCTCCTCCTGCAATGCAATTTTGTCCATTTCTTTGACCATCTCTGTGTACACCTTTTTGGACATTCCTACTGGCATATTTCTGATATCAGCTCATTCATCTTTTGAGATTTTCATAATATTCCTGAAAATGTAACATGACAATAAAATATTTAATTTTTATATTGATATATGAAAAGTAAATATAACAAAAGTAATATTTATAAATAATTCTAGACAAACATTTAAAGGAATATTACTTTTTCATTCCTTCTTTTTTGTTGTTGTACATTTTTGCTATTAAAATGCTGACATGTCTTACTGACCAATTCTCTGGAAACTATTCTTGTAGTTTAGATAAAATTTGGTTCTTTGGATGATTGGATTGATTTTTGTATTGTAAGTGGAAGAACGTCTATACATTCATTCCGCTAGATCCCTCAAACTTTTGTAAAAGTTTTTCCCCCTTTCATTAACCTCCAACACCACTCCAGATGAGCTAAGGAGCAATTCATTTTCATTTTCATGTTCTATTTTTTTTCTTTTCTTAGAACAACATTCCTTTTCTGAGTTGTTGGTCCCTGTAGAACATTAAACAGATGTGAATTAATAAACTGTTTGACTCATGTTATCTAATAATTTTAAGTATATTATTAATGATAATTAAAAAAAGAAACTCATATTGGAACGATAGTATTTTTTTCATTCACCTGATTCATCCTTTTGCAATTTTTCCATCAAGCTTTTACATTCTTCTAGTCCTAGATTAGAAATAATCTTATCTAGCTTTGTCATTTTGTGGCTCTGCATGATACACAGTAAACAATACATATTAGTTAAACTTACATATAGTTCAAAAATAATATTTTTTATAAAGAATTTACAAAGAACTTTCATTTTTTGCTTTTCTTGATATGTTATCAGTATTTTTGTTACTTGATCTCTTGTCAGTCATTTCTTTATCAATCTGAAACCTATAGAATAACATTCATTAATATATTTATAAATAAATTGTCAACTTTTCAGGTAAAAAATAAATCTCAAGAAATTGGTGCACCTTTCATGATGTACGCACCATCGTCGATGCATGGGGGTATTAAAAACGCACTGCAAAAATAATATAATAGACCGTACGGTGTGTGGGGGTATTATAAACACACCGCACAAATATTGTAATAGACCGTACGGTGCTATCCTTGTAACATGGAGCATCAGTGACCTATTTCAGATATAGCACTGATTAAAAAATATATATATTATTTCAATACTTGCACAGTGCGTTGTATAATACAGTGCACTGGTGCACTAGGTTACGCAAGGCGCACCGATAAAAAAAAATCCATTTTTTCCATAAATTCACGCAATGGCCGAATGGATTGGGATCCGACTATCCAAGTCATCCTGTGGGTTGGATGTCAATCTAAAAAAAAAAAATCCTAATTCTGAAATCATAGAAATAGGGAGAAGAAATGGAAAAAATAAAAAAAAAATGAAGGGTTTAGGGTAAAAATGGATAAAACTGCAGAAAAATTAAAAAAATAATCAAATTTAATCACGATATGGTTTGAAATTTTATGATACAGGGTTTGAATCACTAGAGGTTTGGTTTCTGATTGTCTGAATACTTCTGTTCGAACGTATTTCGCCACTTCATAGTGCTCTTGTGCTCTCTTGCTCTAGGTATGTCTCCTACAAATCTCTGGCTGAAAGTTTTAGCAAAAATAGTGAAATAATGAAAAGTGTTTAGTATTTAAAGAATTTTTTATGAGATTAGATTTTCGAAAAAAATTTGCCGCCCATTTTTTAATTTTCCGCTTTTTTTTCACTTAAAGAAAATAGAGTTGCACTTTTTTTATTTGCGTTTATTCGTCACCAGTGTGTCACTTAATAGCACCGCACTGGTGCATCCTTAGGTAACACCGGCATTGGCATGCAGTAACTAAAATGCACTAGTGCGGCTATATATATAGTAGCATCGATTTGCGGCTAAGGCACCGAAATTACTTTTAGGTGTGTACACCAAAATTTAGTGAAGTCCAACCATAGAAATTGAGAATTATAATTTTTTTTATTCTTGAGAATTAGAATTAGAATTAGAATTAAGAATTGGAATTGGATAAATTCTTGATGGAAATAACTACTCTTTGAATGCATTTTGTTTGTTGCAGGAGGTCCCCACTGATTATGTGGAGAGAATGAAATGTGGGGCGTGTGAAGATGAAATACTTGGCATGTGAACCTGTTCTATGCTAAGACGTGGGAAATTTTCACAAATGGTTGGGAAAGTTTTGTTTATGAGTAGTTTATTGAAGTTGGGGATATTTTAGTTTTTACACATGTTGGAAATGTACATTTTACTGTGAAAATATTTGGGCCATTTCTTTTCAAAACTACACCTATTCTTCTTTTAGAAAAAGAAACTTGAACCTTTCCATAACCTGCAACAAGTAAAGGTGCCCCATGATCTTCTTGCTGGCCCATGATCTGCTTTCTCATTTGTAAGTTCCTCCTCCATCTTGGCATCCAATTTCCTCTTTTCTCCTTTGTGCTTTATATTTTGATCTTAACAAAATTTATACAATCTCTATTTTACGAGAAACTGACCTTGAATGTTCTGGGAGCAATTACAACGAGTCCTTCATTCTGCATTTGTTAGCAGAAGAAGACAATTTTTTTACTAGAAGATGCAATTATTACATGTGGAGGCAATGGTTTCCCATAGAAAATGAGTATAGGGTTGAGCAGAGGAAAGACATTGCAAAATAGGCTATTACATTAGCTTTTCCAATGTGAAACCGATTTGCAGGTGGAAACATGGTAGTTGCAGGTATCTATGATTTTCTTCCCACAGAAATGGTCATTGGATTTCCATTTATAATACAAGCATACTTTTTACTGGTTTCATCCACATGACCACAACTCAGACAAGTTAGAGATGCCATTCAGGTTCAATTGAAAGCCGAAGATGTGATTTTATGCAACGTCAGCTTTCCCAGTAAAAGTTTATGTAAGCCAACCCAAGCTTAGACAATACTCCTAGCTGCTTTTAAACACATTCTGGAGAATCTTTCCCTTCATGGGACCTACCAGCCTGATCAACAACGTCAATTGATCTTTCTTTGTTGTCCTTAAGGGAATGAGAATCCTTCCCTTCCTCAGAAAAATTCTTGCCCGCAATTCGAACCCTCCCCTGCTCCAATAATGCACTTTACAGAATAACCCTGTTCTGGTGCGCGGTGTTTTATAGGCGCATCGGTGCGGTTTGTAAGATTGAGTTTTAGGTTTTGGCACGATGTTTTATGACACACCGGTGTGGAAGAGTTGTGAAGCAACGATGCGTCTTTGTACTAAGACACACCGGTGCATGTTATGATGATAAGCACACCAGACTGTATAAAGTTTTTTTTTGTATGTAAGATCATAGTAAAATAATGATAATTCTAAAATACATTAATTTATTTTCATTATTTTCTAAACTTTATTATGTTACAAAAATTCATATTATTCTAGATTTATTATTTTACAATTATTTACAAATTTACAAATTTAAATATTTTAATAAAATCATTTCACATTAATACAATTAAAATTTTCACATTAATACAATTAAAATTTTACAAATATTTTACATACAATTACAATTAAAATTACAATTAGAATTAGAATTAAAATTACAATTACAATTTTACAATTACGATTATAATTACAATTTTAATTTTACATACAATTACATTTACAATTAAAATTTTACAATTACAATCATTTCACAGTAATACAATTAAAATTTTACAAATATTTTACATACAATTACAATTTGAATTAGATTTACATTTACAATTACAATTACAATTTTACAAATAATTTACATACAATTACAAATACAATTACAATTTTAGAATTTTACATATAGTTACAATTACAATTACAATTTTACAATTTGTCATATATACAATCACAATCATTTCACAATAAATTAAATATTACAATTGCAATTAAAATTTTACATTACTAAATATTTTACATACAATGAGAGTAAAAATTACAATTACAATTACAATTACAATTTTAGAATTTTACATACAGTTAGAATTACAATTACAATTTTACAATTTGTTATATATACAATTAGAATTAAAATTACAATTACAATCATTTCACAATAAATTAAATATTAAAATTAAAATTAAAATTTTACACTAAATATTTTACATACAATTACAGTTAAAATTGCAAATACAAATACAAATACAATTTTACATACAATTAAAATTTCAATTTCAATTACAATCACAACATAGTATTTAATAAATATCATGGTCATTTAATATTAAATTAATTAATAAACATCACGATCATGATAACCATCGTACTAACACCATATTAGACTAAAAAACACACTCAAACATCAAATTAACATTATATATTAACATCATCACAACACAAACATCAAATATCCATCTCATGTCAAATAACTCATGCTATCACATACACATCCATATGCAAGCTGCACATTCAATGAAAATATCGAACATGACCTAACAATATACACATCATGATGATCACCAACATGTAAATTTTATACAATTGCAACATGAACATAAAATACATGGACCACACACACACACACACACACACATATATATAACCGAATAATGTTAAAAATATAAAACTGTAATATAAATGTCATGGATCAGCTTATGATAGTACAACATCAATAGCAGTAGTAGTGGAGGCCTGTTCAATCAATGGTGCAGCCTCAACAGTCAATGGTCCAGCCTACTCATGATCATGACTAGTACTGATGGATGTTGCAGGCTGTTGACTGGACATGGCCGATGGTCCACCCTCATCTCCATGATGATAGTTAGATGCTAGTGGAGCCTCATGCTTATCAGACACAGCGCGAGGTGAACAATCATGAGATGATGAGTCGCTGCTTGCAGACTGTCCATCATGTGTTGCGGCTCGACCACACCTATAACCTACATCAGTCCTCCTCAGTCATGTAACAGTTGTCGTAGCTCCTACGACATGCCACATCAGGTTGTACATGTCACGCGACATGCCTCTCCACATCTGTAATAGCCTATCATCGGCCTATATGTCTCTGTAATGAGTGGGCCTGATGCCCGCCTCAACAATCAATACATTGTGTTGGTCACCCAACTCCATCCTGTATCTAGTATCAGGTCGACCATTCCTAGCAAAATGTAGTACCGGTGCACCAACAAGAATCTGTCTCTCTGCACCAGCCTCCTGATCATGATCCTCGGCATCCTCCATGCCCTGATCATCATTAGGATCAACACTTGGATCATGTGGTGGTGCCGGCATCTCGTCGCCATCAAAAGAGCCAATGTCTGCAAAATATATACAATTACACAACAATAATTAGAAAATTTCATTACACAATTTAATAAAAATAAGTTAAAGAACAAGTTAGAATAAATATAAATAAAACAGTAATATTACCTCTATCATCTGGTGGCTCATCATTTGTGAAGAGGATGTTGGCACACCCTCGCCAATCCAATCCAGCATAAGGACAGGGGACCATAATGAAGGGATGCAGCTCATCAACACTGGCTAGTAATTCTAGTGCATCATGTGATATCCTGGCTGGAAACATAGTCTCTCCCCTCTTGGGCATCATCTTCCCCCACATGTGCATCTGGGCCTCCAACATCGGCCTACGAGGCTGCTGAACAAAAGTAGGCCTAATCTCTGAAAACCTTTCAAAAAATAAACAAAAAAACTCTGAAGCAAAAGGGAATTTGACCCTTCCTTGTGCATGAGCACGACATCTATCTAAGGCCGCACAGAACTGCCGCAAAAAAATGGCAGACCACCTGACAATCCCTGGCTCCTGTACTAAAGAATCAACATAATATAGAAGCGAGCAACCAATGTGTTGTCTGTCACTGGTGTTGTGTGAAATGGTCGAAATGAGAAGTGAGAGGCACTGCACGTCCTATCTACCAAATGCAACAATATGAAATTAACTCCAGTGACCTGAAACTCTAAAGGAGAAAATACATCTACTCCAATGTATCTATGGGAGTAAACTAACTAACTCCCTGCTACACAACCAGCTGGAACCTCTGGAAATGAGGGAAAATCCACCCCTCTCCTCGATAGCCCTGTAATGAAATATATATCCTCCTCAGTGGGTGTGTATCACTGGTCAGGACCAACCTAGAAGGCCTGTTGGTGGGCATTCCACTTGCGGATAAGATGTCTAAAAAACACACTATGGGCCTTTAGGGAAGTAGCCTCCTCATAGAACTTGAGGAGGCCTACCTTCCTTAGGAGCCCCTGGGTATCTGCTGTAATAGGGCGAGGGTATGCATCTCTCTCCCTCTCTCGTGCCTCCCACTAAAAAAGCATGCCACACTACTCTGCCTCTTATTGTTGTTTTTCCTCCTCTTCTCTCTGAATCATTGACATATTAAATAATGTTTTTTTATTAAATCAGACATGTATTTAGGAATATACATATATAATTTTTTTTGGGGAAAAAAAAACAAACCAGTCGGTTCGCCACAAAAACATTCATGCACCAGTTCCGATGCGACGTTTGTTTGTAGCGCAGCAAAGGCAGTGCCCCAGATGACATAAAACGCATTGTATGTGGTGCACCTAAAATTTTTTAAAGCATCATTGGCTATATATGGTGTCAGAAGAGTGGTGCGCTGACTAAAATATATGCCCCGGTGCATATAGTTGTGCCAGTGCACCGACTTCCTGGAAAATTACATAGTCAATGGTGCGGTCTTTTACCAGGCCACATCATTGACCCTGTCAGAATGCCGAATGTGGTGCACTGACAGACACCGGGGCGGATATTTCCATCAACACACCGTGTTGCTATTCCCATGGTCAACAGTGTGACCGGCTAAATGACCGTACCACACTTCTTTTTTTTAATTTTAAAATAACACAGGGCACCTTTCAGTACTACCCCAGACATAGTGCAAATACCGTTAGCACCAGTTGTGGTTCAGCCTGTAAATTTTACAGGTCGCACCAATTACAGGTGCGATCCGAACGGCTCGTGTGCACCACGTGACAATTTTTTTTTTCTTTTAAAATGGTTAATTTTAAGGTTATTTCAAATTCTAATCTACTAAAAATCTTAATTATGGAAAAACAAGAAAAATACAAGTACCTTTCACCGTTAAGGAGGCATATTGGCTGTAGAATTTGTAAAAGAAAATTTGCCCACCGTTTTTCAAAATGCAAGCTGGATATTGGTGGGCACTGCACAGCAGTAGTGCGTGTAATGGGTGCAATGGGAGCACCGATGTCAGGGCAGCTCATAGAAGGAGAAATTGCACCAGTGCTTGAGAGCTCTGGAGCACTGAGAAAAGTGAAAAATGTGGTTTTTTGGTCGTAATTTTTTTTTATTTAACCCTGTTCCGGTGCGTGGAGTTTTATAGGCACACTGGTGTGGTTGCTTAAGACCGCACCGGGCGGTTTCAGTTTTGATGAAATGTTTTATGATGCACCAGTGCGATTCCTTAACACCGCACCAGGCTATTTCTATTTTGGCGCAATGTTTTATGATGCACTGGGGCAGAATAGTTGTGAATCACAGGTGCTCTATAGTAATAGGACACACCGAGCGGGTGTGTATGGAGTGCAAGGTGTCTGGTGTGCCAATGTTTTGTGCAATCGGTGCTTTCTCTTGTAAAGCACACCAGTGATTGAGAGTAGAAAAGTGAAAAATGCAGTTTTTTTGTCGTATTTTTTTTTTATTTAACCCTATTCCAGTGTGTGGGTTTTATACGTGCACCGGTGCTATTTCATACGAACGCACCGGTCCGTTTTTGTTTTGGCATGGTGTTTCATGATGCACAGGTGCGGTTTCTTAACACCACACCGAGCGGTTTCAGTTTTGGTGCAGTGTTTAATCATGTACCGACACGGAAGATTTGTGAAGCACCAGTGCTTTACAGTAATAGGACGCACTGGGCAGGTGTGTACAAAGCGAACAGTGTCCGGTGTGCCAATTTTTTTGCGCATCGATGCTTTCTCTTGTAGAGCGCACACTGAAAAAAGTGAAAAATATGGTTTTTTTCCGTAATTTTCTTTTTATTTAACCCTTTTCCAGTGCACGTAGTTTATAGGGGCACCGGTGTTGTTTCTTACGAACACACTGGTCGATTTTTGTTTTGGCGCGTTGTTTTATGATGCACCAGTGCGGTTTCAATTTTGGCGCAGTGTTTTATGATGCACCGACATGGAAGAGTTGTGAAGCACCGGTACTCTACAGTAATACGATGCACCAGGCGGGTGTGTACAGAGCGCATGGTGTATGGCGTGCCAATGTTTTGTTTGCACCGATGCTTTCTCTAGTAGTGAGCACCGGTGCAATGTTGGATGATAAGCGCGCCGAGCGGAAAACATCTGCAAAACCCTCCGCCCACCAACCTCCTCTAGTAACCTCCACTAGAAATGGATGTATGGGGTATTTTTATAAGGGGTTCCTCAAAAAAATCTGCTAGAGTATCTTTTCATTGTAGTGTATTCTAAGGGGCGTCGAACTAGAAAGAGTAGTACGTGCACTACGAAAAATTTCCTACGTCGAATATTGTGCAAAAAAAACATATATTATCGAAATATTGACCAACTTTGAGATGCATGGTACATTTACGATATAAAATCAAAATGTAGTTATATGTTAAAATGATAGGTTTCCTTGTTCACATTGTTAAGAAATTCATTAACAACACATTTCCAGTTCCTAGCATTTGAAAGCACCCTACCATTGCCTCCAAGTTTCTGATTCGGGAAATGATTTTTTTTTTGTCAAAAAACTATTTTGTTTTACTTAATATTTAGGATCTCATTTCAAATTATCAATCAATATATTGTATTTATGGGAACAAGATTAGCAATGTAATCATTAGAGAAAACAAGATCTTTTTTCTACCAATGCAAATTCTAGTATGACATTGTACATAAACGTAATCCAATGAACAATTTTTATTTCGACTCTATGTTTTGTACCATGTTATGTCATTTTTTTCCTTTTTGCAATCTCATTTCATACACTTTTTTCTTTATTTATCAAATGTTCAAGTTTTATAACTACTTAGAAAATATTACAAGTTGGTTATGTTTCAATTTTCAGTGACATTACTTTACAATCACGATTTTCTTTGTTTACAGTGTCGACCAATCCAGCATTTTTTTCTATTTTAATAGCTACTCGATATAAGATTTAAAAAAATATCTAAATAATTCATTTTCTTACAAAGCTTAAACATGTTTCTAAACTGAATAACAAATATTACAATATAAATTATAAAATATATTACATTTATACGCATATTTGTAATCTAGAGTAGTCACATTTGTTCTTTCTCTTTAACATTGTCGATAATATTACACTACATCAGCAAATAACAAAAAATGGTAGCGATTTCTTTAATAATTAACCATTATTTCTATACACTAACACTTGTACTAATTATGCTTCTAGAATCAAGAACTAATTCATATATTCATGTTTTTCTATAGCTCTTTTGATCATGTTCTTATAGTATCTAGTTCATTTTCGAGACGCCTAAGCATTTGTTGAAATTCCAGTATTTTATCCATAGTATTAAAATATCTTTGCTGATCATTAATATATCTTAGTTGAGCATTAAGATGTCTTTTCTCCCTATATGTTCCTCTTACTTTTTTCCCTTGCCATTTTTTCTTTGGGCCATTTCTTTGCTCTTAGTAACAAATTCAAAAAACAATAGAAAAATTACAAAGAAAAACCTTAAAACACTTAACAGTTTTATAACAACAAAGAAAGTTGATTGCCTATAAACCACTAACCAATCTAGAACAAAACGAACATTGAAAAAATTTGTTTATAGACAACTTGAATGTATATAATATGTCAGATACAATAAGTCATCTAGATCATGAATTGGCATCTAAGTTCTAAAATGACATTTAAGTACTATTGATTTTAATAGTATCCACTAACCAGTAATTGTTATCAATGTGGATAGTACTGATTTTCCTGATCTTTAATAAATAAATAAAATTGTCGTAAAATATGTTACTTAAAATCATATACATGTTTCTTAAACTTCAACTTGACATAGTCCAATTGACACGAGTACATTTCATGATTAATATGTCTTACATTCTTTATAAATCAATATAGAGAAACTATTTTATTAATATAGTAAACCACATTATATTTTCATTAGCTAAAGCTCTTTTTCTAACAAATAAAAGTGTTTTCCATAATTATTCACTGAACTAATGTGTATCAAGCATATTTACTATGTAGACTTGCCTTTCTATCAGCCAACCTTTACTTTGCAAAAGTAATTTTAGATCCTAGATGTCAATTTTCCACTTGAATGGTTTTTTTTCTTTGTCACATTATCTGAATATTAAATGAACTTTGTTCACTTATATAAGTAAATTAGGGAACAATTTATAACTTCATATGGTTACTCTCATTTTTCGTTAAGCTAAAAACTAGTATTCCAAAACTTGATATAAGTTTCTTTGCACAACAAAAGCTTCCATTGTAAAATCTACAACAATTTGTTGTAGCTACTACACAACCCTCCAAAATTTATCCTATACCAAATTTTGGAGCCTTCCTTGGTCTTGTTTATCATCGTCAAAAACTTTGAAACACATTTAACTTGTTTTCTTAGAGTGTTATGTTCCTGTTTGCAAGTAAGCAAAAGTGTCATCTTTTGGCATGTTGGCTATTGCATTGTATGTGTAAGCTTGCTCTAGTGGGTATAAGATGTCATATTTGCGCAAATGAGTTGTTCTAGCCTTGTAATTACCCATCGCACTCATTTCCAAAGTTCTTAGCATTGTCACACAAGTGTTGTCACGCTCATCGTAAAGTGTATCTTTAGTGTCACACTTGTCGTAATTAGTCGTGAAGTTGTTGCAGGAAGGGAAATGATTTTTTTGTATGACATGGATGATATATGTTTTTGAGTCATAAAAATATTCTAAGTGTGTTATCATAGTCATTTTGTTTATCACCAATTAGACTAATCTCATCGATCCCACACTTAAACATTTTTGGAAAACGTTCCTAACCAAAAAACTAATTAGCTTCATTCGGCCTCCCTGAGCTACACACTGCACAGTTTCAGTCCTCTAATTGTGACCTTGTTACTTGGAACTATGTAATGTGCAGTTCCAGCCCCTCAGTACTGCCTCACTACATAGTTTCTATGCCAAAGCCCTGACCTTGACCTCGATAATTATGCAATCATGTCTCCTAGTTTGGCTTAAAATGTGCACTTCACAACCACAAGCCTCAAGATCATTCCCTGAACCCTTGAATTGCGTAGCTTCCTAGTAGCCCAGCCTCCCTTGACTCCTAGAACTATGTAGTATGATAACGTAATGTCCATTCCCTTATCCTATTCCATTAGCTCCCAAAACTATTTAGTCTTGCTCCTTAGCCCAGCCTCAACTGCAGACTGCACAGTCTCAAGGCTCAAGGCTTCCCCTTACCTTCTTGAACTACAAAACTGCACAATTGCTAAGTCCCTTTTCCCAGTCAGTCACTTATTCCAAGCTCATTTTATGGATTAGAATGCACCATCTTACACTAGGGGGTTTTTGGATTCATGTCCTCTCGTCATAGTGAATTTCATGAACATGTACCCTATCATGTCATGATAAGATGATGGAGAAGGAGAATAAGGAGGAAATTATGCTCAAATAAACCCCTGTAGCTGAATTTACAAGTTGATCAATCATGAGAAAGCAAAGGGACACAAGTTTGCGACCATTATCCAAGACTTGAGATCGTGGAAGACTCCTTATCACTAAAGCATGCAGAGGTGAAAAGAACAACATCTTCAAGAATAAATTCAACTCTCAGCAGTAGTGGCTTGATATTGACACATCATTAAGCAGTCCATGTCAGTAGTGTCGTGTCATGTTATGAGTGGTCATATGCCACATCACTATTTTGTATCATGTAAATTGTATTCAAACTATATTGTAAAGTGGAAGTCCAAAGGACACACATGGAATATGAAGAGACATGTAAGTTTAAAAGTAATAGGAATTCAAACAGTCATGATGGTAGTCCAAGAGTCACAAGGAGGATGAATCATCACCCCTTGGTTATATATACTCCTTTATTGTATGAACAAGAGACTTTTCACCTTGGCTCCACCAGCAAAGCATTAGAGAGATAAGCTAGTTCTTTTTTGGAGAAAGGAGTGGCTCCAATTATCCACTATTGGACCTAGTCATGTTCATTGCATACATGTGCATTTGAACTATTACTTAATAAACAAAAGCCTTCAAGGCCAGTTGTTCTAAATGCATGGATTATGAATGTTTGTAAGACTATTCTGTGGATGTTTGTATTTCATGTTTGCTTTCACATGTAGTAAGCTTGTTGAAATATTTCAGTTATTTTATTACTTATCTTATTAAGAATGTGTGGACTATTCTACATGATATTGGGTAGATCTTTCTCATTTTTTGGTTGTAACGACCATCGCATCCCTTGTGGACTATTCCGCTGGATGTTAGGAAGATCCTTCGATTTAAGTGTGTCTCTTCTTGGGCGGTACTTCTTACACGTCATTTTGTCACCATTTGACGATCATTATGGATCTATCACCATCCATACTCATGCCTCCTTAAAAGTAAAACATTTATATTCCTTAACCAAATCTTGGAAACTGGTAAAATGGCTCTTAAATACTCTTAAATATGGACTGCGCACTTTTTGTTGTCACTTCCTTCTCATGTGCGAATATTACTAAGCTTCCCTATGAACTTCTGCGCTATGTTCAAAATTACAACCTGTGCATCCCATTTAAAGTAAAGTAAAGGTGAAAAGTAACTTCTAGAAGCATAGTTGGGTGCATATTATTCCAACTAAAAACCTTTGAGTCATGCCAGTTGTTGGGGTCCTGTGATTTGGCTGATTGGCAAGCCAAATGACAAGGAAACATTCAAACCAAGCTTTAGACATCTAGGATCTAGCCCCCCTAGTCTCAGAGAGGGATCTCTCAATTGTTTGCAAAGATATGACTTGTTTGCTTGTAAAGGGTTGATTTTAGGCTAGATGTTAAGTGCAAGGTATTTTGATTGTTTTTTGGTTGGGTATGATACTTTGATAGATTTTAGATAGGAAACATGGAAGATTTTTAAGTCATTGGGCAATGGAGTCTAACAAGGTCTAGATAAGTTTGTAAATGGTGTTAAGAGCATTTGCAGGGCAAGTTTACTTAGCTGGTGGATCTTTTAAGGTTATGAAATATTTATGAAATGGATATAAAGATTGAGAAAAAAAAACTAATAAAGGGCTAAAACCAAATCCTTTATATACTTGTAAACTGTGGGAGTTAGAAAATTGATAAGAACAGCAAGAAAATCCAAGGCATAAGTAGAACCTAATCCATTTGATTTCAGACTGAAAACAGATAATTAACCAAGACAAACATTTAGATAAAAACACAGAAAGATAAGAAACTTATCCAAATTTCAGAGCTTTTATCATCTAGAGCCGAAAAACATTTAAGATACACAAGTAACTATAACCATAGAAGGAGAGAAAACTCTAACATCCAAAGTTACAGCTATAAGGTTTCCTTAAAACAATTTTAGCTAAGTAAAGGCAAAGAGCATGATTTTAAACAGACTTCTTTGACAAACCTAGACAAAGCTCCTTTAAAGAGATGATTCCAAGAACAGAATATTTCAGTGGCAACAATATGCAGGGCTAACCATAAATCATAATTGATGCTAACTGATTTAATTTATTCAAGAAATGGATGAGCTAAGAACTTTTTAGAGAGCAATAAATTATTTCTCTAATGTATCTTAGCAGAAGAAAACATTAAGGCAGTGAAGGACAAACAGATTTAAGGTGCCATTAGAAAACATTTCTTAATCTAAATTCTTTGTCCTACTACGGCATAGCAAGATGGAAAACATAATGGAAAAACTAGAAAACCTAATCAAAAGAAAACTTCACCATCAATCAAGCCTATGGATCCTGCAAACGATCCTTCTCCATGAACAAGCAAATCAAATCATGCATGAGTTCCAAGACCTCAATTTCTCCTCAATCGCTTCAAAGGACTATGTATTATTCCAGCGTCAGTCATCAAAATCCAACATTTAAAATGAGTTCTAATGCAGTATTTATGCTGCAAATGAGGAGGTGAAACTCTTCTAGGGTTCAAAATGTTATTAATTACAGAGTAAATGAATTCCTAGCCTTGAAAACCACGCAGAGCATAAGGTAAGAATATCTGTAGCTACTTCTCTGTTTAAACAACTTTGTCTTAATTTCTGAGATAAAGTTAGGTGAAAATATTGACTTTAAGGATTTATCCTTATCTTTACATTAAATGTTCTGACAGTTTAAAATATATTTTTTTGTGTAATAACTACTTTTTTACCTTTACAGATAATAATTGGCCAAAGGAGACAGTTGATATTTATGATTTGAATAACTACTCTGTTTTGATGTGTTCGAGGCTTCTTTAGCCTAATATTTCCTTTAATTTCATCATTAAATTGTGTTTAAGGCTTGATCTCACTTTTTGCCTTCATAATTTCACTATGATGTCTTTATCTATAATCTGCATGGTTTAAGTCTTTTAATCTTTCATGCTTTTGACTTAACCTTTAAACTTTAATTTCTCTTATACTCTTCACTAATCTTCATCATTTCTTCCATTTTGTCGGTGTACAGGTGGCTTTCCGCACTGGAGGGTTTTTGAATGAATGGTCGACGCTCATGACACATCGCCTAAAACGTGGAATAAACCCTTTCTTATCCCTTTTCTGCATTTTTTTCAGCCTTCAAGGATCGTCATCCTCGGCTCTTTGTCACTTTTCTTGACTGTGGGAGAGCCTGCACATTAACCCGCCATTAAACCTACAATAAAACATCAAACAATTATAAAAACCTACTTTATTTGGATATAACTGCTTTCAGAGGCGTTGGGATGGTAGAGGAGCAATGTGGAAGGGGAAATATGTATTGAGGGAGGGTTTCATGGCAGAGAGAAAAGAACCAGGGTTTAAAATAGAGTTTTTAGCGTGAAGAAATCATTAGTGGTTTCAGGAAAACTGTGAATGGTTTTCACGTGAGGCCCGGGTAGTAAGTGTTATTGGCAGGGGGAACGCGATAATGTTTAGGGGTTGACGTGTGTCCAACCCAAAACCACCTCTTTCGCGTTGAAAATGCATGTTAAAACGGTTTGGTGAAATGGGCGCGAAATCAATTTTGGGCTGTCAGATCTGGAGGATCGACGATTGGGATCTATTCGCAATGTCGTGCAAATCACAAATGATCGAGAGGGTGAACGAAAATGTGAAAGAGTGATGACCATTGGATCTAGAGGATCGACGGTGGAGATGAATAGCAGGAGTACGAAAAATAAAATATATGGGCAAGGGAATGGATGAATGGCAAAAGAGCGATCACCGTTGGATCTGGAGGATCAATGGTGAAGATCCTTTCATAGGGAAGCAGGCGAAATGAAAAGGTGGGGCAAGGGCCAAAAGGGCGATGATGTGATGGCTGTCAGATCTGGAGGATTGATGGTCAAGAGATTATCGGAGAAAGGTGGGTAGAAGGGGATGTCGTAGAGTGAAATGAGAAATACGACAGTGCACTGGCCGTTGGATCTGAAAGATCAACGGTCCAAATTATATCGCATACGCACAAAAAAGAATGAATGGGGTGGACAGAGGCATAAATGCGAAGGAGCGATGATCATTGGATCTGATGGATCAATGGTCAGGGTTTCATCGCGGGGGGAATGAGAATGGAGAAGAGGAAGGCCCGATCGCCATTAGATCAAAATGATCAACAGCCAGGATTATATTGGGGGGGAAACATAGTGAGGGGGCAAAGTATTTATCGGGCGGAGTTTGGATCTGCAAGATAGCGCGAGCCGTTGGATTTGGAATATCGACGGTCAGGATCTTTTCGGCAGGATACACATTGCGGTGAGAAATGAAGGCGGAATGGAAGATTGTGATAGCCAATGGAGCGCAGACCGTCGGATGGAAGCATATCGACGGTTAGGATTCCATCGGCATAATTTCTATCGTGGGTGCAACATCGGCGAGGTAAAGCGGAATCGGGAGGCTGCGACATGCTATAGCCGATGGGGCCTAGCGCTTGGTCATAAGACTAGGCTATATGATGAGAAAGGGGCCAGGGCTAAACCGAAAGGCACTTGAGCCTGAATGTCTAAAAGGAGCAGAATTAGGCCGAAATGAAGGTTTTTGAAGGGTTTTGAGGGGTTCCAATGGGGTAAAAGAAGGGTTTTAAAACCAGATAAGGAGGATTTATAAGGTTTAAAGGGAATTTCAAATGAAATGAGGGATAAATGAGAATTTTTTGAAAGGGAAAATGATGGAAAATGAGTCTGAAAACAGTCCTTCTTTGAGACAGCAGGGCTTCTTTGAGGATCTTGAGTGAATATTATCAATGGGATGGATTTCTTGGGATAGTGCTAAGCTTATTTTCTTTCCTATCTATCTATCTATCCTAATCTAACCTATTCATAATATACATTCATTTGGTGAAATATCTTTTCCAACATAGCCAATCAAGAATATGATTCCATTAGGAATTTTGTTTCAGCTCTTTGACAGTGCTGAAGAAATCAAAAGGCCACTTCCACATCACTTTTTTTTGAACAGTAGAGCCTAAAATTTTTCTCACACTTTGCAACAGACATAAGCTTTATTCAGGACTACTCCTTCTTCCACTTGGCTATGCTTGGGACTCTTTTGGGATAGAAACTCCACCTCTTCCTCATGATCATCTGAACTGGTAGGCTCATCATATATTTCAATGTTATACTCTAGCAAACCTTATGTATTATGAATGAATGGGTTGAATTCTATGAGGAGGCCATCTTGTTGATGAGTAGGAGCACTCCTTGGCAGTAAGTCTTCTTGTGCAAGAAATTCAGCAACTCTTATGTGATTATCATTTTCCAAGTCTTCATCTGCAATTTGAAATTCGATGGGACTTGGTGGCTGCAATTTTGAAGCTGAGGATGATTCTGTGTCCCAAATGATTTCCTCATCCCTTTCAGGAAAAGGCTTTTCATTAACAACTAGTTCAAGAAACTCATTATCTTTCCCAACTTCATCATCAAAACTGAAAGACTGTTGATTTCCAACCATATGAAAATTATTTCTGAAGGACTGAAGTGAAGTAGAGAAAAGAGTTAGAGACGCCTTACTTACTTCTAAACTTTCCAGGCTTTACTCATCAGTGTCATAGGTGACCTATATTGGCTTCTTACTTTTTCCAAGCTGATGATAGTCAACTTCATCCCACAAATCAACTGTTGATTTCTCTGCAAGGTTAGTTTCTGTTTTGAGAACATCATCATCAAACTGATAAAACTTTTGAGAATCATCAACATAAATAACATAACCAATCAAACATGTTGGATTATCAGTTTGTTCTTCTTTGAATTGATCTACAAGTTCACTTTCCGATTTATGGTTGATGGGATTGGCAGGGGAATGAAAAGAAATATCTTGTTCACATAAAGGCTTAGAAGTTGGTTGCATGTTTAGCATTTGATTTATTTCCTCTTCAGTTAAAAGACGAGGCATATTTCTCTTTCTTTGGATAGAAGTAAAATAGTTCTCTCTCTCTTGTGAAGGCTGATTTTGGGGTTGAATGTCTTCTTGAGCCTTATTTAGAAGGGATGATAAATCATCACTTGTGATTTCAGAGAGATCTTGTGGTTTTCCTTCTATTCCTTGATTGATTTATTCCTCGACTAAATCTTCTTGGTTGTCATGATAGATGTTTTTAGAATGAAAATCATGAATTGCTACTAAGAGTCTTCAAGATACAAATTATCTAAATCATCACTATCTATAAGGTGTTGTATGATATCCTGAATTGATCACAGCAATTTTCAGCTAGTGATAGAGATGGACAATACCCTATATAGTGTTTATAAAATACCTTGTGGAAATCCTTAAAAGAAAACAAGATGCCAGGTTCTAGCCATTCATACCAATTTCTTGCCTTACCTTCTAATGTTTCCATAAACATTTTCATGAGGAAGTCCTCGTTCCATTCAACCTGTAACCTCCATACGTGTAAATGAAAATTGATGAGATGTAACAAGGGGTCATCAATTTTTTCATCTTGAAATATAGGTAGGTTTTTTAACCAATTTATTTTAGGCATTTTGTGTGGGAATCCAAGGATATGATCCCTACTCATTGGGGCATATCTTCGTTGTATTCTTGGATCCATGTTTGTAAATCAGAAATGGTCACTAAATCTTTTCAACCAGACTTGATTTCTCTACCAGTGGAGTCTTTAGGTCTATTGAGAGTTGTGGAGTCGCCAGGTGGAAGATTTAAACTTTGTTATCCACCAATAGCATGATTGGGTTTGCTCAATGCATTCCCAGGGGAGTTTACAAGGACTAGTGAAGTAATAGGCCTATTGGAGGCCAGTGGAGTCGCCAGGTGGAAATTTTTATCTCTTTTGGAGGTAAAATATTCTATGGTCCACCACCAATGTTTATTATGAAACCAAGCTGAAATGTTTTTGGGGTTTTCTGAGTTTCTATGGTTATTGAAGGACATAGTGAGTCTACAAGAGCTTGTTAGGCTATTATGTACTCGAGGGTCCCACCGTGATCGCCAAAATGTTGGGGTCCTGTGATTTGGCTCTAGGATCTAGCCCTCCTAGTCTCAGAGAGGGATCTCTCAATTTTTTGCAAAGATATGACTTGTTTTCTTGTAAAGGGTTGATTTTAGGCTAGATGTTAAGTGTAAGGTATTTTGATTTTTTTTTGGTTGGGTATGATACTTTGATAGATTTTAGATAGGAAACATGGAAGATTGTTAATTCATTGGGAAATGGAGTCTAACAAGGTCCAGATAAGTTCGTAAATGGTGTTAAGAGAATTTGCAGGGAAAGTTTACTTGGTTGGTGGATCTTTTAAGGTTATGAAATATTTATGAAATGGACATAAATATTGAGAACAACAAACTAATAAAGGGCTCAATCCGAATCCTTTATATACTTGTAAACTAAGGGATTTAGAAAATTGATAAGAACAGCAAGAGAATCAAAGGCATAAGCAGAACTTAATCCATTTGATTTCAGACTAAAAACAGATAATTAACCAAGACAAACATTCAGATAAAAACACAGAAAAGTAAGAAACTAATCCATCTTTCAGAGCTTTTATCATCTAGAGCAAAAAAACATTTAAGATACACAAGTAACTATAACCATAGAAGGAGAGAAAACTCTAACATCCAAAGTTACAGCTATAAGGTTTCCTTAAAACAATTTTAGCTAAGTAAAGGCAAAGAGCATGATTTTAAACAGACTTCTTTGACAAACCTAGACAAAGCTGATTTAAAGAGATGATTACAAGGACGGAATATTTCAGTGGCAACAATATGCAGGGCTAACAATAAATCATAATTGATGCTAACTGATTTAATTTATTCAAGAAATGGACGAGCTAAGAACTTTTTAGAGAGAAATAAATTATTTCTCTAATGTATCTTAGCAGAAGAAAACATTAAGGCAGTGAAGGAAAAACAGATTTAAGGTGCCATTAGAAAAAATTTCTTAATCTAAATTCTTTGTCCTACTGCAGCATAGCGACATGGAAAACATAATGGAAAAAACTAGAAAACATAAAAAAAAGAAAACTTCACCATCAACCAAGCCTATGGATCCTACAAACGATCCTTCTCCATCAACAAGCAAATCATATCATGCATGAGTTCCAAGACATCAATTTCTCTTCAAGAGCTTCAAAGGACTATGTATTATTCCAGCATCAGTCATCAAAATCCAATATTTACAATGAGTTCCAATGCAATAATTATGGTGCAAATGAGGAGGTGAAACTCTTCTAGGGTTCAAAATATTATTAATTACAGAGAAAATTCCTTCCTAGCCTTGAAAACCACGCAGGGTATAAGGTAAGAATATATGTAGCTACTTCTCTGTTTAAACAACTTTGTCTTAATTTCTGAGATAAAGATAGGTGAAAATATTGACTTTAAGGATTTATCCTTATCTTTACATTAAATTTTCTGACAGTTTAAAATATATTATTTTGTGTAATAACTTCTTGTTTGCCTTTACAGATAAGAATTGGCCAAAGGAATCAGTTGATATTTCTGATTTGAATAACTGCTCTGTGTTGATGTGTTCGAGGCTGCTTTAGCCTAATATTTCCTTTAATTTCATCATTAAATTGTGTTGAAGGCCTGATCTCACTTTTTTCCTTCATAATTTGACTATGCTTTCTTTATCTATAATCTGCATGGTTTAAGTCTTTTAATCTTTCATGCTTTTGACTTAACCTTTAAACTTTAATTTCTCTGATACTCTTCACTAATCTTCACTATTTCTTTCATTTTGTTGGTGTACAGGTGGTTTTCCGCGTTGGAGGGTTTTTGAATGAATGGTTGATGCTCATGACACATCGCCTAAAATGTGGAATAAACCCTTTCTTATCCCTTTTCTGCATTTTTTTCAGCCTTCGAGGATTGTCATCCTCGGCTCTTTGTCACTTTGCTTGACTGTGGGAGAGCCTGCACATTAACCCACCATTAAACCTACAGTAAAACATCAAACAATTATAAAAACCTACTTTCTTTGGATTTAACTGCTTTCAGAGGCGTTGGGAT
The DNA here is from genome assembly GCA_034641835.2 of Pinus albicaulis. Lineage (NCBI taxonomy): Eukaryota > Viridiplantae > Streptophyta > Pinopsida > Pinales > Pinaceae > Pinus > Pinus albicaulis. The sequence continues at coordinate 64,944,882 of CM076577.1, read as the reverse complement.
GGTGGAGGAGCAAAGCGGAAGGGGCGATATGTATTGAGGGAGGGTTTCATGGCGGAGAGCAAAGAACCAAGGTTTAAAACATAGTTTTTAGCTCGAAGAAAGCATTGGTGGTTTCGGGAAAACC
>CM076577.1:64566234-64944658 GCA_034641835.2 Pinus albicaulis | reverse complement strand
CGCGAATGGTTTTCGCGTGAGGCCTGGGCGGTAAGTGGTATTGGCAGGGGGGAACGTGATAATGTTTAGGGGTTGACGCGTGTCCAACCCAAAACCACCTCTTTCACGTTGAAAATGCGTGTTAAAACGTTTTGGTGAAATGGGCGCAAAATCAATTCTGGGTCGTCAGATCTAGACGATCGACGGTTGGGATCTATTCGTAATGTCGTGCAAATCACAAATGATCGAGAGGGTTAGCAAAAATGAGAAAGAGCGATGACTGTTGGATTTGGAGGATCAATGGTGGAGATGAATAGTGGGAGTGCGCAAAATAAAATATATGGGCGGGGGAATGAATGAATGGAAAAAGAGCGATCACCATTAGATCTGGAGGATCAACGGTGAAGATCCTTTCGCAGGGAAGCCGAAAAAATGGAAAGGTGGGGCAAGGGCCAAAAGGGTGATGATGCGATGGCTGTCGGATCTAGAGGATCGATGGTCAAGATCTTATCGGAGAAAGGTGGGTAGAAGGGGATGTCGCAGAGTGAAATGAGAAATACGAGAGTGTGCTGGCTGTTTGATCTAAAAGATTAACGGTCTAGATTATATCGCAGACGCGCAAAAAAAAATGAATGGGGCGGAGGGAGGCAGAAATGTGAAGGAGCGATGATCATTGGATTTGATGGATCAATGGTCAGGATTTCATCGCGGGGGGAATGAAAATGGAGAGGAGGAAGGCCCGATCGCCGTTAGATCAAAATCATCAACTGCCAGGATTATATCGGGGGGGAAACATAGTCGAGGGGCGAAGTATTTATTAGGCGGAGTTTGGATCTGTGAGATAGCACGAGCCGTTGGATCTGGAAGATCGACGGTCAGGATCTCTTCAGTGGGATGCACATTGTAGTGAGAAAGGAAGGCGGAACGGAAGATTGTGATGGCCGATGGAGCACGGACTATCGGATGGAAGCAGATCGACAGTTAGGATTCCATCGACGGAATGTCTATCGGGGGTGCGACATCGGCGAGGTAAAGAGGAATCAGGAGGCTACGATATGCGATAGACGATGGGGCCTAGCACTTGGTCACAAGACCAGGCTAGGGCTAAGCCGAAAGGCACTTGAGCCTAAATGTCCAAAAGGAGCGGAATTAGGCTGAAATGAAGGTTTTTTAAGGGTTTTTATGGGTTCCGATGGGGTAAAAGAAGGGTTTTAAAACCAGATAAGTAGGATTTATAAGGTTTTAAGGGAATTTTGAATGAAATGAGGGATAAATGAGGGATTTTTTGAAATGGAAAATGATGGGAAATGAGTCTAAAAATAGTCCTTCTTTGAGACAACAGGGCTTCTTTGAGGATTTTAGGTGAAGATTATCAATGGGATGGATTTCTTGAGGATAAAGAACACAGAGAGGCTTCAAGAAGTCACATATTTGCTCAAAATTTGTTTCTTGAAGGCTAAAGACCTGTTTTAGCCATCTTTGAATATGTCAAAATTATGGATGGCTAACACCAATTCAAACTAAATCCCTCCAATCATGGAGCTTATCCCCTTGGATCAAGGAACCCTAATCCCCTCATTTGTGGATCACACCCCTTTATCAGTGGATCTGAAACCTCCTTAGCTTCTCCTATAAATTGAGCTGAAACTTCAGGATTAGGAGAGTTCACTTATGGTAATATTATGTTGGTCATTTTAGAGTGGAAATCTTGTTAAACCAAGGAGGAAGATTGGGAAGGCATACAGGAGGAATATGTACGAAATCAAGGCTTAGTTGTAATGTTTCTCTCTTTATTCCTCAGATAATACATTTGAATACTTTTTCTCATTGTGTTGTTTTCATATTCATTAAAACAATTACAATTCTTAATCTCCTTGATCATTAAGTTAAGCTAGTATTTGGATTATTACATACTGCATATGCTTTTGATTCTTTGCATGTTTGTGGTTGCATGTTTCTTCTCAACATTGAAGGACTTCATTGGGACAAAAGGCAAGGTCTTCAACAAACATCTCGTTGAAAGGTAAGAGAATTATTCTCTCTTTTCTAGTTTTGATAATCTGAATGTTAATAGCTTAGGGAAAGAGATATTCTTATGTTTGTTTGTTTCTAGTTATCTGTTGGGATACTAGGGAGATCATTCTTGTCCACAAGAGGTATTTATCCGGGTAACAAATTGGCCACCATACTGGGGAACGACTTAGTTTTTCTCTATTCTTTTTGGTTTGGCTCTCCGATTTTTCTAGTTTGACTATGTCTAAGCGTTGTTGGTTTATGAACTTTCAGATCCTCTGAATTAAAACGCCTTGTTTTTATTTTTTTTGAAGTTTCTCTCCCTGCAAGGTTTGGTTTCATAAATAGAGCACAGGTCTGCGTAAGTTATTATTTTAATACAGTGCGAATGCGCACTAATTTTCACTGAATACCTGCACACCCCTTGAGAATTTTTGTAAAAATGAAATTTTTCTCTCCCAAAGTCTAATGATTAAATTCTAGAGGTTCAACCTAACTTATACCAACCCTCAGAGTATGTTTGCGAACTCATCTTAATTAACTTAGTGTATTTTTTGAGAAATCATCCCTTTTGCATTTTCAGGTAGGGTTTGCCCTGGTTTGCGGAATTGCTCTGTTTCGAAAGATAGGTTAACTACCTAGATCATTGTTTTTCTGTCATTACCCTCTGGAGATTCCAAGTGTCTTGTTAGTCCTTCTTGTTTGAGTGATTGTTTTTTATCATTTGCAAGGAAAACTTCTAGATAAGTGAAGTAGGATTTGTCTAAGAAAATTATTCTTTTATGAAATTGCTTCTGCTTATTAAAGTGAAAAAATAATTATTTTGCTTTCTGCTAGAAGAAATCATGAAAGCTCACTTATAGGTATCATTAGTTAGACCATTAGTTAAGAGCTTTCATTTTTGAAAAGTTTTTATAATTTTTAGGGTTTTTATAGTTGTTTTTTATTTCGAAGAATTGAAAGATTGTTTGCTCATGAAATTGTATATTTTGGCTTTGAATCAACATAAATTTTCGTTACAGCATAATATTGGCCATGCTCCGAAATGAAATTGATTTCTTAATGAAAAAGGAATTTTATGGGATGTTTTAGGAAATTTGCACTTCTATGAGTTCAAAAAATCCTTCTACTTTCTCTTAACTAGGAATTCATTGAAATGAAGAATTGCATATTCATTGTTGATGCCTTTAGAGTAATTTTTTGGGTCGATCACAACATCATTGAGTTTCATTTCCATACCCCTTTGAGTAAACAACAACCAAAATAATACAACACATAATAAAATTAATATAGATATTTGTACATTTTCTAGGGCTCTTTCCACCAATCTAGCTCAGGATTAGTGCTTTGGAATAAGGAGTAATTAATTTTCCAAATCAGCTAAAACAAACAAATAGCATCTTGCAGTAGGGAAAAACCCAATTGTTGCAATTTTTCTCTGGGAATCTCTTCTTAAAAGAGTTAATCATGAGGCCATGTTGGGCCCAGTGGAGTAATCGTACCTACTTCATTAGTAAAGATAGAAGATGTGCACGTATTACAAACAGTAAACCTCATATTAACCATTTTCAAGGATCCTGGGATCAATTGTTAGTAAACCTTGTATTTATCATGTAGAGGGACTTTTAGGGGGATTGAGCTTTGGTACTATGCCCTTTGTTATGTAACCAGCTCCAAAAGTAGAATAAAAAGAGATATGAACGCCTTAGAAATAAGCCACTTCGAGGGGGAAACCTCCAATACATTACATAAATGAACAATTCTTCGATGATACAATTTACAAAACCTCCTTTCTATATATAGGAGTCCATGGGGCCATAATGTAATCCTAGCTGACTTAACAATAATAATGTAAGGGCACAATAATAACAATATGGGGGTTACAGGGGTACAATAATAACAATAAGGGGGGCTACACTAACATAATAAGGGGCTACACTATTAATATAGGTACTTAACATGCCCCTCTCCTTCAAACAAGTGTTGTCCTCAACGCTTGATTATTTCTTGATGCTTCTGTATAAAATTCTCATCCTCCCATGTGAAATATTTTACAGGAAAGTTCTTCCACTTGCTGAGATACTCTGAAATTGATCGTACTTTTCGATTTCTTGTTTCTATGATTGCTTCATAACTTCTTTCGATGTGATGTTGATCTTCCTGTTGTTTCATTAGATTCTGCACCAAAGTTGGGTTATCCTTTGAGAGTTGGAGAACTTGTTGTTGATGCTCGATGTGATCTTCCACTAATTTATAATCCATATTTGCTATTATTTGATGCTTCAAACCATCCAAATTAGCCTCCATTTCTGCTTTTAAACCATCTATTTCATCTTCAGTTGCTCTTCGTAAGATCGAAATTTGTTGCACTTGGTACCGTAATTTTGATATCTCATACTGCAACTCTTCCTCTTCATGCGTCATAGTATAGCTTTTTGAGGGATTAATGGGTATGGAATTATTTTTAGGAGGCATCTCAGAACCTAATACTAAAATATATGCTCAATAGGCCCTTGGAATCACTTCAAACTGATTTTTCAAACAAGATTTATGCAATTCGAAAAAACAAATAAACACCTTTTACTTGCTTTGAGGAGCTCGATATTGAATTTGAATTATCTCTGGAATTGAAAATCTTCAATATCTGAAATTCAGCCTTGTAGTAGCCCTCTGAATCTTCTTTCAAATGCCACAGGTCTGATATAATTTGGATTCCCCAAGACAAAGTTGTGTCCAATCTCCGACAATGACCTAATTCTGGACTGGTTCAGTAGAGCGAACTTGTACGACTTGCCACGTGTCACTGTTTTGTCCTTTGTATCTGAAATTGATAGCGAAGAAACTACAGGCTGTTTAATTGCGACCACTTTTGACGGCACTCCAATCCAATCTTCAGAGAGAGAGTTATTGAACTTTTCCCACGATCACCTCTTTGAGATGAAATTCAGGAGCCTGAAAAAGCACTACCTTCCACAGATCATATCTCCAAAAATATTGCGAACCAAGCTCTGAAATTTTTTTATGAATTTCCTCAGGATTTCAGCTTCGCACCATATGAATTTCAGATTCTGAACCTTCGTAGAAACAAATTTATAGCGAAAATTCCACGATGACCTGTTTAGGAGCCTGAAAAAATACCTGACTTCCACAGATCATATCTCCGACATTATTGCGAACCAAACTCTGAAATTTTTAAACAAGCTTCCTCAGGATTTTTTCTTCGCACCCTAAAAATTTCAGCTTCTGAAACTTCGTAGAAAAAAATTTATAGCGAAAATGCCACGATGACCTGTTTGGAGCAGCGAAACACTAGAATCCAAAGCTCTGATACCAAATGTTATGTAACCAGCTCCAAAAGTAGAATAAAAAGAGATATGAACGCCTTAGAAATAAGCCACTTCGAGGGGGAAACCTCCAATACATTACATAAATGAACAATTCTTCGATGATACAATTTACAAAACCTCCTTTCTATATATAGGAGTCCATGGGGCCATAATGTAATCCTAGCCGACCTAACAATAATAATTTAAGGGCACAATAATAACAATATGGGGGTTACAGGGGTACAATAATAACAATAAGGGGGGATACACTAACATAATAAGGGGCTACACTATTAATATAGGGATTTAACACCCTTGCGTGTATATCGGGCCATAGAATGTTCCCCCAGGTTCAATTATCTCAGTTGGTAACCTTAGAGGCTATAATCTTAGGATTTTTCCCAAGGTGATGGTGGAGGGAAGGTCCCACTGTACCTGGAGCAGGTGTTGACAAGACTCACTTAGACTTTCTGGAGGGTAGTCTTCACTTCGAGATGGCATAGTGGAGTTACTTGCACCAAACGGTTTCATTAAGCAGGTTTTCAAGGTAACTGTTCCAACCACTAGTGTTCCACATTAATCTCTGTGAGGTTGGATTTAGTCACCAACTAGTGATTTTATTGTGGAAACAAATTATTTCTATGTGGTTTTGCTCTTATATTTTGTAGCGCGTGTTCATTTGTTTGATTAATTTTATAGGCCTTAGGTGTGATTTATTGAAATTTTTTTATTTCGTGTGTTAAATTATTAATCGGGGCTGAATTACCGAGACATTCACGTAGAATGCAGGGGAAACCCCATGAATATACACCCAATAAATTGGAAAAGATCAAAATTGAAAGGACTCAATCAATCGGATCTAGGGCTTCTGAATAAACAGAATCATCTATCATAATACATCCTGATTTCGAAGTTAATAAACCTCAAATATTTGAAACAGAACAAGATCAACTAGAAATTTTTGAAGTAGTCACAGTTGAATCTGTCACTGGTGAGTTTTTAGATACACAACTTACTGAACCAGAAATATCGAAACCTGAGTCTCGTTCCACTTCATCTGATTTTCCTTCGAATGTTATATCCCCTACTCATGGTTGTCCTCGTTCACCTCGAGTAAAGCTTCTCATCACTGAGAATATTCCTCATGGCCTTATTAGTATTGAAGAGATCACTGACGAAGAAAAAGAAGTTGAAATTTCCACTCGTCAAGTATCTTTAGATTTAAGGTATAGTGAACGAATCTACCCTTTAGATTTTCCTTTTACTCCTTTTCGACCGGATCCTTAGTATCTTCAATTAACTGACTTTTAACATTCTTCTAGTTACGGACATCCACATCATCAAATCCTATTTTACTCTTTACCCAGGAATAGTACATCTAACATGGCTTCTGGAAGCATGTCTACTAATTTATCTATGTTTTCATCTTCTCCACAAATTTTTTTGTATGGAGGTCCTTCTGTTTCTGTTGGGTACCACTTTCTTTCTGGAACTTTTTTAGGAGCATCTCCTTCCTTTAAAGCTTCTACTATGTCATATGGCTTATTCGAGTCTACCGCCCAACCTTTGATTATGGAGCATATTTATATTTTTTCTGAGAATACCCCTCAATCTAGCTCATCACGTGGCTACATTCCACCTGGGGGGCAACAACATCTTCAAGGGAAACAACCTCTTCAAGGCCAGCAGTTTTTTTTGGGAGAACAACCTTATACTAGAACCTATTTGATGATTGTAGGGCAGCCTATTCCAGGTAATTATTAAACTCATGGTCCAATGCCTCAAACTGGTTATGGTTAACCCTATGCATCATAACCCTCAATGGGAACTCCTTATCCACGGATGAACATTATATGGAACCCCTAATTTACTTAACATCCTTTGCAACCTACTCCGCAAATTCCTTATAATCAACCTAATCAACCACTTGGACAATTTGGTTACACCCAAGTCCAACAACCTGTTCAAGGTGCACTTCAAATTACACCGGGGGCATCTGTGTCAAGTAGTCAGCAGGCTGGCTCGAGTACTCCTAGAACTCTTGTCCAATCTATTGTGCAAACATATGTTCAACAACCAGGTACACCCATTGTTAGTTGGCTTAATTGTTGAATTAAACCTCTCAATATTAATTATCAATCCGGGAGTCATAAACGCGAGTTGTACTACTTATTGGCTCAGCTTACTGATCAGAGTATAAATATGTTCCTCTGTGATGATAAACTAAACACTGGAATGAAACACACATTGGCTTGCAAACAAGAAATCGTGAAAAGGAAACCTACTTAATCAGTTTCGCTCAGTGCAAATGCAATTAAACTATAATGAAATTCAAGACAATCCTCAATCATTCTTGCACTCGCATTAAAAATATCCTATGATAACTTAAAAACCTTAATCTAATTATTTCTCTCATTAACTTAAAACTAACACTTGAAACTAGGCTTGAAATAAGCAAAAGACTACACATTATAAATTCACACCTTAAACGAACTAAAACTACTTGTTAAAAAAAATTCAAGATTCTAAAATAACAAAAGAAACAATCCTAACTATTGCTAAAAGAAATACTTAAAAGATCCTAAAAATTGCACCGCAAATTATCTATGATAAATCCACACACATTACCCTAATAATAACTTCAAAACTAAAATTACTCTTGATAAAAAATTCAAGATTTAAATTAACAAATTACAATTCTAACTATTGTTAAAAGACAACTACTTTACTTCACTTAAAATCTCATTAAAAACTATTCAAATATTTTAATCTAAATGAAAATGAACTATTAAAAAGCAAGCCTACTTCGAACCGAATGGTCACACTGTATTTAACTTGATATTTCCACCTAATCAAATCCACACTCAACTTGCTCACATAAGGAAATAATTACACTATAAAAACAATAAAGAATCTAATTAAAAAGAGATCTAAATCAAAACAAATTCTAATTAAAAGAGATCTAATTATTGAGTGCAATCATTTTAAATAAGCAATGTTAACATATTCAAATTCAAAGCATATACAATCTGTTCTAATTTCTAAATTAAACTCAAGACTTGGAAAACAACATAATCATCTAAACGCAGAATCAAGAAAGATTAAATGCTATTGAAAATAATTTAAAACAAAAATATAAATTAAACAATTTAGATTAAGTAATATTAGATATTATTGAAAAAAAACAATTTAAAACAAAAAAAAATAACTCTATAAATTAAATAAAACAATTAACGCAAATAATAATTCTACAAATTAAACAAATTCTAAATCTATGAAAAATGAGGACTCTAACCAAGATTACAATGCTTACATTAAAAAAACAAATAAATGCATACTAAATTAAATCAAAACCATTGCTTCAAACATTAATGAACAAATACATAATCTACTGCTTCATTACAACCGTTGTGCTGGGCAATTTGATTTATGAGAGAATCGATTTTGCATATGAGAATTATGCTCTTTTAAATGACGGATTAACACTCTGCGCCTGCTCCTCTTATCTTCACAAATCGATTTTGCAAATGGGAAATTCTGCTTTCTAATTGAGGAACTCATTGCTCTATGTCTCTAACAAATTGAGCAGTTATCTCATTCTAATACACAGCTCCTTTAATTGACATACTCTTCATTCTACAGCTACTCTCTGATCTATCGACTTCTCCAGAAAATCAACTGCTTCATTCTATAGCTCCTACATATCGATTTCTTCTCACCTACAGCTACTACCTATCGGCTTCTTCTCCAGAAAATCGACTGCTCCTATCTATCCCTCTATATTCTACAGTTTACATATCGACCTCTAGCTACTTCTATATCGACTTTTTTTATCCATCATTCTACAGCTACCACACATCTTGACTTCCAGCTACTGCTACTCGAGTTTTTTTTTCCATCCCATGCCCACTGATATATATATATATATATATTTTTAATTACAAAACTGGAGCTTCAACGGAGAAAATAATTTGTTTTACAAATGCCGAAATAAGAAATTGGTTTGAACATAATGCAAAATTCGGAAATTGCTCCTCTTTTCATGGGATTTTACTATTGCTGGAAGATGGGTTCATTTCTTCTGGAAGAAATCAAACTTCATGTAGCTGGTGGAGACATCCTACAAAGATTTCGGAACAGCCATATCGTTTTGAGGTTCAATCTTATCATGACCAAGAAACGAAGAAGAAGGAGACATGTTTGTACTCATTCCAAGCCTCCGACCTATCTCTTTGGCAATGACAAGTTGTTCACCTGTGATCATCTTTACGTTGACACCAAGATTAAGAGCTCAACGGATTGTTTCAGCACTATCATGGCGAGGAGGATCAAATAGAGCCAGCAATCCAACAAATTGCCATGGGGATCCCTTACTCTCTTTGGTCCTTTCAAGGACTTCCAATCTAGCTACAGCAAGGGAACGAAGTCCACGCTCAAAAAATTTATCAATTACTGACTACACTTTATTTCTCACATCTTCCTTGCAATGGCAGAGGTCAAGAGTCTGCTCTAGTGCTCCTTTACTAGCACAATGTCATTTTAAAGCAATAAGCATGAAACCCAGCATAATACGAATAGTGATTGACACAGCATATATCATGTAATTCTTCATTCTCTGAAAAATTTTCTGACTTGTTAAAACATCACTTAAAATAACACTCAGCCTTGGCTCAGTGAGCACAATATCAGACGCACTCTGCCACTACAATTCCATCTTAAACTCCGTCATCATCATCCTTCCCATCTGCATCAAGCTCAGGCCAAATTGCTATATGCTACAAGATTATCTGGATGATAAGGATCACAAAATTCTTCCTTGGATGATGATTTTCACAGTGCACCCACGTAGGCGATTGCTCAACTCCCATGGCTCTCCTTGGTCACCTTACGAAGCATTGTAAGGTACCATTCACGAAGCTTATCATATTTTGGGGTCTTATGGGTGTTGATAATTAATAAGTAGGTAAATATTTAAAAGAAACACAACAACAACACCACTACTTCTATGATCACTAAGTTGAAGTCACCCATTTTTTTCTTCGAAGTTCAACTCCCCAAATGTTGACGATTAAAAACTCCTCTAGAAACGAACACCACACTGTTATGATGAATGAAACTTTGTTGCCTGTGCATCGGTAAGGCCTGATATTGCACTCTGCTGACCAAGAGCATCATCCAAAATCTTGAGAGTAAATTGAGATTCGTTTTTAATCCCCAAACATAACCAGAGTAGAAATATTTATAGAGACCCAATACGTTCACATTGAGGGGTGGTCTTCAGTGGAATATTCCCCTGACGATAACTCTTTCACGAAGCCGACATTCACCAAACAGTTTCTGGGTTATAGGAAACATGGTGCTCTGAACACAACCCATGTCTCACAATTTAGAGATTCTGCTCCATTTGGTCGCAAATTTTATATTTTCACCTACAGAAATTCAACTACCCAACTGTTGCTTTTATGCATTTGGTGAATTTGCACTCGAATGCATTCTTGCACTGAACCTTCTTGCAACCAAGAAGTAATTTATTAAAAACACTCATTAATTAGCTAAAAACAAGAATTTATAATTTAATAGCTAAAATTCCTCTAATTAACAACATAATGGATTAATAACAATTAAAAACACCAGGTACAAGTATGTATTTTGTTGATAAATATAGTAATAATTTGGACAAATATGCAGCTCAACACCCATCCGAGGAGTTTCCCAAGTTTCTGTTGTGACGACCCCTCAAATGTCAACACTGACTATTACACAGGTTATCCCTCGAACTACTATTTCTCAAACTTGACCTACTGTCCAGTCGATTCCTCAAACATATTTGGGACAACCTGATATAAAAGCTACTCAGACAAGTCCAACTTTTGTAGGTCAACCTCTTCAAGGTCAATTTGTTTAAGGCCAGCCATTTCAGGATCAATTTCAGTATGGAAAATTGGGACCAAATCCACCTTTCCAGAGTAAACCATACCTTGGTCATACATTTCAGATACTAGCTCAACCACAATTTGGTATGGCTACCCCTGGATATCATGGAGGTGTGCAAATTCCAACTGCTCAAGCTATTCTAGGTTACCCAAGATATCCTCCTCCAGGTACTAAAGTCATCCCTTGGGGCTATCAATTTGCTCAGCAAGACCCTATCTCACTATTACCTTTTATAGCAACTTTAGATTTACCAGACTTGTCTCGGCTAACGAATGCTCCAATTTATTATCTTCCATTTTGGCCGTCCATGCCTACTAAGTTGTGACATTCTGAAATTCGAAGGAAAGTCAAGAGAGGATCCCTCAACCCATGTTATGACTTACCATCTCTAGTGGGCATCCAACACTTTAATCGATGATTCCATTCGATTAAAAATTTTTAAAAGAACCTTGATTGGTTTAGTCGCAAAGTGGTACATTGAATTACCATGAGGCTCTTTCAATAATTTCAATTCCTTAGCAATTTCTTTCCTTACTCATTTTCAATTACCAGTCCATTATGATAATGGTACTAAACTTTTGAATTCACTCAAACAAAGTAAATCTACGTAAATTTCAGATCACCTCCATGAATGGTGACGTAGACATCATTTAGTCAAAGTTTTCATCCCAGATCAAATTCTAACTAATTAGTTTATCAAGTCATTACTCCCTAGGATTACCGAAGTTGTATCTAAAGGGGGTGTTTTAACAGAAGAGCGGGTTATCGCTCAAGCCCAATATCTAGACCTTGTTTATGCAGAGTTTGGCACTTTGTATGAAAAGATTCCAGATTTACCTCACTGAGGTCAACTTACTACAACTCCTTCTAGATATCATGCCGTAGATGGTGTAATCGGTACAGTTAACACATCAAAGAGTAAGAATAAACAATGCAATTCTATTACTCCAATCATAACTTTACCTAATTCACCTAAAGGAGACTCTTCTCTGGAAACTACTATTGAAATCCATGTCGTAGATTCATCTACAACCAAGACTAAGTCATCAGGGAGTAAAAAGAAAGGTAAGGGAAAAAGCAAAAAAATAATTCTTCAAAAGAAAATACAAATAAAATTGAACCATCTGACGAAAATAGGAAACCTCGTTATCCTTGTCTTATATATGACGAGGATCACTAAACAAAAGAGTGTCATCAACGGACTGAGGTATCCAAATTTTTCAAAGGTTCTTTTTGTTCTTAAGGATCATTTTCCTTCGCAAGACAGCAAAATGATTTCCCACAACAGATCCTCTTCCAATTTGTCAGCAAATATCCTCATGATGTCCTCCCAGGTCATGGTTGCAATGCAATCTCAAGATTATGGATCTAGGAGTCCTGTATCTGGAAACGAAACTGAATCATCCAGTCAACCTCCAACATCAACTCCTCCTATTTCTGAACCATTACATATCAAGAAACCTAGTCCTAATTTCGTAATTAAACCACCTGCCAAGTGTGTGCTTCAAAAATGGGTTTTCAATCCACATAGGAGAGCCACTCAGAAATACAACATTGTTGAAGATCTAGCTATGTCACCTTCAACAATGTTGGCCCTCAAAGTGTTGCAGTATTTTCCAACCCAAAGGAAGTTGCTATTGTCAGCTGTTGGAGCTATTGATCCTCAAGACTCTAATCTCATCGTCTTTGATCTCGAGAATTTTGTACCTATAGTCTCGCATCAAATGGTTTTTCAAATACTTGTTTCGATCAAATCTAGGCAAGTTTTTCACACAGTAATTGACGAGGGAGTGTCTACATGCATTATGTCTTTGGCTTGTTGGAAAACTCTTTGTTCTCCAACAATAATTCAATCACCCACAATTCTGAAAGCCTTCGATGTAATAGGTTTTCGTCCATTTGGAATTCTTCAGGACTTGCCTATAGAGGTAGAAGGAAAAATTGTTACTCTTGAGGTGGAAGTCGTTGATGCCCCTCTTGATTACTGTTGGTGTCCGGATGTGAACAATATTCAACCCTTTTTCCACATAAATTATAAACCTGAGGGTGTTAGATATTTCAAGACTAATGGCACAATATATGCAGGAGAAATCACATGACCTGCGATAGATCATAGGCTTAAATCCATAGACAAGTAGACTACTATAACAGCAATTAAAATAGATTGCAGAATTAAAAAGAAATTCACAACAATTGAAAGATTACACTGGAACAATAGTAACAGAATCAAATTAAAACATGAAAATAATGAAAAGAAAGGAAACGCAACACCTTATCAGAAGAGCGGGCCCAACTCACTGACTAGGGTTGCATCAAACTCACAATTTACAAGTGAAACAGAAAGATGTTGTGCATTCAATTAATTGCAGAATATATTGTTACAAAATATGTATGTGATGGGCTTAACCCCAATTCACATCCCATAGGCCTTCTTTATACAACTGTTCGAGAAATCGCAGATTTCCTCCAGCAACTACAATTATATTGTGAAACCATGAAGGAACAACAACCTAATTTCCAAGAAGGAAACCATGAAAAAGCCTGACATGTCGCTAGGATGAAACAAAGTCTATTGTGTTATAGTAGTAAGTGAAGGCAACGCTGGAAATTAGGAGCCACGTCATGACTCATAGTTGTAACCTTCCTGCTTTTGCTGAATCTGTAAAAATATCGGAATTAACATTGCAAAAAGGTAAAACCTCCTGGACTATTACTTCATTAATCAAATATCCCATGTAAATTAAGAGAAAGGGGTTTACCTCATGTGTTTAAGAATAATAATGACACAAAGAGATATAAAGGTGGGCGAAAATGGGATAGAAAAGTATAAAATCTGATACCCAACATCTCCACCCAGTTGGTCTATCTACATGTCCTCATGTAGCTCGTTGTCTCCTCAAATCTGGGTTGGACTGACTGTGACTGACATGAAGCTGTGTGAGATCATATTCTTCAACCATTTCCATCCTAGGGGGTTTATAACCTTCCGTCAAAACAACATCCTTCCACCAATCTGGATCAACATTGTATGCAGGAGTATATCGCTTGGCTGGCAACTAGATAAGGGGAAACTGAAACCTCAGCCCCATCCATCTAACCCCGCAGCTATGAATGCATGCTACGAAACATGGCATCCTCTCTAGAGCCCATGTAAAGTTAGGTGCCCTAAATGGTTCTCGTCCTCTGACGGCTGAAGATGACAACATCCACCTTCTCTGACAAATGTCCAGTGCTTCCTTATGGAACATTGTAATCTGTCTGACACATAGGTCAGTACATCATTTCTGGGTTGCCAAAATGTCTTCTCTACGCCCCTCAATCTGTAGAAATGTGTAATTCTTGTTATAAATTTTCTATGACTAGCCATGCTCCTTCCTCGTTATTAACGACCTTCCGTCTTGGTTCTCTTCAAATGTATCACAAGCCTTTCTCCACTTAATCTTATTGATGATATAGGAGGTAAAAGCTCTTAAATGAATGTCCCCCATGAATAGAATGGGGTTAAAAGACTGATCACGCCTCAAGAATTACCCATTCATGTAGAACTCACACATTAAGTGTTGTCCGATGATATCATGAATTTTTAAAATACGGAGAAATTGAATGGATTCCTTAATCTCGTACCAAATCTCCTTATATATACTTTCAAGACAAAAGAAAATAAATTGTTCGTGAAGGAATAAGGCATAGCTATGTGCAGGAGGTTTGCAAGCCATTACCTGTTGTGCCAGGGAGAACATCTTCTCCTTATATGATTGCAGCAGCTCACTTGTTCTTGCAATTCTTCTATTATGGCCTTCTACTTAGCTTGTTTCAACCACACCTTATCTAACTGATCTATGTATCCTATGATGACCCCAAAAGCCTATTCTCGAACCCGCATTGTTTCTTTCTTATGGTCACTCGTAGCAGACTTCCACTTCTGGATCTTAGCGGCTAAGAAAAATTATCGGCCTTCAAACAACTCTTCAGTCAGGCCAGTCTGTGTAGCTACAGAGGAGACCTCAATTTTTGGCTTTACTACCCTCCATTTGTAGATTTTTACCTTCTTTTTTAGCCAGGAAACTTGCCGTTTCAACTCTTGAACCTCCCTTTTCAATCTCATGATTTCACTAAACTGCAGTTGATAACTCTTCTTGAGAGGTAATCTTCTTTTCTCACACTATTCAATCCATTCCTATTTGACAATAAATTCAGTTTCTGGGCCTATGACAGGCTCAGGAGGTGGCAGAATGCTGCCAGTATTATTAGTTGATATTTTTGTTAAGCCTTTCTAGTTGGGCTCCCTATCTTCACAGGTTTCTTCCATTATATTCACTTCAGGGACTCCTGCCATCTGGTCATCATTTCCATCGACCACTTTGTGTCTCGTTGTTTCCGTATGGACCTCATCTTCTTTGCAAGTCTTTGAGTGTTCCAACAGGGATTCAACAATGACTGGGCCGATCTTGGCCATGTCCTCTCCTAGGTCACAAATTTAAGCACAGGTGGGACAGCTTCATCATCCTCATTTCTAGCTTGAGTCGGAGCTTCATGCATTACTATCTCAGTCGAGGTCAATGTTGGTTCTTGTGGGGCAGCATCGATTTCAAAGCTTGTTTCCCTTTTGTCCTCTCACTCTTTGTTCCATTAGGGGAGTTTTGAGGTCTAAAATGGGCCTCCTAAGGAAAATGTACGATCAAAATTCACTTTATGAGAACCAAGCACATTTTAGGGGATTACATCATCCCCAATGGTTGAGGTGGCATTACTTGAGTTAAAGGTACTTACTTGTCACATTATCAATGGTGGATAAAAACTCATGGTTAACCATGGTAGTGCTTAAAGTACTTTTAAAGTCAAAGTAAAGTACTCATAATAAATTCCATTTCACACTTTTTGAATAAAAATATATTATTGTCATTTCATATTACTTGAAAGAAACAATGCATATCACTATACATCTATTATGTTATATTATATTATATTATATTATTGTTATATAGTACATTAATTACATGTTATTATAAAATTTAAATAATATAAATTTTAATTAATAATATATAATATAATTAAGAATTTATAAATTTATATTTATATTTTATTTTGAGTTATTTAAGTACAAATGACAAATGCATTAGTTATTCAATGATGATGATTTTTTCTTGAAAAGATCATTCTTAATTATAGTCACATCAATAGAATTTTTTTATTATTTTTATTTTGGTACAACTTTTGAATTGAATTTAACTATGGTTACATGGATTGTAGTGCAAAAAGTGAATTGCAAATTCATAAATATTATTTTATCGGTTTAGCTATTATTTTATTATTTCCTTAGGAGGCCCATTTTAGACCTCAAAATTCCCCTAATGATTATTTCTTCTTCTAGGGTAGATACTAATTCTTGTGGCATAGTATCAACCTCCCAGTTTATTCCTTCTCTATCTTCATGTTCCTCATGAACTGCCTCTCTGCTTCCCTATTCTAGCTGGATCGAGGGTGGTTCTTTTGTAACACCCCCAATTGTTTCAATATCCATATCTGCTTGGGCAGGTGATGTTTTTTCTTTCAAAACATCATCACTTTCCATTCCTCTGTCTACCATTTCACTTCCTTGTTCTTAATTGACAAAATTTGATGACTGTATAACAGTCTCGACTTCATGTATGGTATCCATAATTCCTTCATTTGTGGGCTCCTCAGGCAAGGTTGGTTCTTGTGTGGTAGCGTCGAATGTGCCGCCAATTATCTCCTCTATTCTCATTTCTTTATGTTCATCCTGATCAACCTCCATTTCCGCTTCTTTGAGTTCCTCCTAATCAACCTCCATTTCCATTTCTTTGCTTCCTCTTGATCAATTCCCTCTGACTATTCTTCTTCTTCTAAACCAGCCAGAGAGACTGGTTCCTCTTCTCTAGCAGCAGTAACGACTGCTATCTCTTCTTCTGAGGATCCATAGAGTTCCACCCAAGAGACTCGAAGTCTATTTATTGCATGCATGACCAGTAAACACACCAATCCATGGTTGGAGAGCACTGCCGGCATCTGGAGTGAATGACGAGCAGACTGTGCCATGTGATGCAACTATTTCATTAGGAATAAGGACATGTTTAAGGCATGCACACAAGCCTGTGGAAATCAAAGGTGCGTTAGAATTTTAAAATGATACTTAAACAGAGTTCTGGCCTGGACTTCACAAGTTATGAATTTCATTACAAAATCTGCGACTTCATTCCAAGGATACGACATAGTATTGTGCTCATATCCTCTGCCCAATTGAACGAAACTTTCCCCTACCTGTAAGAATGATTCAGGAAACTCTGGGAGAGAAAATTTCCCAGAAAACCACTGTTGCCCTTGCTGTCTCAGCCTGCTAACCTCGGCAATTACCTCTTCTGTGACAGGAGCTTCCTGTCCTCTGACCCGTGAGTGATTCTCGTCTAAGTTAAGTGAAAACTCCATTGTGATTCCCCTGTCAAACCCTTGAAATATGTCGAAGTAGGTATCCCACCCTGCATTGACAAAGATTTTCCATACCTTTGGATTGTTGCGGACCGAAGCTATGTTTTCAGGCTCATGCCGCATAGCCAATCCACCCATACTATGGGGACTCATAACAGCACTTCTTGGAACATCAGACCGTTGGGTGAAATGGTGGATACCAAATTCGGAAAAATAGCATGGTGAAAATGAAAGGTGGTAATGGTAAATACGGATGGTAATTCTCGAAGCCCGAGAAAAATCATAAAAAAGTAAGGTTCGTGCGGTGAATAAAATAGGAATTATTTCATATGGAGTGGAAGGGACATGTTATGGATCCCAATATGCTTTTAATGATTATACGGAGTATTGATTAGGATCGTAGGGTGTACCACACAGATTTATAATAATGGCTTACGAAATCATCATTACATTGTCTTTAAATTATGACGAAAACCCCCACAACTTAAAGTTTGTCATCCGCAGCATTAAAGTCTTCACATGGGATATTTAATTAAATCAGTAAAAGTCATGTGGAGGCGTACCTGGCAGCCTACCTGGACGAAGTGACGATTGGTAGGATAACGGCACAATAATGATGCGGATAGAGTAGCAGCAGTACGAGTAGCAGCATCTGAAGTAAAAACATCTGGAGTAGCAGCAGTGCGAGTAGCAACATCCAGAGTAGTATCAGTGCGAGTAATAACATATGGTGTAACAACATATGGAGTAACAACAGTGTGAGTAGCAACATCTGGAGTAACAGCATTCGGTGTAACAGCATCTGGAGTAATAGCAATGCGAGTAGCAGCATCCGGAGTAATAGCAGTGCCAATAACAACATCCGGTGTAACAACATCTATCAAGGAGTAACAACATCGAGTAGAAGCACCCAGTAATAGCACCATGAGTAGCAGCAACCGAGTAACAACATCATGAGTAGCAGCAACCGTGTAATAACATCATGAGTAGCAGCTATTAGTGTCCCATGATTTGGTAGATTGGTAAACCAAATGACAGGGTAACATCAGACCAGTCTTTGGAGTTCTAGGACCTAGACTTCCTAGACTCAAAGAGGGCTCTCCCTATTATGCATGAAGGATGTGAACTTGTTCGCTTTGGATAGTTGATTTTAGGCTAGTTGTTAAGTGTAGGTTTGTTGTTTGTTTTGGTTGGGGTAAGATGGCTAAGTAGGATAGTTGGAGTGAGAGGTTATCTAATCAATTGGGCAATGGAGTCTATGAAGTCATTGATATCTCGTAGTGAATCAGGGTACATCACAGGGAGAATCTAGTGTAGTGAATGGATCTTTAAGTTTATGTGTGAGGTCAAATGGACATTAAGTTTGGGAACTAAGGTAGGACAAAGGGCAGTTAAGAATCCTTTTTCAAATACCTATGAATAGAGAGATATTGAATACTGATAATGAAAAGATATTGGACATGAGGTAGGGTGCACCATTTACTCAGTGACAATACTTATAAACATATAGACATCCAAGATAAACAATCCAGTGGAACAAGAAAGCAAGAGAACTTATCTAACTTCAATGATTCTACATTTAAGATTTGAAAACATATAAGAGACAAATAGCATCAATAAATGAAGAGGGAACGCCTAAACATCATTCATTAAACTATAAATAACTTTGAGGCAAAATGATAAGCATATTCAAAGGGCAAGATCGAAACAAGACATCTTTGACTTAACCTAACAATCAATACATCAAAGAGAGATTTCAAGACAGAGTTTATATAGCCTAAGACAAGCAGGGCTTACCATGAATCACGTTTATGAACTAGAAATTAATCCAACAATGAAATATACAAGCTTAGGTGGGCCTAAGGAGCAATGAAGAATTCTTTAAGCTAACCCAGCAAAAGAAAACATGAAAACAATAGCTAACAGGATGACTGAGGTGCCTCAAACAACATTTCTCATCCTATACTCTTCTGAGCTACTGCAAAATATAAAGATGGACATATGGAAAAAAAGAAAAAACATGAATATATGAGAGATACATAACCATTAACTAAAGTCAGGGATCCTGCAATCAATCCTTCATCACCATCAATCAAGGCAATCCATCCACGAGCTCCACAACACTAAATTGTTCTTCAACTTTCAAAAACCATGTATTTAACACATCAAGTCCCAACTATTTACAATGAATCCTCATGCCTTATATAACAAGCAAGGAAGAGGAAAACCAAAGAGAGTATCTAGAAGCCTATTTGCCAACAAGAAATATCCTAAGTTTTCCTTAAGGCCTTGTAAGGCCCAAGGCACAAAAAATATCTAACAAATATCTTTTCCGACTATAAATGGAAATTAAATTGAATTTTAGGCCTGACATGCCTTTTAAAACTTTCTAAACACACACTCTGCCCAGTCACCCACAGGAGCGCAACACACTGCGTCAAACTTTGAAATTATGCCAGGAGTGCATCACAAAAATAGGCCTTTTTGCAGCAGTGTTTTGGAGGCCTTCCCGATGTCGGAAAAGGCTCCAAGATGGCTCGTTGGAAAGACCTTGAAGTATACTTTCTAGATATATTCCTTTAGTTCTTAAATATTACCTTTGTAAGTTTCCAAAAAAAGTGAAAATTCCAAGACTGCTAGGAGCGCAACACATGCTTAGAAAAGTGGGTAGAAAGGTGAAAAATTGAGTGTTTTTGACCCTTTTGGGGGGTCAAAACAACTCCAATTGAGCTGAAATTTGGTGAGCATACTCCTCTAATGATGCGGAATCCAAAAATGTAAACCGCGCCTCCTGAATATGCCCTGGGAAAAAGTGTATCAAAGGGTGTGTTGCACTCCTAGCCTCAAAATTTGCAAAAAACAAAAATTTGTTCAATTTCTCCCAAATTTGGTAGGTAGGTGTCTCATGGGTACTTGGAGATATATATAGAAGCTTGGGCAAAAATACTAAGCCTAGCTTGTTCCTTTTCATATTTTGGTGTCGGGCCCTCATTTTGGGTAGTTTTGAGTTTTTTCCTTACAAAGTGGTTTCTTTTTTTATAGTTCTCAGTCATTCTTCTTTGCAAGTTCAAATCTTTGTTGGCCTTCTCCAATTTGGTCTCAAGATGTATGTTGGTCCTTTCAAGCCATGATTCCCTGTTATGCTCAATTTCCATGGCAAGGAGTTCAATTAGGGGAAATTGTTGTGCTTGGGCTGATACTTTCTCCCTCTCTCATGCCAAAGCCTTTCTTAGACCCATAGTTCTAGTCCTTCTTCTAGATTGACCCTCCTCATCCTCACTTTCTTCATAGGCACCCATGTACTCCTCCAACTTCACCTGTGCTCTTTGAGCCTCTTTCTGTTATTTGAGCACCCTTGCTTCATAGATGGCCTACTGGCCACTCATCTGTTTATTTTGCATCTGCAAGAAATGAATGACATCCTTAGCTCTCTCTAATTCATTTTCCAAATACTTGATTTGTGCATTCCTATCTTGTAGGAGAGAGTTTGCAATTATTGCCTCATTTTTCTCATCACTATCTATGTGAATGAGCTCAAGTTCTCTCTCCTCTTCATGATTGTCTTCTTCCTCTTTCACCTGTTGTTTACCTTTGTCAATCATTTGAGAGAAGGGGGATGGCATGGCCCCTTGCCCTCTGGAGGCAGAAAACACATGCCTCTCTCCTCTTTGATAGGTAATGGGGAAAGTTATAACAAGTTCCACTTGAAAACCTTGATCATTAGTGCCCTTAGGATTTCTTTTTTCCTTATGGATGATCTCTTTGTGTGCATTTCTCTCACCTTGATCTTGACTGCCCTTTTGATAAGCATTCTCATTATCTCTCATGCCATCATCATTGTTAAGACTTTTAGGACTGTGATCCTCTATTTTTGTAATGCTAGAGGTTTCTTTATCATTGCTAGCTATATCTTCATCTTTATGACTATCCTCTTCTTCATCTTTTGACCCACTGTATTCACTATCTAACTTAGCCTTTGTATCACTGTTTGCACTCTTTGTAGGGTCACTGTCTTGGGCATTATCATCATCCTTTCCCTTATTGTGATGGTCATTTTCTTCTTCACTGTCTTGTTTATCATCTTCATTATTTAGATCATGATATTCATTGTTTTTCCCACTAAAAACAATTTCAAACTCTGTTTCTTGGCTACTCTTGCCATATTTTCCACTATCATCTTTGTCCTATTTACTACTGACATATGCCTCACCTCTAATCTCCTTTGTATTTTTAGTGTCACCTTATTCACTGTTTACTTCTTTTCCTTGACTGTCATTTGTTTGTTGATTGTCACTAGGCTCACTATTTTGGTCTTTTTGTAGCTCACTATTTTCCTCTTGATAAGCTGCCTCTGTCTCTGTGTCCTTGGAGTCATCCTCTTCATCATTAGACCCACTATTTTTTCCTTTTTTCTCATCATTAGGCTGATTGCTTTCTTCATTTTCTTCTTCATCAATACTTTCTTCTTTGTCACTGCTTTTATCACTTTCTTTTTCCTCGTTGCCTTTACTTCTTTCTTCATTTTCAATATCCTCTCCCTCACTTCTTTCTTCATTTGAATCACTTATTTTATCATATTCTTCTTCCTTTTTTGCATCTTCATCTCCTTCACTTCTTTCTTCATTTTTATCATCCTTTCCCTCACTTCTTTCTTCATTTGCATCATTG
This sequence comes from Pinus albicaulis, assembly GCA_034641835.2. Classification (NCBI taxonomy): domain Eukaryota; kingdom Viridiplantae; phylum Streptophyta; class Pinopsida; order Pinales; family Pinaceae; genus Pinus; species Pinus albicaulis. The sequence continues at coordinate 64,922,294 of CM076577.1, read as the reverse complement.
CATTTTTCTTGGCCATCACTGTTTTTTTCTTGGCCATCACTGCTTCCTTCTTCGCCATCACTGCTTTCTTCTTGGACATCTTCCTCTCCTTCACTGCTTTCTTCTTGGCCATCACTGCTTTCTTCTTGGCCATCTTCCTCTCCTTCACTGCTTTCTTCATTTTCTGATTTCTTAAGGGAAGGTGAGTGAGGAAGGTCTATTTGGGGAAATGAGTCATGTGAAGAAGATGAACCAAGGTTAGTGGAGGGTGATGGAGGTGTGTGAGGAGGAATTTGAGATGATGATGGCAGACTTTACAGAGGGATGGGTTGTGGAGTTGTGAAATCATCATGGGCAATGAAAACCTCCCATGGGATGCCTTGTTGTTCTAGTTGATGTGAGACAATCACTTTGATGAGGGAATTATGAAAAAGTCTTGACATTTGTTGGGATGGAGGCCTCTTTTGCATGATGGAAGACATTTTCTCAATACTTTTACAAAGGTAGTTGATCTAGGTGGATATTGGTGGTCACCTGCCTATTCCACTTGGGGCTCCACCATTGTCTCTTTCAGTTTTTCAGTTTCGGCACAGTTTACTATTTTTAGCAGTTTTTCGGGTCCTAAACTTCCGGAGCCGTTTTGAGGCCCTAAACGACGTTTTTTGGGAAAACGGAGAGCAACATGGGTCCATGGATCGATGTTGCTCATTCCAAATTTGTAGTCCTCGGATAGATATTTCTAACGAGGTATGGTACACGTCAAACGGAGATCGTATGCCAAAGTTACGCCCCTGGGAAGTTGAAACACCAATTTACCCAAACGGGGCCCATAGTTTTGGCGCTTCATCTCCTAGGGTTAGGGTTTTGGCTGCTTAGGATTTCCCATTGTTTCTAAATAATAAATCGGCCCTCGAGCCTCATTGTAACTTAGTTTAGAGGCCTGTAGCCGCCACATCTCTTCTTAGAGATAGCTACCAGCGCCCTAGCTAGTTTTATTTCCATTCTGTCTGTAAGAAAATTTCAGTTCTTTGATATTAATGAAATGAAGTGTTATTTCCGCTGCATCTCTATATTTATGGTTATATGTTTATTCTGTTGCATTCCTGCATAAATCCAGATTAGTGGTATCAGAGCGGTCTTCTTTTTCTCGATCCTTCTTTACATGTCCCCAACGAGGTCGAGGTATAAGGAACTAGGGCTCAATCTGGTGGAACCTTTGCAAGATCATCCTCGTAAACCTCGACGGACGCCCATGGGGGACGAAAAGAAAGATGAAGGAGTAGGAGATCCTATCAAAATATTGCTCGAGGAGGCCCTCGAAAAACAAAGGAACGCGATGATGGATAACTTTGCTCAGATCCTTCAACGGCTACCCACCGGCGGCGCATCTGCATCCAGCAGCCACTCTGGAGGCGCGACTCCTTTTAAGGTACAAGTAAATTTTGACATTCCCATATTTGAGGGTCAAATAGACGAAGATGCCGTAGATAGATGGTTGAATCTGTTAGAAGGATATTTCTCGGTTCATGACTTTTCAGACCGGGAGAAGATTATTTTTGCACTCCTCAAAGCTACCCCCCCATGTTAAGGACTGGTGGGAAACCTACTGTGAGAACAAGGACCAGACAGAACCCTCTCTGTTCTCGGCCGTACCAACTTGGAATTCTTTCCGAGACGCCGTCAAGGAACAGTACTATCCCGTGGGGAGCTATGAGGATAAGTACATACAATGGACCACGCTGCGACAACAAAGGGATCAAGATGTGCATGAGCTGACGAATCTGTTCCATACCCTGCGCACAAAGTTGGGTATCAAAGATTCAGAGAAACATATGGTGCTAAAGTATCGCAGCTGTCTGCACAAATACATTCAGGAAGAAAGGGAGTTCCTTGACATCTCCTCGCTTGGTACGGCATACCGGTATGCTGCCAAGATTGAGCAGAAATTCAAGCAGAAGAAGCGAGACTTTGGATCTGCGAATCAAAAGCAAGGGAAAGGTGCTTCCAAACCGCAGAACAAAGGACCGAGCCAAGGCATGGCGGCTAAAGACAACTCATCGAAGCCATAAGAAAAGAACAAAACCGCAAAGCCAAAGAAGGACACGGGAAAGTGGTGTGAGTTCCATAAGAGCTCCACTCACAACACAAGTGAGTGTCGGGCCAAGCAGTCGCTAGTGGCCGAGATGAGGGCTTCTGAGTCAGATGCATGCTCTGACTCCGAATCAGAACCTAAAAAGGGGAATGAAAAAGGGAAACAGATTATTGATGCGGAGCCCAACGCCACTGTTGCCACTACAAAGATCCAGAAGGAGGAACCGGAAGATCCAGAGGAGGAGAAACGTCTCTTCCACTCCCAGATGTGGGTAAAGGGCTCCCCTGTACAGTTCATTGTCGACAATGGGAGCCAAAAGAACCTCATTTCAGCAGACGTTGTGAAGCGGTTGGGCTTGCCGACCACAGCTCACCCACATCCATACACCATCGGGTGGCTTCACCAAGGACGAGATCTCCGCGTCAGCCGGCAGTGTCGCCTTCCCTATAGCATCAAGCCCTTCACGGATGAGGTATTATGTGACGTTGCTCCTATTAATGTTTCTGATGTATTATTAGGACAACCACACTTGTGGAAGCGTCATGATGTGTGCTTGGTCTCGACCTCGTCTTGTTATTGTTGCTTTGAAATAAGTTGTCTGGGATACGGAAAGGTACCACCTCCTTGTTATCTCTTTAGTTCATTACTGTCCAATGATGGCGCTCATTTCCCAAACATGTCGTTTTCTGATGATCCTTTGAGGCAAGAAGGCGGGAAAACCACGACCTCCAGGACATGGCTCCTGCCCCGCACGGCAACCTTAGTGGATAAGGTTGTGGAGGAGTACGAGGACATATTCACCTCACCCACAGGGGTTCCTCTGCACTGTCAGGTCAAGCACCCGATTGATCTGACCCCAGGTGCGCCGCTACCCAATGGACCGATCTATCGGCGCTCTGTTCTGAATAATGATGAAATCAAGAGGCAGATTCAGGAGCTGTTGCAGAAAGGTCTCATCAGACCAAGTTCATGCATACTGTGAGGCCCGATCGTGTTGGTACAAAAGAAGGATGGGACGTGGAGACTACGTGACCTATCGGGCAGAGCAGAGATCACTGTCTTAAATCATTTTATTGCAGGATGATGACACTCTACTTGATGGTAAGAAGGCAAATGTTTGCCAGAATCAACCACGATCTCTGGGTCTGACTCAGTGAAACTCAGAACAACAGGAAACGCACAAGCAAGAAAGCCTTTGATTCCAGTCATGCCTGGTTGACAGTTCCCATTTTTCAAGGACAGTGACGACATCACGGCCATTCACCAGCTCATTATGTTCACAGATGACAATGCAATATTAAGCAGAACCAGAGCACCTTCACCACATCCGACAAGTCCTTCAAACACTGCGGCAACACAAGTTGTGTGCCAATTTGGAGAAGTGCACTTTTGGCATGACCCAGGTTCAATATCTGGAATACATTATTGATGAAAGGGGGTTGCATGTGGATCCAACCAAGATCCAAGTCATTCGGGATTGGCCAGCCCCAACCACCATAACAGAGCTTCGCAGCTTTCTGGGTCTTGCTAATTTCTACCGGAGGTTCGTGTTGGGATTCTCTCATATCACTTGGCCCTTGAGTCAAGTCACCAAGGGAGGAGCGAGAGAAAAAAAAATTTGGTCGGAACCTCAACAGAAGGCATTCATAGAATTGAAAAATCACCTCTATTCTGCCCCAGTGCTCACTTTACCAGACTTGCAACAGCCATTTGAGATCGAGACATATGCCTCTGACTATGCTATTGGGGCAGTTCTGACTCAACAGGGACATCCAGTGGCATTTCACAGTGAGACATTGTTTGACACAGTTCGCAAGTATCCCACTTATGAAAAAGAAATGTACTCCATTGTGAAAGCTTGTCGACAATGGAAGCATTACATTTTGGGGAAAGAAACAATCATCCACATAGACCACCGGCCCCTGCAGTTCATACAGACACAAGGGAAGTTGTAGAATGATCGCTATCAGAAGTGGTCCACATATCTGCAACAGTTTCATTTGAACATCAAGTACAAGAAGGGTAGCACCAATCATGTTGCAGACTGCCTCAACCGACCACCGATCGTGGCACTCACCACTGTGCTCAACTCTTGTGGGCACGAGACTTCTGATTGGCTGCTTCTCTATGAGAGTGACCCAGAATTCGGCCACACTTACAAGGCACTCTTGGGGGGTACACAAGTTCCAAATTTTAACCTCCAAGATTCACTTTTATGTCACATGGGACACCTTTGTGTTCCTTCAAGCGAGCGTGCCAAGATGATATGGGAAGCACACTATAGTCGAGTCGCTGCGCATTTCGGGGTTGAGAAAATAGTAGCAATCCTGCAGAAGTATTTCTATTGGCCAAACCTTCGAAAGGATGTCGAGAAGCACATCAGATCATGCATTGCTTGTGCCATCGCCAAACCGACCATCAAGAAGCAAGGCCTATATACTCCTCTACCTACCCCTAGTCGACCTTGGGAATACATCTACATGGATTACATGTTGGGCCTGCCTTCTACTAAGCAGGGAAATGACTTTGTTTTCATGGTCGTCGACAGATTCTCGAAGATGGCCATTATGGCGGCCTGCAAGAAGAATATCACAGCAGAAGCCACTACTAAACTCTTCTTTGAATGAGTGTGGGTGCACTTTGGGATCCCACAGTCTATCATATCAGATCGGGATAGCAGGTTCCTCAGCACATTTTGGTCCAGCCTCTGGTCAATGTTGGATACCAAGCTCACCAAGTTCACAGCTTTCCATCCCCAAACAGATGGCCAGACAGAGGTCATCAACAGAATGATTATACACATTCTGCGCATGTACAATTAAAAGCATCCACGCACATGGGACGAGAGCCTCCCCTATATACAACATAGTTATAATCGGGCTCTCCGCAGTTCAATCGGCCATAGCCCCTTTCAGGTGGGCTTGGGACTCCAACCACTATGTCCCATTGACGTAGCCATGCCATTTGCAGCTACTCAGGCCATTTCAGCTCATGTCCAATCTGAAGTTGACAAAGCAAGTAGCTTCATCGAGCGCATTCAACACATCTGCCAACAGGTTCATGATATATTGTACAGAGCCAATGCCAAGTACAAGCAACGCCATGATCAACACCGGATGCCACACAACTTCCAGGTGGGCGACAAAGTATGGCTACATTTGCAGAAGGAGCGCCTCACTGGACCCCACCGCAAGCTTCGCCCCCTCCGATACGGGTCGTACACCATCACCAAGGTTGTAGGGAACAATGCCTTCGAGCTCGGTATTCCACCATTCCTTGGTCTGCACCCAGTCTTCAATGTGGATCGCCTTCGTCCTTACTTCCCACCTCTACTGGACACCTCGGACATTGCAGAACAACTCACACCAACTGAGTTAAATCCGGACTGCATGGAACAGGCCACCACAGATTGCATCATGGACATGCAAATCAAGAACACTCGCCAGCAGAAGATCCAACTATATCGGGTTGTCAAAGCTGGCCAACTCCTGCACCAAGGAAAGTGGTTCACCGGGGACCAAGTTCAGCAGAAATTTCCTCATCTCATGGAGGAACTTAACGCAATGGGGACCATTGCTTCCTAAGGGGGGAGGAATGATCCCGGTGGATATTGGTGGTCACCCGCCTATTCCACTTGGGGCTCCACCATTGTCTATTTCAGCTTTTCAGTTTCGGCACAGTTTACTATTTTTAGCAGTTTTTCGGGTCCTAAACTTCCGGAGCCGTTTTGAGGCCCTAAACGACGTTTTTTGGGAAAACGGAGAGCAACATGGGTCCATGGACCGATGTTCCTCATTCCAAATTTGTAGTCCTCTGATAGATCTTTCTAACGAGGTATGGTACGCGTCAAACGGAGATCGTATGCCAAAGTTACGCCCCTGGGAAGTTGAAACACCAATTTACCCAAACGGGGCCCATAGTTTTAGCGCTTCATCTCCTAGGGTTAGGGTTTTGGCTGTTTAGGATTTCCCATTGTTTCTAAATAATAAATAGGCCCTCGAGCCTCATTGTAACTCAGTTCAGAGGCCTGTAGCCACCACATCTCTTCTCAGAGATAGCTACCAGCGCCCTAGCTAGTTTTATTTCCATTTTGTCTGTAAGAAAATTTCAGTTCTTTGATATTAATGAAATGAAGTGTTATTTCCATTGCATCTCTGTATTTATCATTATATGTTTATTATGTTGTGTTCCTACATAAATCCGGATCAGTAGTAGGGCATATGTAGCAGCTTGGTTTTGGTGAAGTGCATGAGGAGTCTTATGTGGTAGGAATAGACTCTAGAGAACCTACCCTCACAGGTGAAGTATTTCATAATGATCTTCATTAGGAGAGCATATATTTCCAATAGATGAGAGAAGGGTAACATGGTTATGGAATCAGCTTGAAAACATGGTTTCAAGAATGGGTGATAGTGGCTTAGGTCCAGATGCATTTGTTTGAACTGCCTTTATCCTATGCAAGGTATTACAGTGGCCCTAGAGATGGCATTGGTGGTCAGCTAAAACTTTGCCCCAGCTAGGTATACTTGGTAGTTATGAAGGTTTAGGGCAAATGTCTTGGTAAATTGAGGGTGACTCTAGATATTTTTCACTCTCTCACAAAATACATAGCATCCTAACTCTTGAAAATAAGAAAAGATAGTAAGAGAGGCTATCATCTCTTCAGTTCTTATAGGTTCAAACCTATTTCGCTTCCCAACCTTCCTTTGTTGCACTTTAGGCCTTTTTTTTGTCTCACCACTATCAACATTCTCTCTTTCAAACATTTTTTTTATCCCTTCCTCAAGGTCTTTAAAAAGAATTTACACTACTTGTGGAATGATGTGAAAAATGGGTAGATGAGATGGTGAGGTTGCAGTGATGTTTCAGCAATGTGGAGAACAAATATTCCTTTTTAGGGTTTTACTTCCTTCTCTAAGGTCAACCTCCAAATTTCTTTATAATGATACCCTTAGAAAAACATAAATCAGAGGGAAAAGCTCAAATACCTCTCAATTTATCTCTTCAGCTGAAGAAATGGGTTCAACACACCTTGTGGGCAAGTTGAGCGCCTCCTGAATGAAAATCTGTGCAACTCCTGAATGCTAGGAAACTCTTGCATGAGACTGCATGCAGCTCCTGAACGTTGGGCAGCACCTACACAAGACTACGTGCACCTCCTGCATGAGTCGAGTCACCTCATGAACATGTATGCATGCAGCTCCTGCACGCGGGACAACTCCTGCATGAGACTACGTGCACCTCCTGCATGAGTCGGGTCACCTTGTGAATGAAAATTTGTGCAACCTTTGAACGGAGAGTCGTGCAGATCGGGCGGAGCTTGCATGATATACCCCTTTATAGGCGCGCAGTGAATTGTGTTGGGTCACCCTTGAACGGTGAGTCGTGCAGCTCGGGCAGAGGTTGCACGATATACCCCTTTACAGCCGTGCAGCGAATGGTGTCGGGTCACTATTGAACGGTGAGTTGTGCAGCTTGGGCAGAGGCTGCACGATATACCCCTTTACAGGCATGCAGCGAATAGTGTCGGGTCACCGTTGAACAATGAGTTGTGCAACTCGGGTGGAGGCTTCATGATATACCCCTCTATAGGCATGCAGTAAGCTGGTGTCAGGCCTCAGGCAGAGGCTACACCATGATTGTTTCTACTTCGCGCCTCTGCATAGGAACGCAGCGCTGAATAGAAAAAGGCATAGGGAGACGATACAGGAGTGCAGCGTAGCTTCTCAGGAACACAGCGCGATAATTATTTTGCCTGAGACCTCGACCATAAACCCTGTTTTCAGTGCTTGGAGCCTTTTTTCTTCCTCACTTTTTCATAGGAAAATGATTTGAATGATAATTCAGTCCCTTATGCCCTTTTGAAAATATTTTGAAGATAAAACCCACTTTTACCATGTCCTTTTGCTAACACTCTCTTTTCCTTTTGTAGGTGTTGTTTTTTATCAACAAAGTGATATTTGTGGGGGACCCCCTTTTTAAAAGATTTTTTCATCCTTTCTTTGGCCACTGATCTGTGAGAATCATGAAGAATTTGTCCTGTGCAGCAACCTTATCCCCTTTTGGTCAATTTCTACTTGCTGGTGGTACCATAAAAGCAGTGTTTTTCATCTTTAAAACTCCCTTTGGAGTTTGGCACTTTTAACCCTTAGCAGTAATGCTTAGGCTCTCTTTTGGTGGTTATTTTGTAAACTTGTGACTATCCTTGAGGAGCTCAAGAAACCTTCACACTGATGCTCTTTTCATCTTTTTCAATTTTTAGAAGGCTGCTTTCAAAGTCCTCTGAAAACCTTTTGTCTCTTTGATGGGGTTTTATCGCCTTTTGCAATGAAATAATGTTGTCTTTAACAATCTCCTAAAACTATTCTCTGATATTATCTTCTACTTTCTATGTGTAGTCATCAAGAAGGCTTTCCATTTTATCGTGATGTTGATCGATTCTTTGATTGGTGTACAGTGGTTCTTATGTGCTACTGTCTTCAGGCTCTCATGCATGGGCCTTTTGATTGGAAACACCTTACAATAATTTGTTATGAGAGTAAGATCCCCCTTGTGAACTTAGGCCTTTTTTGTCCTTTCTCTTGTTGTGGAATGTCATTTATAGGTTTAGGCCTCTTACTTTACATCGGATCTGTTGTTGACTAGTATAAAGTATTCCTGCAGAAATGATTTAACATGGGCAAACTATCTTTTGTAGGCTTAATGCTTGATCAAGAGGATACCTTTGGAGGCTCTTCATGTCTTTGGACAATGATAAGTTTCACCCTTGTGTTCTCTTTACTTTACCTTTGAATATCTGTAGAAGAAGTGAATTTAGAACCTTGACAGTGCATAACCTAAGAGACTTTATATGACTTATTTGGGATTTCCTTTGGAATAGGTATTTGACTCAAAAGGTTGAAGCAGGGTTTGGAGGTGGAAACAGGGTTTTGAAATACTTTTATGCACCTCCATCCTTGACAACTAAACAACTTTGATTTATCTATAGATCTTAGAAAGGGAGTATTGAAATCACCATGGCTTGAGGCACTTGTTGAGTAGAGGAAAAAGCTTGGGTTTATTGGCAAACTAAGGTGTGAAAATAGAGGGTTTATCCAAGCAGAGATGGAGTTTTTATAGGTAGAGGTGGAAAGCATAATGAGAGTGAGGGACATAAGTCTATGATTTGATCTTCTCGGAGTGATAGGATGGCCATGCCTTGGTAGAGTAGCAGGATAGTGAAAAATTTATCCTAAGGATAATGAAGGCAGTGAGATTTCTAGTACTCACAAGAATTTTATGAGTTTTGTTTCTAGAAATCTTTGACTAGAATATAGTCATCTAAACAGGTAAAAATTACTGATGACTAACAGTGGCTCCACTTGGGGAGGATAGCTCCTTTTCAGGAGGTGTCCAGAATCTTAGATCTCTTGGTTTATGAAGACCAGTGCCTCATCCATTGGGCATATTTTCTTCTTTTATTTTGTTGATGCTTTCCTGAAGTAGTGATTTTGATAATCTAAAAGCATTGTTAGCCCAACTTCACTTCTACCTACCCAACCTACTTTCCTAACATTTTCTCTTCCTTGGGTGCATTTGAACTAGAAAACCCATTGACATTTTTTATTTTTGAAAGAAAAGAAATAAATTACCTACTTCTACTCTTATTTCTTCCAAGAATTCAAATTATGCTAATGAATTATTCTTATTATCTACTTAGTCTATTTGACTATCAAGATTAATCAGTATGATAGACTTCATTCTCTAAGCTATTTGACAAGAAATTTAAAGCATGAATTGAACCAGGATTAGACAATCTGATTCATCATGAGTTGTGGCATCAAGACAAACCGCACTCAAACTTTATTTTCATAAGAAAGCAAAACTCGAAGGTGTGAGGGCTATGTTTCATCTTTTTCTAAGCATCCCTATCCTTCTCTTTGGTTCAGATTTAAGCATGTGGAACCAATATCTTTCTTTCCTAATCTATTTTCTTTGACAAGTCAAGCTTCAATGATTTGACCAGCATTTTTTTTTTCACTAACTTATCAACAATAAATTTAAAACATGTTCAGCCATGATTAGGCTAGATGACTGAACAAAAAATTCTTTTTGCACTAGTAGTGGCTTTTAGGCTTGCACACTTTCAGTACTGCTATTTTTTGGGTATGGGGATATACCTTGTTTTTGAATCTGCCCTCTTTTCAATTCTTTTCTATGTTTTTGTGTTTTTCTCTTTGTGGCCTTTTCTTCAAACAATGGTATGTAAAATGAGTGAAGAACTTTAGCTAAGGATTTTAACAGCAATGGTGTTCGAGCATCCTGTCTTCGAAAGGATCTCCTAACATTTTCTGTCCATTCAGCTCTTGTAAACAGAAAACATAGTTACCTCCATTTGACAACATGGTATAAGGATTATTCCAAGAGTTTTCAGAAAACCCATGATCTCCTTGGTGCTTCTTCTTTGACCCTTGCTTCTCAAATATGTTTGTGTCAAATATCTTTCTTAAGTAGGCAAGGAATTCTTTATCATCTTTAAAACAAATGATGAAGCCATCCATGTATGTCATAGTGAAGAAATTGAAAACTGAAAACATAGTTTTTCGGAAGGTGTCTCCAGCACTCTCTAGTCTACGAAGTATTTGTTTAAAAATGCAATTGTCCCAAGGAAATTTAAAAAAATCTTTGAGCTGATTGATCTAAAGTGGTATCATCTAATGGTAACCTGAAAAACTACCATGCAATGAGATTTGGTTAGAAGACCCTAACCTTTGTAAAGTATGATCTCTTTTGGTAAAAAGGTATTTGTTCCTTTGGAAGGGTTGATCCTGGTACCTAAAATCTATACAAAGCCTATGTCCTTTTGCCTTCTTTATAAGTGAACTCAACTACTCAAGGTTTTCATGATTCTTTTTGAAAGGAGGTTTTTTTAGAACAATGTCTGTGTTACAAGATTTTAGACTAGCCTGCCTCCACACTTGAGCATTTTGAAATTTTTTGCATAGTCTTGTATTTCTTTGTTTTGCGTGTAGTGATAAAATTTTAGACAACTTAACTATTTCAGGCTTCTTAAGTTTACCCATGCTATCTTTCCCTATATCATATTTAGTAAAAATTTCTTTGGGATCTATAGCAATATTTGTGGAAATTGAAAGTTTGTTTTAAAAGGACAAATTCTTGGATGATGAAGTATCTAGGTAAGGTAAAAATATAAGACTATATCGCTCTAGATTCCTAAAGATTTTTGTTTTGTAAGGGTATTTCATTTTTTCTGGATTAGCAAAAGGAAGAAGTTTTGTTTTTGTGGTTTGTCCTACCTTTGAGCAATCTGTTTCATGTTCTAAACTGATTTTTGTTTCTGAAATTTCATTTTCAATTTGCATAAAATCAATTTCATTTTTATCATCTTGTGGTATTTCAGGATCATGATAGTTTTGACTGTCGAACTCATCATAGAGGGACTGATCTGAGAGTTGTAATGTGCCTAGATATTCACAATCTTCATTCACTTTCTCATCAAGGTCATTTTCTTTATACAAGTTGAATGAGTCCAAGTTTAAATGAATGGAATAGATAGGGGTGTTGTTGGGTATGTCTAGGCTACTTACCATATACTTCATGTGAGATTGTCAAGAGAGTCTCCTTGTTTGGTTAAAAATTGGGATGGTAGCATAAGACATGTCAAGTTGGAGGCTCCCCAAAAGTTTGGCTCCCCAAGATCGGAACAAAAGCATGTCGTATTTGGGGGGAATGTTAGCCACGACTATGGCAGTACAAGGCTCTTAGCAGGGATTTGTGTTAGATTGACACATAATTCCTTGATTAGGCCTAAGAATTTAACCCTGCTTGAATCGAAGGAACAAAGATCTTTGTAGGGCCTAGTCATTTCTAGGCCTAATCTTTCCATCACTACCTTTGGCATGAGGTTGTGAGAGGCACCAGAGTCTAGAATGGCATTATGCAGAATTTTGTCATGTATGTTTAGGCTAACATTGAATGGGGGAATGGATCCTTCTTGATATTTTCCATTTACTTCAGGACCCGGGTCCAAACAACAATTTTGGTTTATCATCTATCAAATTCAGAGTATTGATATCATTTCCTATGTTTAGAACTTTCAGAACTTGAGATTTGTACATATCCTGAGCTACCAGTTAAGTGAGACGGATGTTTATTTTGATTTTAGCGATCTCTCCTCCAAAACTTAAAGGTACTTGAGTTTTGGACATATTTACATTAGTTTTATCAGCCATAAATTTTTCCACGTTTTTAATTTGTTGATTTTGATTCGGGGCTTTGTTCAATAGAGTTTTCTCAGGGCCACTAGCAGAGGTGCTAGGATAGCTTGTGTCAACACTTGGTTGGCTAGTTTTGTCTTTGTTAGGATCATTTTTCTTAGCCATGGTATTGTTATTGTCTGTTGTTCTTTTAAGAATGTTTTCGGGAGTTTTCTTAACAACAGTGTCTAAGTTGTTTTTCCTGGAGTTGTCTTGGTTGTTCTTACTCCTAAGATCACATTGCCTATGGACTTCCATTATGGCTTTTTCTAATCCTAATTTGTGGACTTTGGAATATTCATAGCTTGTTTCATCTTGATTTGAGGAGAAAAAACCTTGTTATTCTTTTGTGATAAAAACATCACCATCACTATCATAGCCAATTAATTTTAGATGATTTTCATTTGGTTGTTCAATATCTCTTTCCCCTTCATCAACATAGTTATCTTGGAAGGGTGGCCTGATTTGTTGATCATTTTCCCTTGGTCTGTTTTGGGGTGGGTCTCTTCTAAAGTTCTTATTCTGGTTTCTATTTTGGGGATTTGGTTGGCTGTCCCTAGGGGGTGTTCTATCGTTTATGCTTATTCTCTCCATCATTCTTTCTGTGTCCTAAGAAGGTTGTCAATCTTGGAATCAGATGAGGAGGTGGAGAGCATGGTGTCATCTTTGTAGGTTACCCTCTTTTCTGATCTTAGCCTAGCTCTTTTTTCAATTAAGTTGGCCTCTACACTTATAGCTTCCTTTTGCATGTATTCTAAAGTTAGTGGCTCTTTTTCTCTCAGTTGATAGGCCATGTCAAGGTCAAAAACTTCTAGGAATTTAGCTAAGGCTAGGCCTAATGGGGGTTTCATGTTTGGCAGTAGTGAGTTTTAAACACTATTGAACCTAGTGCAATAGTCTTGGACCTTTCCCCCGTGTTTCTTTTAAGATTGCTATATTCTGAGAGGATCTGAAGAGGGTTTTTCTTGATTTCCCATTTTTTTATGAAATTTTGGTAAAGGGAAGGGAGATCATGTATGCTATTGGGAGTTAGGCTTTTGAACCATTTCTTAGCTTCTCATCCTAGGCTTTGGGAAAACATCCTCATCTTCATGGTTTCCTCTTCTAATTCCATGTATTCAAAAGCATCATTAAATCTATCTACATGATGTTGGGTAATGGTGGATTCAGCCCCGGTGAACTGTGGGATTATGGATTGATAATCATTTGGAAAAGGTACCAATGGTTGTGGTAACACAAGGGGTGCATACCATGTTGCCATGATAGGAACTAATGGTGGATTTACAAATAAAGTATTTGTGATATGAGATGGAGTGGTTAGCACAGTGGAGGTGTGAATGGGTGTGGAGGAAGTACTCGAACCAACAAACTGATTCTGAGCAGACTTGGGGTGAAAAGAGCCAAAGTGGTGGAGAATTTGGAAATGAGGTGGTGTGGAAGGAGAAGCTTCTTTGTTAGGACTCTATTGCAAGTCTATGGGCTTAATATTAGTATGGTCGATTCTACTTTGTGACTTGATTCTGAAAAGTTTTTTGGTATGGCACAAGTCAAACTGGGGATCTTCTAAGGCTGTAAGATGTTCAGGTACTGAGCTTGCTTTATGAATGGTCCTATTAGTGGCTAAGTTTCTAGTTTCAGAAGTTTTCCACAAAATCGTTTCTGGGTCATCAACTATAGTAGGAGGGTTCGAGTTCAGATGGGATCTGGTATTGATTCTTCGCGAAGCCAGATTTCAAACTTGAAATTTAGAGAGGCTGAAAGTTTTTAAAAATTTTCGAAAAGTTTGCCTCTTTTATGTTTGCTAAACTCACACAGTGTGAGATTAGGATTATAGGCTTGCCACGGTTGATTCGACACAATCCTATAGGGACTAGGACACTAGTAAAGTTAGAAGGCCTACAGGAGGCTAGTGGAGTCGCCAGGTGGATATTTTTAGTTGTTTTGAAGTTAAGTGTTTATGTCCACCACCAATACTGACAAAAATCCAATCTAGAAATGTTTTGGTGTTTTCTGAGTTTCTATATGCAGCCTTTAAGGTATGTAAGAGTGTCCTATAGTTGAGTCATCATTTTTCTAGGATGGTAAAAAAGCTAGATTATACTCTTGGGCTATCAGTTAAGTTCTCTATGATTTGACGAAGGTTTCTGAAGTCCTAAGGGATACTTTGTTTGTCACTGACATCAGAGGTTGCATCATAATCACCATTGTGTTAGTGATAGTGATGAGGTAGCTATAAATCATAGGATACTGTTTAATGAAGGGATTTTGGAGTCCTAAGGGGTATTTAGATTGTTATGAACTCAGAATGTCCCACCGTGATCACCATTATGTTAGTGTCCCATGATTTGGCAGATTGGTAAAACAAATGATAGGGTAACATCATACCAGTCTTTGGAGTCCTAGGACCTAGCCTTCCTGGACTCAGAGAGGGCTTTCTTTATTATGCACAAAGGATGTGAACTTGTTCGCTTTGGATAGTTGATTTCAGGCTAGTTGTTAAGTGTAGGTTTGTTGTTTGTTTTGGTTGGAGTAAGATGACTAAGTAGGATAGGTGGACTGAGACGTTATCAAATCAGTTGGGCAATGGAGTCTATGAAGTCATTGATATCTCGATAGTGAATCAGGGTACATCATATGGAAAATCTAGTGTAGTCAATGGATCTTTAAGCTTATGTGTGAGGTGAAATGGACATTAATTTTGGGAACCAAGGTAGGGCAAAGGGTAGTTCAGAATCCTTTGTCAAATACCTATGAACATAGAGATCTTGAATACTGATAATAAAAAGATACTAGACTAGAGTTAGGGCACACCATTTACTTAGTGACAATACTTTTAGACATATAAACATCCAAGAGAAACAATCCAGTGGAACAATAAAGCAAGAGAACTTATCTAACTTCAATGATTCTACTTTTAAGATTTGAAAACATATAAGAGACAAATAGCATCAATAAATGAAGAGGGAACACCTAAAGATCATTCATTAAACTATAAATAACTTCGAGGCAAACTGATAAGCATATTCAAAAGGCAAGATCGAAACAGGACCTCTTTGACTTAACCTAACAATCAATACATCAAAGAGATATTTCAAGACAGATTTTAGATAGCCTAAGACAAGCAGGGCTTACCATAAATCATGTTTATGAACTAGCATATTAATCCAACAATGAAATAGAAAAAATTAGGTGGGCCTAAGGAGAAATGAATAATTCTTTAAGCTAACCTAGTAGAAGAAAACATGAAAACAATAGCTAATAGGAGGACTAAGGTGCCTCAAACAACATTTCTCATCCTATACTCTTCTGAGCTCCTAAAAAATAGAAAGATGGACATATGGAAAATAAGAAAAAACATGAACATATGAGAGATACATCACCATTAACTAAACTCAGGGATCCTGCAAGCAAGCCTTCATCACCATCAATCAAGGAAATCCATCCACAAGCTCCACAACACTAAATTGTTTTTCAACTTTCAAAAACCATGTATTTCTCTTAACACATCAAGTCCCAACTATTTACAATGAATCCTCATGCCTCATATAACAATAAAGGAAGAGGAAAGCCAAAGACAGTATCTAGAAGCCTATTGGCCAACAAGAAATATCCTAAGTTGTCCTTGAGGCCTTGCAAGGCCCAAGGCACAAACAATATCTAACAAATATCTTTTCCGACTATAAATGGAAATTAAATTGAATTTTAGGCCTGACATGCCTTTTAAAACTTGCTAAACGCACATTCTGCCTAGTCACCCACAGGAGCGCAGCACACTGTGTCAAACTCTGAAATTATGCCAAGAGTGCAACACAAAAATAGGCATTTTGCAGCAGTGTTTTGGAGGCATTCCTGATGTCGGAAAAGGCTCCGAGATGGCTCGTTGGAAAGCCATTGAAGTCTAATATCCAGATCTGAATTTAGTTATTCAATCTGACCTCTGTAAGTTTCCCAAAAAAGTGAAAATTCCAAGACTTCCTGGAGCGCAACACATGCTCAGAAAAGTGGGCAGAAAGGTGAAAAATTGAGTGTTTTTGACCCTTTTGGGGGTCAAAACAACTCCAATTGAGCTGAAATTTTGTGAGCATACTCCTCTAATGATGGGGAATCCAAAAATTTAAATTTCGCCTTCGAAATATGCCCTAGAAAAAAGCGCAGCACAGGGTGTGCTGCGCTCCTAGCCTCAAAATTTGCAAAAAACAAAAATTTCTTGAATTTATCCCAAATTTGGTAGGTAGGTGCCTCATGGGTCCTTGGAGATCTATAGAGAATCTTGAGCCAAAATACTAATCACAGCTTGGTCCTTTTCATCTTTTGATGTCGGGCCCTCATTTTGGGCAATTTTGAGTTTTTTCCTTGCAAAGTGGTTTCTTTGTTTATAGTGCTCAGTCATTCTTCTTTGCAAGTTCAAATCTTTGTTGGCCTTCTCCAATTTGGTCTCAAGATGTATGTTGGTCCTTTCAAGACATGATTCCCTGTTATGCTCAATTTCCATGGCAAGGAGTTCAGTGAGGGGAAATTGTTATGCTTAGGCTGATTCTTGCTCCCTCTCTCATGTCAAAGCCTTTCTTATACCCATAGTTCTAAGCCTTCTTCTAGATTGACCCTCCTCATCCTCACTTTCTTCATAGGGGCCCATGTATTCCTCCAACTTCACCTGTGCTCTTTGAGCCTCTTTCCGGTATTTGAGTGCCCTTGCTTCATAGATGACCTCCTAGCCACTCCTCTGTTTATTCTGCATCTACAAGAAATGAATTCCATCCTTAGCTCTCTCTAATTCATTTTCCAAATCCTTGATTTGTGCATTCCTGTCTTGTATGAGAGAGTTTGCATTCTTGCCTCATTTTCCTCATCACTGTCTATGTGAATGAGCTCAAATTCTCTATCCTCTCCAAGATTGTCTTCTTCCTCTTTCACATGTTGTTTACCTTTTTCAATCATTTGAGCTGAGAGGGATGACATGGCCCCTTTCCCTTTGGAGGCAGAAAGCACATGCCTCTCTCCTCTTTCATAGGCAATGGGGAAAGGTATAACAAGTTCCACTTGCAAACCTTGATCATTAGTGACCTTAGGACTGCTTTTTTCTTTATGGATGGTCTTTGTGTGTGCATTTCTCTCACCTTGCTCTTGACTACCCTTTGATAAGCATTCTCATTATCTCTCATGCCATCATCACTGTTAAGACTTTTAGGATTGTCATCCTCTATTTTTGTAATGCTAGAGGTGTCTTTATCATTTCTAGGTATATCTTCATCTATATGACTATCCTCTTCTTCATCTTTTGACCCACTGTATTAATTGTCTAACTCAGCCTTTGTATCACTGTTTGCACTCTTTGTAGGGTCACTGTCTTGGGCATTCTCATCAACCTTTCCCTTACTGTGATGGTCATTTTCTTCTTTAATAGGTGAGTTCTCTAGGCTGCTTTCTTCTTCACTGTCCTATTTATCATTCTCATTATTTGGCTGATGATGTTCATTGTTTTGCCCACTGAAAAAACTTTCAAACTCTGTTTCTTGGTTGCTCTTACCATCTTTGCCACTGTCATCTTTGTCCTGTTTACTGCTGACATATGCCTCACCTCTAATGTCCTTTGTATTTTCAGTGTCACCTTCTTCATTGTTTACTTCTTTTCCTTGACTGTCATTTGTTTGTTGACTGTCACTAGGCTCACTGTTTTGGTCTTTTCGTAGCTCACTGTTTTCATCTTGATAAGCTACCTCTGTCTTTGTGTCCTTGGAGTCATCCTCTTCATCATTAGACCCACTATTTTTTAATTTTTTCTAATCATTGGGCTTACTGCTTTCTTCATTTTCTTCTTCATTAATACTTTCTTCTTTTTCACTGCTTTTATCACTTTCTTTTTCCTCGTTGCCTTTACTGCTTTCTTCATTTTCTATATCCTCTCCCTCACTTCTTTCTTCATTTGCATCACTGCTTTTATCACTTTCTTCTTCCTTTTTTACATCTTCCTCTCCTTCACTACTTTCTTCATTTTTATCATCCTTTCCTTCACTACTTTCTTCATTTGCATCACTGCTTTCTTTTTGGCCATCACTACTTTTTTCTTGGCCATCACTGCTTTCTTTTTTACCATCACTGCTTTTTTCTTGGCCCTCACTGCTTTCTTCGTGGCCATCACTGCTTTCTTCTTGGCCATTTTCCTCTCCTTCACTGCTTTCTTCTTGGCCATCACTGCTCTCTTCTTGGCCATCTTCCTCTCCTTGACTGCTTTCTTCATTTTCTGATTTCTTAGGAGAAGGTGAGTGAGGAAGGTCTATTTGGGGAAATGGTTCATGTGAAGAAGATGAAAAAAGGTTAGTGGAGGGTGATGGAGGTGTGTGAGGAGTAATTTGAGATGCTGATGGCAGACTTTGTAGAGGGATGGGCTGTGGAGTTGCGAAATCATCATGGGCGATGAAAACCTCCCATGGGATGCCTTGTTTTTCTAGTTGGTGTGAGACAATCACTTTGATGAGGGAATGATGAAAAAGGCTTGACATTTGTTGGGATGGAGGCCTCTTTTGCATGATGGAAGACATTTTCTCAATACTTTTACAAAGGTAGTAGGGCATATGTAGCAGCTTGGTTTTGGTGAAGTGCATGAGGAGTCATTTGTGGTAGGAATAGACTCTAGAGAACCTACCCTCACAGGTGAAGTATTTCATAATGATATTAATTAGGAGAACATATATGTCCAATAGATGAGAGAAGGGGAACATGGTTTTGAAATCAACTTGACAAATTGGTTTCAAGAATGGGTGATAGTGGCTTAGGTCCAGATGCATTTGTTTGAACCACCTTTCTCCTATGCAAGGTATTCCAGTGGCCCTAGAGATGGCATTGGTGGTCAGCTCAAACTTCACCCCAGCTATGTATACTTTTTGGTTATGAAGGTTTAGGGCAAAGAGCTTGCTCAATTTAGGGTGGCTGCATCTTTTTCACTCTCTCACAAAATCCATAGCATCCTAACTCTTGAAAATAGGAAAATATAGTAGGAGAGGCTATTAGCTATTCAGTGCTTATAGGTTCAAACCTATTTGGCTTCCCACCCCTCCTCTGCTGCCCTTTAGGCCTTTGTTTTTTCTCACCATTGTCAACATTCTCTCTTTCAGACATTTTGTTTTTTATCCCTTCCTCGAGGTCTTTAAAAAGAATTTACACTGCTTGTGGAATGATGTGAAAAAGGGGTAGAGGAGATGGTGAGGTTACAGTGATGTTTCAGCAATGTGGAGAATAAATATTCATTTTTAGGGTTTTACTTCCTTCTCTAAGCTCAACCTCCAACTTTCTTTATAATGGTACCCTTAGAAAAACAAAAATCAAAGGTAAAAGCTCAAATACCTCTCAATTTATCTCTTCAGCTGAAGAAATAGTTCCAACACACCTTGTGGGCAGGTTGAGTGCCTCCTAAACGAAAATCTGTGTAGCTCCTGCACGAGACTGCATGCAGCTCCTAAACATTGGGAAGATCCTGTACAAGACTGCGTGCACCTCCTGCATGAGTCGGGCCGCCTCGTGAACGTGTATGCATGCAGCTACTACACGCCGGCCAACTCCTGCACGAGTCGGGTCACCTTGTGAATGGAACTTTGTGAAACCTTTGAACGGAGATTTGTGCAGCTCGGGCGAAGCCTGCACAGTACACCCCTTTACAGGCGTGCAGCGAATGATTTTAGGTCACCCTTGAACGGTGAGTCGTGCAGCTCGAGCAAAGGCTACACGATATACCCCTTTACAAGCATGCAACAAATGGTGTCGGGTCACCGTTGAATGGTGAGTCGTGCAGCTCGGGCGTAGGCTGCGCGATATACCCCTTTACAGGTGCACAACGAATGGTGTCGGGTCACTATTGAATGGTGATTCGTGCAGCTCAGGTGGAGGCTGCACGATATACCCCTCTACAGGTGCGCAGCAACCTGGTGTCGCACCTCAGACCGAGGTTGCACGATTATTGTTTCTACGGGTGCGCAGCACCTCTGCACAGAATGCAGCGCTGAATAGAAAAAGGCACACGGAGACAATATAGGAACGCAGCGGAGCTACTCAAGAACACATCACGATAATTCTTTCGCCTAAGACCTTGGCCAGAAACCCTGTTTTTAGTGCTTGAAGCCTTTTTTTTTCCTCACTTTTGCATAGGAAAATGATTTGAATGATAATTCGGTCCCTTATTCCCTTTTGAAAATATTTTGAAGATAAAACCCACTTTACTAAGGTTATTTTTTACCTTGTCCTTTTGCTAACACTCTCTTTTCCTTTTGCAAGTGTTGTTTTTTGTCAACAAAGTGATATTTGTGGGGGACCCCCTTTTTAAAAGATGTTTTCATCCTTTCTTTGGCCACTGATATGTGAGAATCATGAATAATCTGTCCTGTGCAACAACCTTAGCCCCTTTTGGTCAATTTCTACTTGCTAGTGGTACCATAAAACTAGTATTTTTCATCTTTAAAACTCCCTTTGGAGTTTGGCACCTTTAACCCTTAGCAGTAACACTTAGGCTCTCTTTTGGTGGTTATTTTGTAAACTTGTGACTGTCCTTGAGGAGCTCAAGAAACCTTCACACTGATCCTCTTTTCATATTTTTCAATTTTTAGAAGGTTGTTTTCAAAGTCCTCTGAAAACCTTTTGTCTCTTTGATCGGTTTTTATGGCCTTTTGCAATGAAAGAATGTTGTCTTTAACAATCTCCTAAAACTATTTTCTGATATCATCTTCTACTCTCTGTGTGTAGTCATCGAGGAGGCTTTCCATTTTGTCCTTATGTTGATTGATTCTTTGATTGGTGTACAGTGGTGCTTATGTGCTACTGTATTCAGGACTTCATGCATGGGCCTTTTGATGGGTAGCACCTTACAATAATTTGTTATGAGATCAAGATCCCCCTTGTGAAATTAGGTCTTTTGTGTCCTTTCTCTTGTTGTGGAATGTCATTTATGGGTTTAGGCCTCTTACTTTGCATTTGATCTGTTGTTGACCAGTATAAAGGATTCTTGCGGAAATGCGTTAACATGGGCAAACTGTCTTTTGTAGGCTTAATGCTTGATCAAGAGGATACCTTTGGAGGCTTTTGATGTATTTGGACAATGATAAGTTTCACCCTTGTGTTCTCTTGAATTTACCTTTGAATATATGTAGAAGCAGTGAATTTAGAACCATGACAGTGCATAACCTAAGAGACTTTATATGACTTATTTGGGATGTCCTTTGGAATAGGTCTTTGGCTGAAAAGGTTGACGCAGGGTTTGGAGGTGAAACAAGGTTTTGACATACTTTTATGCAATGCCATCCTTCACAACTAAACAACTTTGATTTATCTAGAGATCTTAGAAAGGGATTTTTGAAATCACCATGGCTTGAGGCACTTGGTGAGTAGAGGAAAAATTTTGGGTTACTTAGCGAACAAAGGTGTGAAAATAGAGGGTTTATCCAAACAGAGATAGAGTGTTTATAGGTAGAGGTGGAAAGCATAGTGAGAGTGAGGGACATCAGTCTATGATTTGATCTTCTCGGAGTGATAGGATGGCCATGCCTTGACAGAGTAGCAGTATAGTGAAAAATTTATCCTAAGGATAATGAAGGTAGTGAGATTTCTAGAACTCACAATACTTTTATGAGTTTTGTTTCTAGAAATATTGGACAAGCATTTAGTCATCTAAATAGGTAAAAAATATTGATGACTAACAGAAAAAACCAAGTAACAACACTATGAATAGCAGCAACCGAGTAACAGCATCAATCAAGGAGTAACATCATCAAGTAGCAGCACCCGAGTAACAACACCATGAGTAGCAGAAACCGAATAACAACATCATGAGTAGCAGCAACTGTGTAACAACATCATGAGTAGCAACAACCAAGTAATAGCACGATGAAGAACAGCAACTGAGTAACAACAACCGATACTTGGAAAAAAATTCTGTGATTTTTACTCCTTATTAATAACTCCTGCAAAAAGACAACAAAATAAATAGTAATAATATAATTCTTTATTCTTTTATTATTATTTTATTTTTCTTTTTATTTTTCTTTTTTAAATTCATTTTATTCTTTCTCTTTTTTTTTTAAGGCAAGGATGCAAACAAAGAGTTCTCTGCACTGATAACCTTCAAACCAGGTTTCTCAGAGAGGTGTTTGATAAAATCATCCTTAGGGGCTGGGAGGTGGTATAATCTCAGGCAATGTCCATTGGCTATGAATGAAGCACGTGTATCATCAATTGTGACTAGCCTTATTATTCCATTATCAAATACAGCGTCTACCTCGTAAGGTCCCATCCAGCGAGTGCAAATCTTTCCTTTGAAATCCTTAAAGTGGGAGTCATAGAGTAGTGCCCAATCTCCCCTCTTAAACACCTTATTCTTAATAAACTTATCATGCCATTTCATTCTCTGCTACTGAATAGCAGTAGTTCTCTGGACAACCATTGAATGAATTTCATCTAGTTCATTGAGCTGCTCCAATCGGTGTTTCTGGGCATCTGAAAGATCCAAACCAACTTCAAGAGTTCTTTCGAGCGTACTAATTTCAAATTCTATTGGAAACAACGGGGATTTCCCATAAACCAAATCGAATGGTAAAAACCCAGTTGTATTTCACTATGTTGTTCGGTACGCCCAGAGAGCTTCAGGCAGCTTATCGAGCCTAATCCCGACGATGGTATGCCACAGTTTTTGTCAAGATATTTTCCAATGTCTTGTTTGTGCTTTCCACTTATCCATTCGCCTGGGGGTGGTATGGAGACGTCACCTTGTGCTTGACCCCATATTTCTGCATAAGCTTTGCTATCATGTGTGATGTGAATTGTGCTCCTTCATCTAAAACAATCTCTCTTGGAGTACCGTAACAAGAAAAAATCTCTTCAAATAGAAAATTTGAGACCACATACTTCATTTCTTTCGCGACAACTTTGGATTCTACCCACTTAGTCACATAATTAGTACAGACCAAGATGTGGACCTTTTGTTGGGAGGGTGGGTTAAAGGGTCCAACAAAGTCAATAGCCCATTTCTCATAAGGCTCGAGGACTACCTGTGCCTACAAAGGCATTTCATCAGCTCGACCAGGCTGCCCCATACGTTGGCAACTATCACACCTCCTGACATAATTTTGTGCATCCCGAAAGATAGAAGGCCAGTAATATCCCATTTGTAGCACATTATGTCCTGTTCTTTTTTCTGCAAAATTCCTTCCATAGGAGCCATCATGGGCAGCCTTCAAAACTTCATAAATATCATCCTTAGATACAAAATGTTGAATCTTCTTATCAGCTCCTGTATGAAAAAGGTACCCTGCCATCCAAGAATATCCGGCACTGTGATGAATAATTTTTCATTATTCCCTATATGAAAAATGAGAGGGCACTTTCCCTGTAGCAAGATAGTTAGCAATATCTGCATACCACGGAGGTTTAGTAGAAACTACAAAAATATGTTCATCGGGAAAAATATCTTCTATAGGTGTGCATTCTTCGTCGTTATCCATCCTAGATAGGAAATCAGCAACTACGTTATCTTTTCATGGTTTATCTACTATTGTGATATCAAATTCTTAAAGCAATAGCAACCATCTTGTAACACGGCCAGGAGTGATAGTTTTATTCATAAAATACCTGATTTTTGTGTTATCAGTTTGTACAAAAGTAGGATACCCAATGATGTAGTGCCGGAACTTATTGACAGCATAAATGGCAGCCATGAATTCTTTTTCCGTCACCATGTAATTCAGTTCAGCAGGAATTAAATTCTTGCTAACATAATAAATTGCATATGGTGTTTTGTCTACCTAATGTCCTAAAATAGCTCCTACTGATGTCTAAGAAGCATCAGCATGTATGTGAAACGGTAATTCCCAATCAGGTCCTCAGAGAATTGGAGCCTTACAAACCCGCCCCTAAATTTTCGTGAAAGCTATCTCACAATCGTTAGTCCACAAGAATTATGCATCTTTTGTTAGCAATTGAAAAAGTGGATGTGCTATTTTAGAAAAAATTTCTATAAAGCGTCTGTAATAACCAACACAACCAATGAAGCTACGTACATGTGTGGGTGTTTTTAGTATCGGGAAGTTTAATATCACCTCTACTTCGGCTAGATCAACTCAAATTCTGACAGTTGAGAGCAAATGACCCAATACTATCCCCTCTTCCCTCATCATATGGCATTTGACTGTACTCAAAGATACATGGGTCTGTTTACACCTTTTGAGTACTTTCGCCAAATTTTCCAATCCTCTTCAAATGAGTTCCCATATGGAGTGAAATCATCCATATAGATTTCAACGCTATCATTGACCAAATCAGAAAATATTCCCAGAATTGCCCTCTGGAAGGTGGCAGGAGCATTACACAGGCCAAATGGGAGGACCTTGTATGCAAAGGTTCCCTATGGGCATGTGAAATATGTTTTATCTTAGTCTTCCAGGGCTATCTAGATCTAGTTATATCCACCAAATCCGTCTAGGAAGGAAAAGAACTCTTTCCCAGCCAAGGTATCTATGACTTGGTCAATGAATGGAAAAGGAAAATGGTCTTTTTGAGTTTCCTTATTTAGCTCCCTGTCATCTAAACAGATCCGCCATTTACCATTATTTTTGGGAACAATCACTAGCATAGATACCCATTGGCTATTTGAGATGGGGTAAATGAATCCTACATCCAATAATTTTTGTAATTCTTCTTTGACAATGTTCTTGAGAGAAGGGTTCATTCTCTGTTGAGGTTGTCTTACAGGGCATAAATATTCCTTAATATAAATATGATGAGTACATAAGTTAGCAGCAATCCCCTTCATGTCGGTATAATCCCAGGCAAAATCTTCCTAATGATCTTGAAGGACTTTCAAAACTTGTTTTTTCTGGGATTCAGGAAAATTTGGGTTGATATTAAGTGTTTTCCTTGGTTTAATCTCAACTGGAATACTATCATTGGATGAGGTTATAGGAATGTCTTCAATTTCATCTTCTGGTTCAATGTTTTCCCGTGTTTCACAGCTCATAGAAGATTCTAAAATTTGACGAGTTGAATTGGAAATAGAACTGGAATCACTAATAAAATCATTAATGGAATCATCCTATATTTCTGTTTTAAATTGAAGGGACTGCCCAATAGTAAGAATTGGTATAGCTTCTACATTTTCAATTTCAGGCTCTTCTATTGGTAGAGGCTTCTGACTGGTTAATAATTTTTCAAATGGGTTGGGTTCCGCGGGAGGGTAAAGAGTAAGATTCTTTGTAATAGTCCTATTTGATATGATCATATGCCCAGATCGACAGCCTATTTAGGCATCTGTAGTTGCGATCCAAGGTCTTCCCAGGATCAATGGATGGCCACCGACTGAATATTGAGTCTGTAATACAAGGAGGTCCACAGGATAATGCCATGAATCTACTGAAATAATCCCATCTTCTAGTTTCCCTACCGGTTTAATTATAGACCTATCTGCTAGTTCCAAGATAGTAGGGGTTGGTTTAATGTCTCCAAGACCTAATGTGTTCATTGTTTCAGAGGTGACAATGTTGATGGTAGCTCCCAAATCTACTAGTACATTTGGGATATCAACCCCATTAATCTGTACTATTAGAATCAGGTTTTTTGGGTCTCCATATTTTACAAGCATCATCTTTCCTAACATGATTTCAGATAATCTACCCATCACATGAATGGTTAATGGATCCTTAGGTTTCTTCCCTAGTTTCTTAGAGCATGATTCTTTGAGAGCTTTTTCATATATAGGTACATCCCTCATAGCTTGTAACAGGGGTATTTTAACAAAAATATTTTGCAATTCCCCTAGGAAATCAAACTCTGCATGAGGGTTTGGTTTATTCAAGGTCAGTCTTTTAGGATATGGAGGAGAAGTTGAATGACCTTGATTAGGAACAGATTGGGGAGGTGTCTATTCATTATTTTTTGGTCTGATTTATCTCCAACTGTCCTCTGTTTTGGTTCTATATCTTCAATGTCAATCTGTTCTATAATAATAGGTGAAGTGGGAGAATTTACTACCCACCCAAATCATAGGTTTATCTCATTAAGTCTTGTGCTAGAAATGCTATAAGATGGAAGGTTAAGAGTATCTGTTTTTTGGACCCTTTTATTATTACGATTCGGATTGGGCTTGATAAGAAGCTAGGGTCTAAGGGTTGGGTTTCCCGGAGGTACATTAGAGGGCAACTAAAGTTTTTGTTAAGGCATAGATTGAGGAAATTGACGAGTAGGAGAGGTTCCACGCCAATTTTGGTTCCATGAAGGATTCGGACTGGCCTGGGGAACCCACTGTTTCCAAGGGGGATACTAATATTGAGACCACATAGCTAAAAAAGGTGCAGATTGGGGACCCATATTAAAATTATTAAAATACTGAGATGGGTCCTGAAACATACCTGGATTCATAGCTGGTGGTCAAGGTTTCCATGGCTTCTTCTTCCCCATGAAGTACAGCTGGTCTACCACAATTTCTTCACATGACCCTTGAAAAGCCGCCTTTAGTCTAGGCAAGGAATGACATGAGATGGTCGCATAAGTCTATTCACTGATTGCACAAGCTTCCACTATTGTTTAATGGACATTCATTCAAAGGATGCTTATTTATGCACTATGGGAATAATATAGCCATAGTCTTTTCCAACTCCATTTGTTTCTATTTTGCTTGTAGTGTGTCCATCTGGGTGCATAATGTGCTCAGAATATCAGTCCTTAGGTTGTCTAGTAGGTTTCCAATTTATGCCTTTGTAACCCCTCCACCGGAAGTCTTTGATGACCGAATTCCTTGTTCACTCCTTTCAGCCCCCCATGAACACTTAATGCAACATTCACAGATAGTGTTGAAGTCTTCTTTCGAAATATCCCCTTTTCCTACTATATTCAAAAGCTGCAGGGAGTCTTCCCTAAGTGCCCGGAGAAGAATGATCTTCAGAATTTCCTTGTCTAGGTCACTATGGCCAGACCTGTGCAATATGTATTTGAATCGTTCCACACAGTCCTCCATGTTTTTCGTCCTCTTTCTGTGAAAACTCAAATATTTCCTCCTTAATGTCACGGGATTTACAGTAATATTGGTATTTTTCCAAGAAGGCTTCTTTCATCCCCTCCCATGAGGTAATCGTGCTCCATCCTAAACCCATGAACCATCTCAAGGTTCTCCCTTTTAAGGTAGCAGGAAATATTTTTAATTTTTGAGCATCAGCAATATAATCATATCCTCGACAAACAATGTCAAATTTGAAGAGGAACGTATCAAGGTCTTCAGAAGAAAGCCCATGGAAACTAGGCAGAGCTATTAAAGGGATGAGTCTCATCGATGCATCACCTACAACATTTCCGATTGGAAAATCAATAGAGGAGCTTACAGGTGCCATAAATACCCTCCAATACTCACTTGGGATTTCAACTGGTTTTGCAGCTGGTACTTGGAGTGATTCAACTGTAGGAGGTTTCACCACACTCCTCTAGTCCCTTGTTGACACAAAATCCTTCAGGAATTCTCTCTCCAAATCGGAATTGCTTAATTCTACTACAAGAGGTTTTACAACGCTCCCTTGTTCTCGTGGTGATAAAAACCCTTTTGGAGGTTCTTCTTCCCAATTAGAATTGCTCAGTTCTTCTCATCCTCTACTTGTTATTTCTTCCCCTTCTGCTGACGGCAAGGATGTCTCCTTCACCAGTACCCTATTTATTAATTATCTCGTCATTGAAAGAATTCCCTCTGGTACCGTGGGTGTCACTGGTTGCTCCACATACTGCCCTTCGGACTTCATCTAAACCCTTACCCTGACATCAGCGTGATATGATGCCTCAGATTTATATTTTTCAATGATTTCCTGAATATATGTCTTCCTTCACAGATCCTTTCCTTTCTTTGTGGGTCTTCCTATGCCCCTCTTATTCATATCCTTGTAAATACAATTTTTGAAGAGGGTTCATCAAAGTAACAAAAGTGCTCCAAACCCGGAGCAGGACAAATATCGTCCTCCCCGGGACGAGAGAGTAGGTTTAAACAGACAATAAAATAAAATAAAATAAATCAAAGCTCGAGACCTGAAGTAGGGTAATCAAATACCCTCCTCAGGATGACAATTTGGCCCTTCAGAAAAGAATCAAAAAGTAGAAAGTTGGAAATTATGCCAAGGACTTAGGGTAGGGTAGCAAAATTCCCTCCCTAAGACGAGAGATCAATTTTAGTGAAAAGAAAAGAAAAAAAAAAGCACACTATGCTCAGGGCTTGGAGCAGGGTAAT
The DNA here is from genome assembly GCA_034641835.2 of Pinus albicaulis. Taxonomy (NCBI): domain Eukaryota; kingdom Viridiplantae; phylum Streptophyta; class Pinopsida; order Pinales; family Pinaceae; genus Pinus; species Pinus albicaulis. The sequence goes on along the minus strand of CM076577.1, from coordinate 64,893,736 downwards.
AAATTCCCTCCCCAAGAAGAGAGATCAATTCTAAAGAAAAACAATAAAAAGTAGGAAAAACACAAAGCACTATGCTCAGGACTTGAAGTAGGGAAATAAATTCCTTCCCCAAGATGAGAAATCGACCCTTAGATCAATTGCAGAACCTGTTCTTGCACTTGTTAGCCTTCCCCAGCAACGACGCAAAAATGTTGGTGTCCATATGTGAACAATATTCAACCCTTTTTCCATATAAATTATCAACCCGAGGGCGTTAGTTATTTCAAGACTAACGGCATAGTATATGCAGGAGCAATCACATGACCTACTGTAGATCACAAGTTTAAATCCATAAACACACAGACTAATGTAGCAGCAATTAAAATAGATTGCAGAATTAAAAATACATTCACAAAAATTGAAATATTACACTGGAACAGTAGTAACAGAATCAAACTAAAACATGAAAACAATGAAAAGAAAGGAAACGCAACACCTGATCAGAAGAGCGGGCCTAACTCTCTGAACAGGGTTGCGGAAAACTCACAATTTACAGGTGAAGCAAAAAGATATTGTGCATTCAATTAATTGCATAATATATTGTTACAAAATCTATATGTGATGGGCTTAACCCCGATTCACAGTCCGCAGGCCCTCTTTATACAATTGTTCAGGAAATCGTAGATTTACTCCAACAACTACATATCTACAATTATAAAATATGTTGTAACAGCAACCTAATTTCCAAGAAGGAAACCATGAAAAAGCTTGACATGTTGCTGGGGTGAAACGGAGTCTGTTGTGATGTAGCAGCAAGTGAAGGCAACACTGAAAATTAGGAGCCGCTCCACGACTCACAACTGTAACCTTCCTGCGTTTGTTGAATCTGTAAAAATATTGGAGTTAACATTTCAAAAAGGTAAAACCTCCTAGACTATTACTTCATTAATCAAATATCTAATGTAAATAAAGAGAAAGGGGTTTACCTTGTGTGTTTAAGAACAATAATGACACAAAGAGATAGAAAGGTGGGCGAAAATGGGAGAGAAATATATACAAATCCAGTACCCAACAATTACAACCTTCTCTTAGGACAAAGTTGGTCTTATGCAATGATAGTTTTAGTTTCCTCAGTCTTTTATTTAATAATGTTCCCCCATAAATGCAAGGTTGTCAAAATTGACCAGTTGTCTTACTATACCTCTAATCGTGTCTCTACTATTTGTGATGACCGAGTTAACTTTTATCATGACAGAGTAAACTTTTATGCGCTATGTTTGCCACTAAAACCTATGCATCCCATTTAAAGTAAAGTAAAGGAAAAAAGTAACTTCTAGAAGCATAGTTGGGCACATATTCTTCCAACTAAAAACCTCTGAGTAACGCCAGTTAGAGCTAAATCCCTCCAATCATGGAGCTTATCCCTTGGATCTAGGAACCCTAATCCCCTCATTTGTGGATCACACCCCTCTATTGGTGGATCTGAAACCTCCTCAGTTTATCCTATAAATTGAGTTGAAACTTTAGGTTTAGGAGAGCTCCCTTATGATAATCTTATGCTAGTCATTTTAGAGTGGAAAGCTTGTTAAACCAAGGAGGAAGATTGGGAAAGCATACAGGTGGAATCTGCATGACATCAAGGCTTGGTTGTAAGATTTCTCTTTTTATTCCTGACTAATACATTTGGATACTTTTTCTCATTGTTTTGTTTTCATATTCATTAAAACAATTACAATTCTTAATCTCCTTGATCAAAGTTAAGCTAGTATTTGGATTATTACATACTACAGATGCTTTTGATACTTTACATGTTTGTGGTTGTAGGTTTCTTCTTAGAATTGAAGGACTTATTTGATACAAAAGGCAAGGTCTTCAACAAACATCTCATTGAAAAGTAAGAACATTATCCTCTCTTTTCTAGTTCTGATATTCTGAATGCTAATAGCTTAGGGAAAGAGATATTTTTATGTCTGTTTGTTTCTAGTTATCGGTTGGGATACTAGGGAGATCACTCTTGTCCACAAGAGGGATTTATCTGGGTAACATTACTATTAACTCTCTCTTAGAAACTCACTTTTCTCTCTCCCACCACAGTAGAAGAACCTTGAAACACTTACAACTGAACACTAACTAGGCACACCCCCTTGCTTTTTTAAAGTACATATACACTCCTCTGTCTTGATGAAAATCATAGCCAAGGCATATCTTTAAGAATTTGGAAACTGGGCCTTTATTTCGTATGGGACTCCTACACCAAATGATGTGAGGTATAATTGGGACTTCACACCAGGGATATCCCTTGAATATTTACAGGTCCAACACTGTCAACATTTACGGCGCTAGAAGGAGGGAAACTAGTTTTTTGTGGATGATAACCCCACTGGTCCCAACATCACATCTTTTGATCAAGGAATAAACATTCAGTGCACCTCCTCTACTCGTTTTTCTGAATTTGGTGAATCTTCTCAGCCAAATCCCACACAGACTTGTGAAATCCCATACAATCAGCTTCGGTCCATTCGTCCTATAATCCTCCAGTTCGCAAAAGTTGTTGGATTGATCTCAGGAGTAATTAGTCTTTCATTTTCACCAAAGAAGAACAAAACCACCCCTACAATAATAGTGGTTTCTACCCTTGAATATTTTGTTCTCGCCACCCTTGAAGAGTTAGCATATTTTGTGGAGAATGCAGAAGAGCCTCCAGTTTTTAGCAGTGGTGAAGGGGATATTCTGGTACTCTCGGGCATAACTTTCCGCAGTTTTGTTGGTGACGACGAAGAAGAAGAGCCATCAAATTCTGAAAAATAAAAGGAGGAAAGTGAAGGTGAAGACATGGTAAACCAAGATCTATACTACATGAATCATGGCCCACTTTCACTTCCGGGTGTTCTACATAAAATTCCAATGCATCCGAAAAAAATCTTAAGGAAGTATGACCCTGGCATGACAGTAAAGGCAGAGGACCATTTAGACAACTTCTCATTAGGGGAATTTTGAGGTCTAAAATGGGCCTCTTAAGGAAAATGTACAATCAAAATTCACTTTATGAGAACCAATCACATTTTAGGGGATGACACCATCCCTAATGGTTGAGGTGGCATTGCTTAAGTTAAAGGTACTTATTTTTCACATTCTCAATGGTGGATAAAAACTCATGGTTAACCATGGTAGTTCTTTAAGTACTTTTAAAGTGAAAATAAAATACTCATAATAAATTTCATTTCACATTTTTTTAATAAAATTCATACATAAAATAATATATTACATTTATTATATTATTTTTCATGGTTAACCATGGTAGTGCTCTAAGTACTTTTAAAGTCAAAGTAAAGTACTTATAATAAATGTCATTTCACATTTTTTGAATAAAATTCATACATAAAATAATATATTACATTTATTATATTATTTTTATATAGTACATTAATTACATGTTATTATACAATTTAAATAATATAAATTTTAATTAATAACATATTGTATAATTAATCATTTATGAATTTATATTTATATTTTATCTTAAGTTATTTAAGTACAAAGGAAAAATGTATTAGTTGTTCAATGATAATGATTTTTTCTTGAAAAACTCATTTTTCTTTATGGTCACATATATACTATTTTTTTATGGAGTTGTATTTAGTGCGACTTTTTGGAGTTTCAGGTGCCGAAATATGGTGAAAAATATTGATGTAAAGTCTTGACAACTGTTATTTAAACTGGTTTTTTGACTGTATATATGGATTCAGCATCCTAAAAAACCCCTAGGGCACTTCAATTTTGCAAGGTTACTCATCAAACTTCTATTTTCACTAAATTCCTGCCGGAATTTAGAGAAATTAGACCAGAAAAAACTACTGTAAAAGCCTTCAAAAAGTCGCATTATAGACTACTCGTTTTTTTATTAATTTTATTTTGGTACAAATTTTGAATTGAATTTAACCATGGTTACATTGATTGTTGTGCAAAAAGTGAATTGCAAATTCATAAATATTTTTTTATTGATTTAGCTATTATTTTATTATTTCCTTAGGAGGCCCATTTTAGACCTCAAAATTCCCCTAATGACCTACCTCTGCAAACACTTGAGGTACGTTATGATGATGTTTCATATATACTTTTTCAATATACCTTAGATGGCAAGCTAACTTTATGGTATCACAGTCTTCCTCCAAACTCCGTCCACAATCAGAGGAGGTTTAAGAAAATTTTCCTTGAGAAATTTGTTGATGACAATACCCCCACCATGTTATTGAAAGAATTGGGTAGTCTCAAGATGGAACCCAAGGAAAAATTAAGATATTTCAATTAGTCTTTCAATCGCATTTTGATTAAATTTACGAAAAACACAAAACCTCATGACTCCATCACTATAGGCTACTACACTTCTGCCTTGCAAGCAAGTAGTAGTTTATGAAGAAAACTGAGAAACAAACACTATTGGAAAATTACAAAGAGGCGATCACAGTTGAGAAGGACCTGCCCACAATTGGGGTCATCATAGATGGTGAGACAACAAAATATTCCAAGGACATCGGTAAAAGGTCTCAGGCTGTTGTAAGAAAGGCCAAAGAGAAAGAGACTTCCAATATTGAAACCTTTACCTGACTCTTCAAAACTCTTTCAAATGAGATGGAATAATTTAAAAAAAGGTCAAGTGAGACCATCGTGAGAAAAAATCCTCCTAGATTTAACTAGCTTAGAAGTACCGCAAATTCAGGTAGTAGCACTAACCAACCAAAAAATTTTGCGCAAAGCTCAAATTTCTTGTTTAGTTTTGATGGTTTGGGCATGGATACATATTTGACATATCATCAAGCATACCATTCTGAGAAAACATGTACATAGTGGAATAACACCATGAACGTTCTTGTTAAGCATCTATGTGATGCAGTACTTGTTGATGAGTTGGTTAAGCCTGAAGAAGAAAATGAAGAAATTGTTAGAACCGAAGAAACTCCAAGTGTGGGGCATGTGGTAAACATGTTTAATTACATTCTCACAGCCCGAAAGAACATGACTAAGAAACAACATCTCAGTGATACTTTGGCCCAAAAGCATACCAACGGGTACAATTTGAGAAGCCAGGGGTCGACCACTGAAGCAGAGTTGACAAAGAAAAAACTCAAAGAAAATTTGTTAAGGAAAACCAGTCCACCTGTCAGCTTAGCGCAGAACACTCAGGGCAAGTCTGGGAAATATTTCTCGATGAAAAGCAGTTCTGCAAATAGCAAGAGTACGACTACTATACTGGAAGTCACAAACCAAGCCACTCCCCTCGACACTTCGGCCATCCTTCCCACCATGGAGTACAACATAGTTGAGGACATGAAGAAGGTTCGTGCAAGTATTTCAATGTTTCTGTTAAAAATAATCACGAGCTAACAGGATATCCTCCTACATGCACCTGGGTAGTCCTTCGTAGGTAAAAATTCCCCTTCAAACAAGGGATCAGGTACATCCTCTGGTTCCCTCAAGTCAGTTCTTAACACCTTAACAATGAAAGAAAATACACCCTGCCCTCTATTTTTGTTAACATTCAAAATTTTCAATTTCAATGTACATAATTGCTTGGTTGATTTTGGTGCATCAGTAAACATAATTCCATTATCAATCACAAATAAAATCAATGAAAAATGGAATAAAACAGATGCACAGATTATTTAGCTAGACATGACCCTTGTCCGCACAGTCGGTGAACTCAGATATGTGATTATCAGACTATCATCTGACGATCGAGTTCACCAATGTATAGAAATAGTGATTATGGACATACTAGAGGCATATGGAGTATTTTTTAGTAGAGACTAGTCTAATAAGTTACAAGGATACTTTGATATCGACTGGTCACACCTATGGCTTCCATATAAGGGAAGAAACAACCAGATTCGAGTGAACTCAGAGAGATACATAAAACATAAAGTCTCACTCCCTTGAACAAACAAAACGAACTAGTGGCTTGTAGAACTCATTTTTGGAAATTGATTCTTGGAAACTCAAGTGGGGTGTTATCTTGCACTACCATCCCTAGTCCCATGAGAAACACAATTGTAGCTCCTTCCTAGTCCAACTGGTGGAAATGACCTTTGTACAGTTAGCAGTAGTATTAGTAGTAATAGTACTAGTGTAGTTCATAATCCTTGTACATATGACATGTGGAATTTGTACTTTATGGCTCTAAAACACAGGAGGGCTCTGGATTTGGTTGTATTTTAATAGACTCAATGCAAAGAAAACATTTCATCTCTAGCCACTTGGAATTCGAGTGCACAAACAACACTACAGAATATGAAACACTCATCCTGGGCTTGCAAAGAGCCATCGACCTCAACATTGTGTTTCTAAAGGAAATAGGTGACTCATAAATTTGGTATGATAGATACATGATACCATACATTGTGTGTCACCTCATCTAAAATTTATCAACAAGATTTATGGAATTTGATTTCACATTTCTAAGCTTTTAACATTATTTTTGTTTCAATAATGTGTAACGCAGTTGCGGATGCATTAGAAAATGCTGCTACTAGGTTGTCACTGTTGAGGGATGTTTTTTTTCTGTAGAAATTATTTATAAACCATATTTCCTTGATAATATTACTAATTTACACGTTTTTAATGATGACCGCTAGATACTGTGCTTTATGGTGAACATTGATGTTTTCAAAGATGCAGTGATCAAGGAAGACGAACACGAAAAGGCATTACATGATGCAGCCAACACAAGTTAAGTAAATATCATGTTGAATGGCGTGGTACCTTTGGAAATTTTGTATAACCTACAAAATCATTTATAGGGTCCTGTCAATGTTAAAACCCATAGTTCCACGTTTTCGCACAAGCATATTAATTTGGGAACAGAAAAGGATCCGGAGTATGTCAATCTTGGTACTTATTGTACAACCGAAGATCAGAAAGATTTTAACCACCTATTCAAGCAGTACTACGATTTTTTCACATGGAAATACGATGAGATTAAGACTTATGACACGTGAATGATCCAACATGTGATACCAATAAAATAAGGGGCCAAGCCATTTCAATAGAAATTGAGAAAAGTACATCCAATGTTTGGGCCTCTTATTCAGAAAGAGTTAATAAATTTTGTGGATGCTTGTATCATATACAGAGTGAGAAATTCAAGTTGGCTATCAAATTTGGTCCCTGTTAGAAGTAAGTATGAGGAAATCCACTTATGTGTTGATTTCTGAAATCTGAATCGCACCTCGAATAAAGAAAACTACCTCTTTTCGTCTATGGAACAGATACTGCAAATATTGTCATGGTCAAAAATGTTTTCTTTGTTAGACAAATACTAATGATATAACCAGGTTCTAGTCTTAGAGCTTGACGGGCTTAAAAACACCTTTCGTACGAAAGCGGGGCATGTTCGCGTTCAGGTGAATGTCATTTGGATTAATCAATGTTGGTGCAACATTCCAATGTACTATGGACATAGCATTCTGTGGACTAATTGGGAACATGATAATGGTCTATCTTGATGACATAGCAATGTTCTCAAAACAAAGGTTAGACCACATATGCCACATAAAGAATATTTTCGATCGATGTCGCAAGTACAGGATATACCTTAATCCCAAGAAGAGTATCTTTGCAGTGTTCGAGGGTAATCTCTTTGAACATAACATTTCCAAAAGTGGGATTATGGTAGACCCATACAGGGTCAAAGAAATCACACAGTTTCCCTTCCCAGTGAATAAGAAGGCTATGTAGTCCTTTATGGGGAACATCAACTTCCTCTGCAAATACACCTTTGAATACACTCAGATTTTTAAACTAATACAGGATATGGTGAAGAAGGATGTTATCTAAAAATGATATAAAAGGGAAAATGACACATTCTCTCGTATTAAACAGGCTATTGTGGAAGCACCCGCATAATACAACCCAGATTTAAATAAAGATTTTTTTCTCTACACCTTTGCTTCTAACATGTCTCTTGTCATTTTACTCACACAAAAGGATGACCTGAACAATGAGCGACCCATCTCTTTCATGAGCACAAGTATGCAATGACCCGAACTCAACTACCCAGTCGTTGAAAAATAAGCTTATTCGGTAGACAAGGTGATAAAGCACTTTTGACCCTATCTATTGAAGAATCAATGTATTATCTTTGTTCCACACCCAGCAGTTAGATCATTTCTTGTTCAACAATAGCTGGCTAAAAGGAGAGCGAACTGGATGACTGGTTTGTACGAATATGATCTAGAGACCATGCCAGTTCACACAATCAAGGGCCATTTTCTTTGTCGACTAGTAGCAGAAGCAGTGGATGCAAAGGAAGAAGAAGATCTTTCAGGGTGTGAGCAAGAAATTGAAATGTACAACATCGAGCGAGCCTTCCCCACTTCTAACACAAAATCTTGGTTCATAGATGTGCACCAATACCTTGAGCATGGCACCATGCTCTCCCATTTCTCTGCAAAACATAAGAGGGCACTCAAACTTAAAGAATTTTCCTACCATTTTTTGCATGGGGTTCTTTTTAGAAAGCACCATAACGGAGTATTTCTTAGGTGTTTGGAATCACATGATTCAGAGAAGGTATTGTGTGATCTCCACGATGGGCCAGTCAAGGGACACTTTGCGAGCAACAAAATGGTGCATAAAATCACGTGGGTCAGTTTTTATTGGCATGCACTATTTAAATATTCTCATGCTTATGCCCGAAAATTTCTGGTTTGTTAAAGGTGTGCCAGAAGAAATAAGAATTCAGCCACCCCATTGCAGCCTATCACAGTGGAAGAACCATTTCAACATTGGGGCTTGGATGTTATTCGAGAAATTTTTCCACTTTCATCGAAGCAACACCGGTATATTCTCACTGATACATATTACTTCACACAGTGGACAAAGGAAGTTCTTCTTAGACAACTGAATGATCAGGAAGTCATTAGATTTCTTCAACAGACTACCATTTCTAGGTCTAACGTTCCTACTTCACTTGTTTTGGACAATGCAACATAATTTTCATCGTTAAAACTCTATGACTTTACATTAGAAAATGGAATTGTATTGAAACATTATGCTAATTACTATCCTTATGGGAATGTTCTTGTTGAATCCACAAATAAGAACTTAATTAGCATCATTAATAATACCATATTCTCTGAAGAAAGGAGCTGACACGTTGCTTTGGTAAATTTCTTATGGGCTAACTGAGTCACGCCTAATCCCTCCCTAAACACCTCCCCTTACTTCTTAGCATATGGAAGAGAATCCATCCTCCTGCCTAACATTTACTTTTCTACTCTCCAACTCTTGCAGTAATCCCAAGGCAAGCCATGTTTGTTACTGTATCAAGAGGTAGTTCAACATGAAGTCTACAGGGAAGAACAAGTTCAATGTGGGGGACTTAGTCTTGAAGTTAGATAAATCCCACAAAGACAAAGGCAAACACACTAAGTTCCAATCCTCGTGGATTGGGCCATTCATAGTGCACAAAAATATTGGCCAACACACATATCATCTTCAATTAGTTGACGGGAAGATTGAATCTCTCCCTGTCAATAGCCAAGACTTGAAACCTTAGTTTCAATGAACATCACGGTTTGTGCCCTACACTATGTACATATCCTTCTTTTTTTTATCTTTTTTCTCGTTGTTCTCTTTGTTATTTGTTCTATTTGCATTATGTGAATAAATCTTGCCCTTGTCCATGTGTTGGTTTCTAAGAATGTGTGTGGCTGAAATCTAAGGGAGTCTTGTGACACTTCAAAAAAAAATTAGCCTTTGTTCATCTTCTTTATGGAACTGCACAGTATGATAACACAATGTCCATTCCCTCAGTCAGTTTCACTAGCTCCCAAAATTGCACAGTCTTACTCCTCAGCGCAGCCTGAACTGCACACTTTGCAGTCTCAAGGCTCGACAATTCCCCTTACCTACCTGAACTGCGCAACTACGTATTCAATGAGTCCCTCTTCCCAGTCTGTCACTTGTTCTAGGCTCACTTTATGGATCAGAATTCACCATCTTAGACAAGGGGGGTTTTGGATTTATGTCATCTCATCATGAATGAATTATAGGAACATGTACCCTATCATGTCATAACAAGATGATCAAGAAGGAGGAGTAGGAGGAGGAAAACATGCTCAAAGACACCCTTGTAGCTTAATTTACAAGTTTATCAATCATGAGAAAGAAAAGGGACACAATTTTGCGACCACTATCCAAGATTTGAGATCATTGAATATTCCCTATCACTAAAGAATGCAGAGGTGAAAACAACATCATCTTCAAGAAGACATTCAAATATCACCAGCAATGGCTTGACATTGCCACATCACCAATCAGGCCATGTCAGCAGTGTCATGTCATGTAATGAGCGGTCATATGTACATCACTATTGTGTATCATGTAAATTGTATTCAAAATGTATTTTAAAGTGGAAGTCCAAAGGACACACATGGATATGAAGATTCATGTAAGTTAAAAATTCATAGGAATTCAAAGAGTCATGAGGTTAGTGAAATATTCACAAGGAGGATGAAGCATCACCCCTTGGTTATATATACTCCCTCATTGTATGAGCAAAATAATTTTCACCTTGGCTCCTCTAGCAAAGCATTAGAGAGATAAGATATTTCTTTTATGGAGCAAGGAGTGGCTCCAACGCTCCACTATTGGAGCTAGTGATGTTCATTGTATACATGTTTCTTGAAACTTTTACTTAATAAATAGAATCCTTCAAGGCCAACACACTCTCCATGCATGGATTATGAATGTTTGTAAGACTACTCTGTGGGTGTTTGTATTTCATGTTTTATTTCACATGTGCTAAGGTAGTTGAACTATTTCAGTTATTTTAATATGTATATTATTAAGAATGTGTTTTAATGGTTGTTACAGATATCCCATCCTTGTGGACTATTCAGGGGGATATTAAGAATATATTTATCATTTTTTCATTGTATCTGCCATCACATCCCTTGTGTACTATTTCGTTGGATGTTAGAGGGATCCTTCAGTTAAAGTGTGTCTCTTCTTGGGTGGTACTATTACCTCTCTCTTAGAGGCTCACTTTTCTCTCTCCCCTCGCAGTAGAAGAACCTTGACACACTTACAACTGAACACTCACCAATCACACCCCCCTTTCTTTTCGAAAGTACATTTTCACTCCTCTTTATTGCTGACAATAAAAGCCAAGGAATATCTTTAATAATTTGGCAACCGAGCCTTTATTCCGAATGGGACTCCTACCAAATGGTGTGAGGTCTAATTAGTAACTCATACCGGCGAGATCTCCTTGAATGTTGGCAGGTCTAGCACCATCAACGCAACCTAACAAAATTTTTAGAATTCAGAAAACCTACACGATCATTGCATTGCCAAAAACCATTTTTCTCTTCACATCACCACAAAACTATGGTTGGATGTTCATATAAATTTTCATGTTGCATTTTCATATAGGCACAACATAATAGAAATAAGTATAAAATTATTTAGTCAAAACATAGCATTTGAACTATATTTAATTTGGCATCAAAGAGATGAAATCAGGTCGATTCACATAACTATCACTTCACCTGCAATCTAGCATACGTGTTATGTGCTAGTGTGTTGTTTATAGGTCTGGAATTGAAGGTTTACAACTAACATTTTTTATTGATAGAAATAGAGGTCTGCTTAGCTCAACTGGCAATAACCCTTTTAAGGTGGGATTGGAATTTCAACGATTGTGTCTCATTAATCTTGCATTTCCCCTTACAACTACCAAGGAAGAATCTAAATTAATTACATAATGAAATATGTTATAAACAATAATGTTATACTACATGTGTTATTCAATTTGATAAATGAAAACTGATACTATATGTTAGCTTTGAAATTTTTCGCAACCAGACTCAACACTCATGCATTTGTTCTGAGAAAAAATCTACAAAATCCTTTAGTGTGAAATGTGGGCATTTGTAGAATCAAAGCTTGAAATCTTCCTCTGCACATTGGAATTCCTCTATACTTCCTCACATCTGCTTAATTTGAGCAACATGACCATAAACAAATCTCGTGCTCAATGATCACATTTTCTTTGGAATGCTCATAACCTTTACTCAAAGGACTATTAATATTTGGGAATATGTATATAAGCATTATTTAAATTTAAAATATCGCAAGAACAAATATGGATTATTCAATACTAAAATATTAGCAATAAAATAATCATTTATATTTAAAATATTAGCAATAATATTGTTTCAGTCCACCGCTTGCCTCGATTTCAATATGAACAACAAATATGGATTATTTAATACTAAAATATTAGCTGTAAAAGCCTTCAATGCGAAGTACATAGATACGTACAATGAAAGCTTCCAAGCTTCTTGACAAAAAATATACAAAACTCTTTGGTACGAAGTCTACAGATCCACACAATTAAAGCTTGAAATATTCCTCAGCACAATGGACTTCCTCAACGCTTCTGCACATGTTCCTAATTTAAGCAACATAACCATAAACAAAGCTTCTTCCCAATTATTTGAATATTGATGCAATTACAGGTTCTTTGCATTCTAGAATAATTCAACCTTTACTCAATTGATTAATGATATTAGGGAATATAAAAATTTATATTATCTATAAATAAAATATTACGAACAAAAAATATGGATTATTTAATACTAAAATGCTAACAATAAAAGCATTATTTATAATTAAAATATTACCAACAATATCTTATAGGTGCATTGCTTGTCTCGGTGTTATTGCAAATACAGGGTTCCTTTACATACATGTGAGTGCTTGAAAGTTTCCTTCGCACAATATAATTTCTCTGCATTTCCGCACATGTTCCTAATTTTATTAAAATTTCCATAAAAGTGATATGTTATGCCATTACCAAAACCATACCCTGCACATTCTCTATACATTTTTCTTTGACAGATATAATATTTTAAGAATGAATTTAATCTAGACACTGGTTATGTTCTTTTGGTACATACCTAATTGACATTTCTAAATTAACATATGTGTTCTTCCGACTAATTTTTCATGGACCTAAATTTTACAATGGCATAGGGAAAACATATTATGCCAGTGAAAATTTATGATGTAGTCTAGTGGGTTCTGGTTGGTCTGTAGGAGGGTGACACCATGCCTGTAATATGTAGCTAGGAATATGGCAACGACCTTGCATTTGTGGGATGCAATACTCCTACTATTTGCATTTACTCTCGTCAGTTGTAGCATTCAATATGGGAGATGGAAACATTTAGTGTGGCAAGGAATTCAATTTATGTGTGATTATGTAAGAAGATCCAAAACAAAATCATTTCTTTGGGAATTCGCCAAGATTTAAATATTTAAATATTTAAAAGGTTGACTTGAATTTGATATTCCCATGTTTAGTTCTGATTGATGGCCCCTACACGACATGGTCCTCCACATCTGCATTATCATTATGCAGAGATTTTCACACTAAGCTGAACTTCCACACAAATAATGATTCAATTTATTTAATGTTATAGATATTTCATTCTTCTCTATTATATAATTGCAAGGAAGAGCATAGATGGATGTACAGTCCTAATGCCTATAGTGATTAACAATTAATACATATTAACTATATTAAATATAATCATTAACTATATTATAATATTATAATATTAATAGAATTTGAATTTGGTAGAAGCAATGGATTGAGTGAATTTATACGCATAATTGGGGCCAACATTAAACTCTTATTTTAATGCAATCAAATTAATTAACTCTATAATATTGATAGAATATGCATTTGGTGGAGGCAATCGATCAAGTGAATTTATAAGCATAATGAGAGCCAACATTAAATTATTCTCTTAATGAAATCAAATTTAATTAAAATTTATACTAATGTATTTAAGTGTCAACTATAAGCAATAAAATTAAGCTATTAATTAATATGGTTAAATTGAATCAAAATTTAAAGCATGAAGCTTCTCTTTTAGGACAATTATAGTCTCAATCCTTACAGTAAGAACACCCCCTTTTTGGCCTATCCTAAAAATGATATGTATCATAGATACGCGTGCGGAGAAGTATCTTATTTTTCACCTCCACATTATCCACGCCCCATTGGTCAAGACAAACGAAAAAAATTCAACCCAAACCAAAGACCTCATACTGACTAAATGCTTTGTGCAGATATTTTTGTGTAGAGGAAGCGTCTGTGGAAGAGGTTGCGCAGAAGAAGCATGTGCAAAGGAAGCTACACAGAAGTGACTATGTGGATGAAGCTATGAGGAGGACGTGTGTGCTAAGGTAGATGTGAAGAGAAAGCATGTGTGAAGGTGGTTGTGCGGAAATATTTTACTGTGTGGAGAGCTTTGTACGGAGAGATTTTTGCTTTCATTGTGGGCAGTTTTCTCTGCACTCTGCATGACCTTTAGTCAATCAAATATGTGTAGAAATTGATCCAGGAGGATCTTTCTTCACTACATATTGACAATGAGGTCCAGTCAGCTCCAGTTTTCCTGATGTCTAGTTCAGTCTTCAGATCATCAAGTCCTCCAGTATTCCGTATGAAAGTTACTTCGTCATGGTTGAGTGTGATGTCATGGTTAAAGTGTGGTTCGAATTTGGTGTGTGTATGGTAAAATTGTAAAGGTCATATGGTGACATGTACCTATGTAATGAAATCCTAAGTGGTCCAAGTCTAAAGCTATGGTGAAGAAATTTTGTAAAGGTTTAATTCTAATCCTAAAACCTAAGCCTAAACACCTAATCGCATCAAACCTATGGTGGTATAAACCTTGCAATGTAATACACATGGTGTAATAGGTTTCAGGCCTAAGTATTAAAACTATGTATTAAACCCACAAAACATAATACATTACACAGTCCTAAACCATTGCCTTAGACCATGTCGGAACCAGCACGAAATGTGAACGTGGTTGACATGTTAGTAGTCACCATTACAGTTAATTGTCGAGAGTCATAACTACAACAGAACCGCGACGGAACCATTGTTTATGAACAGGTGGGATCAGACCGCAACGGGTAATGCAGTTCGGATAAAGGCGCAGACCGTAGCCACCGGGATCATCGCATACCATGTGAACAGATGTTAGAAGACCGCAACCATCGAGATAAACTATGAAAACTAAGCTGTAGCTGCCAGAGCGTAGCTGTCACATGCAAGATTTCATCTCATTCCGCACCGATTGCTGACCGTCAGGGCTAAAATTATATCCTAAAGTTTAATTTTGGTTTTTGTTTTAAATGTGCCAAGGTGTAAAGTTATCCACCTTATCCCTTATCCGCTAGGTGTTGAGTTGTAATTGCGTCGAGACCTAAATCACCATTAATTCCTAAACAACCATGCTAAACTTGGACAAAGGATTTCGAGACCTAAACTTATATAAACTTATCTTTTTCACATGATGAGGACAAAGAAGGATATAGAGTGACTTTGTATTCATATTTTGAGCGAGACAAACAGTTTTTGTTTTCAGTGTTTCTTGGTCGTCCGGAGGCGGAATTGAACACAGAGAAAGGTGTTGGAAAGCTACGAGAGAGAGATTTTTGTTGTAAGTGACCAGAGGTGCCTGTAAGAACATTAATTATGGTGTTTTTTCTATGTAAATAATTCCTCAGATCAATCCTAATAAAACGGATGTCCATCTTGAAAGCGGACCCAGAGATGTATTCCACTAGGGACACACTCCGTAATCAACGTTTGTTGTCTCTTATCTCTGTTCTTTGTTGTAATTTCATTCTTAATATGCTGCTGGTTTAATTCATAAATGCTTTAGATTTCCTTTAGTCTTCCACATTAATAATTTCAGTTAACAATCAATTCACTGATGGCAATTAATCAATTCTACTTCAGCACTTAATTTTGATCACATTCAGATCATATATTTTGGTATCAGAGCAGGTTGTGCTTTGTAGTAATTTTTCAGTGAATTTTAACTAGGTTAGGATTGCAACGTGGATAAGAAATGCTTGAGGAGTTTGATCCAGAAATTGGAAAGCGGAAAGTCACTCATCAATCGACGATGACAGGAACTGAAGCAGGTGAAACTCCTGAAGTGAAGGTAATGGATGAGAATCAAGTTCAACAAATGTTTTTGAACATGCAAAATAATTTGGGAGAACTCTACAAAGATAAGAAGGTGAGATATGTGGCTTCTTATTCAATGGCATCGAAGAAGGACAAGGGGAAAGGAAAATTTGATAAACCTCCTTCTCCTTCATCATCTCCATCATCATCATCATCGTCTTCTTCTTCTTCTAGTTCATATTCTAAAACAAAAAAGAAACCATAGAAATATATTTTTAATATGGATGTAAAATTTGAACTACCTGTTTATGATCGTGAAATGAACCCAGAGAAACTAAATAACTGGACTAAGCAGTTAGAAGTGTATTGTATAATTCAGAACATTTCTGATGAAAGAACAAAAATTCAGTTAGCCACTCTTAGGATGGGGGGAAATGCTTTAATCTGGTGGGAAAGTAAAACACAGAAATATTTAAAGCATCAAGGTAAAGTCATATCCTCATGGTCTAAGTTTTTAAAGGCTCTCAGGAAACAATTCTCTCCGTTCGGATACATGCAACAAGTTGTTATTGATTGGCAACATGTGCGGCAAGGTAAGGGACAGAATGTTGAGGAGTTTACTCAGGAGTTCAAGAAGAAAGAGTTGGTGCTTGATATTCCTTTGGATACACATGAAACTTTATTAAAGTACATTGGCAATTTGCATTCATATTGTAGCATGAATTATTGATGTTTAATCCTAATGACTTTGATGAAGCATGTGTTCAAGCCATACATATCGAATCAAGTGGCAGACCATTCAAATTTTCACCGAAGACATCTAAACAGTTGGATTCTAAAGATAGCAAGAGGAAGAGCAATTCGAAGGGAAAGAAAATAGCTACAGCTCAGAAGGAAGGTGAAATTCCTACCTATACTCACTTCCATAGGATTGGACATGATGAAGCCATATGCTGGAAACTTCACCTGGAATTCGGACCAAAGAAGTTCCAAAAAAAGGAAGGTGAAAAGAATGCTAATGCAGAAATCCAATAAGACTTGGACTCTGATTCAGGAGATGAAAGGAGAATAACTGCAATGTTTTTTACAAGTAAAAATTCTCATGCTAGTTCAAGTTCAAGTACTTTTTCTTCTTCCTCAAACATTAATCATTTAGATGGAGATAAAAGAGTTGAATTATTTCACATAAGGGTAACTTATAACCACGCAAAAATAGATACATTGTTTGACAGTGGTTCACAGGAAAATTTAATATCTGAATCATTAGTTAAGAAATTTGGTTTCGAGACCCAGATTCATCCAAGACCATACCCATTAGGTTGGCTAAAGGAAAATACTCAGATTAATGTCACAAAGCAGTGTCATTTAAAATTTTCCATCACAGCTAATTACATTGATGAAGTGGATTTAGATGTGATACTGTTAGACATATGTGAAATAGTGCTAGGAAGTCCTTATCTCTATGATCGTGAAGCAGTGTTTCATAGAAAAGAGCATAAATATCATCTTAAGAATGATGGGATTGAACCCATCATCCGGGAACATAAAATCAAAAGTCACTTGGATTTAATTAATGCTAATCAGATGAATAGCATAATAAGTTCAAGTAAAATATATATACTCATGGCTGTAAAAGAACAACATAAGGATATACATGATGCTTTTTCAGGTTGTGAATCTCAGTTTAAATATATTTTGGTTAAAGTGGTAGATTCTTTTCAAATTCTATTTAAAGAAACAAAACATATGCCTCCTAAAGGGGAAACACAACATGAGATACAGTTGATGTCTGATGCCCCTCTTCCTAATGTCAAAATGTATCGCATGTGAGTAATAAAGAACGAAGAAATAAAGAAACAAATCCAAGCTGGTTGAAAAAGGTTTAATTCGACCCAGTTCATCTCCATGTGGTTCACCCATAATATTAGTTCCTAAGAAAGACGGGACATGGAGAATGTGTGTCGAATTTAGGGCCTTAAATAAAATCACAATCAAGAACAGGTATCATCTTCCCAGGATAGATGATTTACTTGACCAGTTGAAAAAAAATTTATGTTTCACTAAGTTGGATTTGCATAGTGGGTATCATCAAATTCAGATAGCAGAAAATGACATCTGGAAAAATACATTCAAAACTAGGCAAGGACAATTTGAATGGTTAGTAATACCTTTTGGTTTGTGTAATGTTCCAGCAACTTTCATGCGGGTTATGAATGATGTCTTACATCCATACATTGATAAGTTTGTCATAATCTACTTAGATGATATCCTGATTTTCAATTCCAGTATGGAAGAGCATGTTAGGCATGTTAAATAGGTTTTCGAAGTATTGCACCGGGAAAATTTATACATTAAACTGTCAAAATGTGAGTTTGGGAAAAATTCATTGGTTTACCTTGTTTACATAGTTGGAGGTGGTCATTTAAAGATATACCCAGCTAAGATAGATGTGATTGTTAAGTGGCCAAGACCACATAATGTAACTGGAGTTAGGAGTTTTCAAGGTGCAATTCAAAATTTATAGCTCAGTTTTCTTTGATTTCATCATCGTTACATACTGTAATAGGATCTAAACTTTCCTTTCAGTGGGGAGGGAAACAACAAAAATCTTTTGATTCACTTAAGAAGAAACTTGTCACAACACCAATCTTAGCTTTACCTAGTCTTCAACAACCATTCGAAATTGAAACAGATGCAAGTGGTTATGCAATGGGTGCAGTCTTACTTCAAAATGGGAAACCAATTTGTTTTCATTCTGAAACTTTTTCTAAGGCAGTAATCAATTATCCGACATATGATAAAGAATTGTTTGCTTTGGTTGAAAGTATAAAGAAATGGACACAATGATTCACACAGATCATCAATCGCTTCAATACATTCAGTCATAGACTAAGTTGCAACAATCTCACCATTACACAATGGATGAGATTTATTTAGCAATTTCACTTAGTAATTAAGTACAAGAAAGGCGTAATAAACAAAGTAGCTGATATGTTGTCTAGACCATCTTTGAATGCTTCAGTAGTGCTACAGAATATTTCTTTAAGTAAACTAGAACAATATAGTACTAATGTTGATTTCAAAGAAATTTATGAATCACTAACTCAAGGTACTTAGGTGGAAGAAGTCAATTTTCATATTCATGATAGGTTGTTATATCATCTGGGTAAGTTGTGCATACCATAGAAAAAAAGGGTGAATGTTATTCGAGAAGCCCATTCTTCTCGAATTACAAGACATTTTGGTGTAAGCAAGACTATGGCGCAAATTCAAAGGTATTGTTATTGGCCTCGCATGTATGAAACAATCGTGAAGTACATTAAAGGATGTGTGATGTGTTTGACAACCAAGCCAAGCAATCGAAATATTGGTTTGTACATGCCACTTCCAGTTCCTCTGCAACCATGGGACATCATTTCCATAGATTTTGTTGGAGGATTTCCTACGTCCAGGATAGGGCATGATTAAATGTATGTCATATTTGATCGATCCGTAAATATGTGCATTCTTGTTCCGTGAAAAAATCAAGTGACTGCAGAACAGGCGGCACAGATGTTCTTTCAACAGGTATGGGTTCATTTTGGGTTACCTACTTCTATTATTTATGACTAAGATACTCACTTTGTAGGATAATTTTGGTCCACTTTGTGGGGACCCATGGACAAAAATCTAAATAAGAGCACATCTTTTCATCCGCGGACCGATGGACAAACAGAAGTGGTGAACATGACAGTGATACATATTCTTCGAGGTTACTGCAGTAAACATCCTAAGTTGTGGGATGAATCTTTACCTTGTATGAAGCATGCTTACAATCAAGCCTTACATTCTTCGACTAATCGATCACCATTTGAAACATGTTTGGGGTATATACCAAAGTCACCGATGGATTTCATCTTCGGTGAAGAAGATAAAGTGGATGGACATGATGATTCAAACAAAGTAGTTAATTTAATTAAACGGATACAGTAGATACATGAAGCAGTGCAGGATCAGTTAGAGAAGGGTCAGCCAAATACAAATTGTGCCATGACAAGCATCGAGTCAATCATCATTTTCAGGTCGGCGATCAGGTATGGTTATATATCAGTAAAGACAGGTTGAAAGGTAAAGGTAAGAAACCAAAACCCATCAGGTATGGTCCTTTCAAGATTGTTGAAAAGGTTGGAAATAATGCATTCCGGTTAGATTTACCACCTTACATGTGTATTTATTCAGTTTTAAATGTCAAAAATATAAAGTTGTATGAACCTCCAATGATCATTGATCCCTAGGAAGATACAAAGATTCCTATTGTTGATTATTTAGCACCTGAGTATATGAATGAGTTGTAGGAAGATACCATCTTAGACAGGAAATTTCGCACTTCCAGGCGAGGAGATGTTGAATATCATCGAGTGGGACTCAAGGGCATGAATTCAAGAAAGGCGAGGCGGATAGATATCGGAAAAGTGAGAGAGTTGTAACCTCACCTTATGTCTGCTTAAATCAAAATTTTGTGGTCCATAAGATTTCAAGTGGAGAGGATTGATCCAGGAGGATCTTGCTTTAGTGAAGATCGACAGTGAGGTCTAGTCAGCTCCAGTTTGTCCGATGTCCAGTTCATTCTTCAGATTGTCAGGTCCTCCAGTATTCCGAATGAAAGTTACTTTGTCATGGTTCAGTGTGATGTCGTGGTTAAAGTGTGGTTCGAATTTAGTGTGTGTGTGGTAAAATTGTAAAGGTCATGTGGTGACATGTACCTATGTAATTAAATCCTAAGTGGTGTAAGTCTAAATTTATGGTGAAGAAACTATGTAAAGGTTATAATCCTAAAACCTAAGCCTAAACACCTAAGCGCATCAAACCTATGGTGGTATAAACCTTTCAATGTAATATACATGGCATAAAAGTTTTCGGGCCTAAGTATTAAAACTATGTATTAAACCCACAAAACATAATACATTACACAGTCCTAAACCACAACCTTAGACTGTGTTGGAATGAGAATGAAATGTGAACGTGGTTGAAATGTTATCAGTCACTGTTACAGTTAACTTCCAGGTGTCATAACCGCAACGGAACCGCGATGGAACCATTGTTTGTGAACAGGTGGGATCAGACTGCATCGGGTAATGCAGTTCGGATAAAGCCATAGACTATAACCGCGAGGATCACCGCATACCATGTGAATAGATGTCAGAAGACTGCAACTGTCAGGATAAACTGTGAAAACTAAGCCATAACCGTTGGAGGGTAGCTTTCACATGCAAGCTGTCGGCTCATTCTACGCCGGTTGCTAACCATCAAGGCTAAAATTATATCCTAAAGTCTAATTTGGGTTTTTGTTTTAAATTGACCAAGGTGTAAATTTATCCACCTTATCCATTATCCACTAGGTCTTGAGTTGTAATTTCACCGAGACCTAAATCACCATTAATTCCTAAACAACCATGCTTAACTTAGCCAAAGGATTTTGAGACCTGAACTTATATAAACTTAGCCTTTTCACATAATGAGGACAAAGAAGCATATAGAGTGACTTTGTATTCAGATTGTGAGCGAGAGAGGTAGATTTTGTTTTCAATGTTTCTTGGTCGTCCGGAGGCGGAATTGAGCACAGAGACAGGCGTTGGAAAGCTAGGAAAGAGAGAGTTTTCTATTGTCATTGAATAGAGGCACCTGCGAGTACATTCAGTTTGGTGTTTTTGCTGTGTAAAGACTTCCTCAGATCAATTCTAAAACGGATGCCCATCTTGAAAGCGGACCCGGAGACGTAGTCCACCAAGGACGAACTCCGTAATCAATGTTTTTTGTCTCTTATCTATGTTCTTTGTTGTAATTTCATTCGTAATATGCTGTTGGTTTAAGTCATATATGCTTAATATTTCCTTCAGTCTTCCACATTAAGCAATTCAGTTAACAATCAATTCACTAATGGAAATTAATCAATTCTCCTTCAACACTTAATTTCGATCACATTTAGATCAGCAATAGAGGCAAGGACTATTTTGCGTAGCAGCTAGAAATCTTGTTAAAATTATGTACTATATTTCCTGAAGTTAATACAAAGATAATGATGGGTGTTTTTCATATGCTTCAATTTTGAAGAAGTGCATTCAGTTAATCTAAGTCTATAACATTTCTTGCAACAAAACCCAAACCAAGAGGCCCCTTGTGTAATGGTAGTCATTACTTAGATTCATTTCTTAGATAATTGAATAAAATTTAATTATTTTTTATTCATGTTGTAGTTTTGATTCATTTCTTAGATAATTTATTATATTTATTGTTTGCTCTTTGTTTTAATCAATGTTTATGATTTTCTAATTTCAATATTGTTTGACGTTTTCAACATAGTTACAGTAAAATTGATGTATAGTTTGTAATTGAAGAAATTACTCTTTTGTTATTACAAAATTCAAAATTTACGTTAAATGGTTGAAAATTGCAATGTTGTTTTAAACTAAGAAATTGTGTAGAAGACAAATCTAATTAACTCCTATAACATTTTATCCAATTGTTTTGAAAATTATCATTTAGCGATTAATCCTTAGAGATAACTAAATGTTGCACAAATAGTGTAAATGCTTCACAAGATTACAATTCTGGTGGATAATTAAGTTAAAGGATTTGAAAAACAATTAAGTTACCTAACAAGGAATAATATAACAACACCAAAGAATAGGATGAAAAATATGTATGAGAATGTAGGAGAATTTAAAGACTATTTTAGAAATTAGAAAAACAATATGTATATCAATAGATTCAATCCAATCAAGCTATGTACTAAAGCTAGATATTGAATCCTTATACAAATCAATTACGGAAAATAAACATGATCGCCAATCACAACAAGTAAAGAAAGAAGCAAATCAAACCACAACACAGATATTTTCCCTGGGGAAAGCTTGTTGCTAAAAACCCCTCTATCTTATATTGTTTATTCACCAAGGAATCATGAAACAATTACAATGCACTCTTCTCACAAGAGTCTCCTGCACGTTCACAACTGTCTCACACTGACCTAGAGAAAATCGGCCAACACTTAGCCAATTTCCTGCCTCTAGTCATCCTGCCTTGCTTATGCAATTCATGAGGAATGCAATCCCTATTCCTTAGAAATTTCAACCTTTCTCAACTACGCAAGTATCATGGTCAATCTTGTGGTGTTTTAACTGCATCCAGGAAGTTTGCTAATAATACAACTGATAATCAACATCCCTTTAACCTCTATCTCAATTGGGTCTCCATTGGAACTTACATGCATGCAGATATTAATAGTAAATCATCAGTTGCATGGCATATCATTGCTTGTGAATTAAATTTTATTTAATTCACTTGATCTCTCACTAGTGCAACAATCAGTTATAACTAGTTCAATTGATTTTAACTCACTTAACTGAGTTAACTGATTTCTTATGCATTAAACTAATGCACTAACTACAATTCGAACTCCATAACTAATAGAATCCCTTTGCATGCCTCACCAACCCCCTCAACTCGAAATTCATGAGCTAACTGAGTCTATCACACGCAGTTAACTATTACAAGTGATTATGAGATAACATTGCATTTTATTGTCCAATTTAATTAAGGGAAAATGAAATTAGACACATTTCCAATTTATTAAATAAATTTCCTCGCACACTAATGTATCGCTAGGACCCATCACTACATGACCTGTGGTCCCACACTAGTGTGTGTTCTCATGTTGTTTCTGGATGTCAATTCTACTGTTTCTTGTTACAAATTTCAACGACTATAACGCCCATTATCTTCATAATCGGTTTAAGTCTTTGTTACATTTTGCATTAAAATCTCTTCTATATAATGAAAAAGACAAAAACCTTCATTTGATTGGATTTATTTCGAATAGGTTTTTTTTTATGTAACGTCTAGTGGTTAATATTTATGTAGTGTGTTTAATGCTTTTACATTGTGAATAATGTGTTTATTTTCTTGCTTTAGCATTAAAAATAAGAAATATCCTTGCACATTAGAGCATATACTCAATGTAATGTAGTATTAGTTTAGATATGTTGTGGTTAACTATCAATTAGAATATAGTGTGTCTAATATGTGTGTGGATGTAAAATTTATTTTAAAAAAAATTAAGGGAAAAAAAAACAATTTTAATGTCGAAA
Source organism: Pinus albicaulis (assembly GCA_034641835.2). Classification (NCBI taxonomy): domain Eukaryota; kingdom Viridiplantae; phylum Streptophyta; class Pinopsida; order Pinales; family Pinaceae; genus Pinus; species Pinus albicaulis. The sequence goes on along the minus strand of CM076577.1, from coordinate 64,869,628 downwards.
TACTTGTCATCAATGGTGTTGTAAGGCCACTTCTTAACGAAAGGAGAATGAAGTGTCAATGAAACACGCCAAAGTTTACATATCCCATCTTTATTATAGATTTATTTATCTTTATTGCAAAATATAACATAATAATGATTTTGACTTTATAACATTACCATATCCAAAAAGAAAAATTTTGAAAATAGATCTACACTGCAAATACTATGCCATATGGCATTGCAATTTTGGCCTTTTATATTATCTATTATAAAAAAGGATTATTTTGGAATTGGATTTTTATTTTTTGAAAAAACTAAAAAATATTAACAATTATGGTAATTCTTTATCTCATATTTTTTCTTAATATTTTTTTTTCAATAATTCAATTTAAATTTTTCTTAATCCCTTGTTAAAATATATATGAATCTATATATGAATTTACTAAAATATTATTCTTAATCCCTTATTAAAATATATATGAATCTATACATGAATTTACTAAAATATTATTGGAATCAACCAAATTACATTCTAAACATGTTACTTTAAAGATTTCCCATTAGATACAAATTAAAGCTAAATCAACCATTTTCCACATATGTATATAGTTAGACTCTATAATAAATTATTTTTTATTACCCCTTGTTAAATTGGGGCCATTATGAAGAGTTCTTTCATTTTCCTTTCTATGAATTTTTTCAAAGTAACACTAAGCTCAAACTTCGAGATGTTCTTTAAGAAATTGTTAAATAAAATGTTGAATCTCAACCTTTTTAAAGTTTATAATATTTTACGTTATAGTATTAATGTTTAATTGACTTGTTTACTTTTACAACATTCATATTTCCAATCAAAACCTAATTTTCCATATTACTTTTTTTTTCCTTCTTTCAAATATTTATTCTTTTAATTAAAAAATAAGATTTACTTAGATAGATTATAAATTGGATTAACATACGAAAATGTAAAATAACAAATTTTAACTTAACCTTACCTAAATAATTGTACCCTCGATGAGAAAAAATAAAAGCCCTCATACTCACGACCTTCAACAATTACAACATGTCTAATTCTAACCACAACGAGAACAGAATGTGCCGTGCCATTGTTGTTCACGACTTTTCAGTACAATGTCGATTACCACTTCAATAAGTGCAACATGTATAAATAAACACCCTACCTATGTTTTAGTTGTGTCTTACATGTGAGACAAAGAAAAGTGACCTATGTTTTAGTTGTCCTCCATGTCACAAAAATTTAAAAAATTATTGACTTTTTGTCTGCTATGAAAATTTCTATGACCATCACAATCATTATTAGAATTTTAGAATTTTACGAGTAATGTTTTTGTTACAGGGTATTTTAATTATAAGTATAATTTAGATTTAAAAATGTTATTTAATTAACTACATGATTATATGCTTAAAATTATGAATATTTTTTTAAAATTTTATTTGTAAAAATATAATTAAATGATATTAGAAAATATTGCAGTAAATGTGTAGGATAAATTATGAGAAATTAGTCAATTACTATTATTTCTCATGGAAATGGTCATAGATGAATGACTGAATGCAAAACGATAAAACCTCTCAATACATAAATAGGAGTGTTTACTTGAGAAACTCAAAATAAAAATGGACATATCTTATATATTCTTACAAATTGCTTACACAAAATTATACAAAAATAGAGCATAATCAAGAATTGATGGAAATGCACTCCCACTAATGATAAAATATGATGTGTAAATTAATAATAAAAAACTCACTAGTCAACTCTACGAAAGAGAGTTTGAACCAGGAGATTTTGGCTCTGCAGAACGCTCTATATTCTCAATACAACTCAACCATTATATAGCATACATAGATGTAGGGAAGTTAGAACCATACCCTAAGAAATAAAAACTAATTCCTATCCTAAGGTGTCGTGAACCAACGCTCACTATTTAAGGATTCTCCATTATCTTTCAACACTCCCCCTTAATGGAGAAGGGGTTCACAAATATGCCTAACATCTTCCTAAACATTTTAAACTTAATTTTTCCAAGCAGCTTAGTGAAAATGTCAGCAACATTATCACACATTTTACAATATACAAGATGGATTTCTTTAGATTGAACTTTCTCCATGACAACGTGGAATTGTGTATCAATGTGTTTAGTGTTCCTGTGAAACACCGGATTATTAGCAAGTTTGATTGAGCTCTAGTTGTCGCATCTGATAATTGTTTCATCTTCCTGTTCTTCCCCAACATCCCAGAGAAGTCTCCGCAACCAAATTGCCTCACATGTTGCTGCGCACATAGCTTGATACTCTGCTTCCGCTAAAGACAAGGAAACTGTGTTCTGTTTCTTACTACTCCATGTAATCACCCCGGATCCAATGTTGAATGCATAGCCTGTTAGGGATCTTCGGTCGTCTACATTTCTAGCCCAGTCGGAATCTGTAAACCCTGTCAATCTAACATCAGAAGAATCAATATAAATAATACAATAATCTATAGTTCCTTGTAGATACCTTAGAATGCCTTTTGCTGCAATCCAGTGACTCTCAAGTGGTTTTTACATGAATTGGCTTAGAACACTAACTGCATAAGCCAAATCTGATCTAATAGTGGTTAAGTAGATTATACTCTCAACCAATTATCGATAATGTGTCACATCTGCCTCTTTAGAGCCATAATCACTCTGAAGTTTAATGTACTGTTGTAATGGTACTGCTGCAACCTTACAGTGATCCATCCTGAATCTTTCAAGTAGACCTCTGACATACTTACCCTAGGATAGAAAATTTTGTCCTAAATCTCTCCAGATCTCAAGACCCAAACAATATCTTAGTTCACCAAGGTCTTTCATTTCAAACATTTGTGACATTTGCTGCTTGATTTCTTTGATTAGATCAACGACATCACCTGTAATAATTAGATCATCTACATACAAAGAAATCAACACTATACGCCCATTTTTATCTTTCACAATATACATATTAGGGTCGATTTTACTTCTATTGTAACTGTGTTGCAGAAAAAATGAATCTATATTTTCATACCATGACCTGAGTGCTTGTTTCAGTCCATATAAATCTTTCTTTAATCTGCAGACTAAATTTTCTTTCCCTTTCTGGACAAACCCCTCAGGTTGCCCTAAGTAAACCTCCTCTTTCAACTCCCCATTTAAAAATGCAGATTTTATGTCTAGTTAGTGAATCATCCAGTTTTTTCTAGTAGCTAAAGCAATCATCATTCTGATAATGTTTAGTTTAGCTACGGGGGCGAAGGTTTCCTCATATCAATACCTTCTTTTTGTGAATACCCCTTTTCTACCAAACTAGATTTTAATTTATATATGGTTCCATCTGCATTAATCTTGGGTTTATGCAACCATTTACAACCTATGGCTTTTTTCCCTTTAGGTAGTTCAACCAGCTCCCAAGTGTTTTTTTTTAGAATAGATTCATATTCATGTTCCATAGCTTCTTTCCATTCACTACATTGATTTTCTTCTCTATAACTAGAAGGTTCAACAACATTCATCATACTAGTTATAAAGGCATTTTCCCTATATCTAGCTCGCAATTGAATCTGCCTACTTGATCTTTTGAGTGTTGATGTGGCTTCCAACCTATTTTGAATTTCCTTTGAAGGAATTGGCTCGATTGTTGTATATGAACTTCTTGCTTCTGCCTTTTTCTGCTCCTCATGGCTATTACTTGTTTCTTCACTTCCTTCCACCAAAAAATGGAATATCTCATTCATCACTACTTTTATCAGATTCATCGTAAACCTGCTCATGGAAAATGACATCTCTACTAAAAAAAATCTTGTGAGTAGAGGGATTAAACAATCTATAGGCTTTAAATTGTGAACATTACCCTACAAAGGTACATCTTATGGCTTTTGAATGTAGTTTTATTTTGTCTTCCTTTAGAATGTGGGCAAATGATTTAGACCCAAATACTCTCAATTTTTTTACTGTAGGCTTCAATCCATATAATGCTTCAAAAGGAGTTTTAAACTGGAGACTTCTTGTAGGACTCCTATTTTTCAAATAAACTGCAATATTCAATGCTTCAGCCCAAAAACCATTCGAAAGATCCTTACCTTTCAACATGCTCCTAGAACACTCCACCAATGTTCTATTCTTCCTTTCCGCTACTCCATTCTGCTGAGGAGTATGGGGTATTGTGAATTGCTGTAATATTCCATGGTCTTTACAATACTTGGTAAGTTCATCCTTCCTGTATTCTCCCCCTTGATCGGAGCGGAGAATTTTTATGTGCTTCCCTGTTTTCTTTTCTATCATATATCTGAACTGCTTAAAGTATTCAAATGTGTGACTTTTCTTACTCATAAAATAATCCCAAGAAAAATTTGTGAAGTCATCAACAAACAATAGGAAATACAGTGCACCTCCTAACGACTTTGTTTACATAGGTCCACATAGGTCGGTGTGTACTAATTCAATTATCTCTTTTTATTTTCTACTCGAACAGGGAATTCTTCTCTATGCATATTTCCTAACACACAAGCATCACAATCATTATGCACTTGTTTGAATATAGGAACACCTCTTACCATTTCCTTTTTCTGAAGTAACAACAAAACGTTGAAGTTGATGTGACCAAGTCTCTAGTGCCATAGCTCTTCTGTAGTCAAACTTGATGCTATCAAAGCTCGATCTAGTGTTTTCCTCACATTCAATTTGTACAGACCTCCTGTTCGAATTCCTGAAGCAATAGTATTCATACCATACAACAAATATTTAATATAACAATTAGATTTAAATAATTCTACCTTTAATTTTGATCTGTAATCATGGATATAGAAATCATATTCTTTGTAACTCTGGGTACATACATTACATTTTGGATATATTTGATATGACCACCAAGCACGGTAACAAGAATGTTCCCATACCCTTTGATATGATAACTTCTATCATCACCAAGGTAGATTTGTGCTCCTTTGTTGGTTTCTTTAAAATCTTCAAACCGTTTTTTGTTTCATGTCATATGTTTGGATGCTCTTGAATCCACATACCAGATGTCTGCTTCGATGTTTTCATCAAAGTCTTCCATGAACAATCTGAAGTCCTGAACATGGTCGTCATCTGCGAAATGACCTACATGTCTTTTATGTCTCTTTTGTTCTTCATGAAATTTCTTTTTCCTGCACTCCTTAGCCATATGACCGATTTTTCCGCAATAAAAACATTTTACTACAGAGTCGTTTCTATTTGGATACATACCTTCAGCCTGATTCGGTCTTTTCCATGGATTTCCTCTGTTTTGCTATGATGGATTTCCTTTTGCTCTAAAGAATTTCTTCTTTTCCATTAACACAAGATCTGCACTCTGGGGTTTTAGATTCAATATTCTTTCTTCTTCTTGCATTAGTATTCCTGTCAGTTCTTCAAACTTTGGGATTTTCTCTCTTGCACTTATCCCAATGATGAACATTTGGTAATCATCAGTCATACCATTCATCGTAATCGTGACCAAATCTGCACCTGCTACTATTTCACTAATATATGCCAATTTTTTCTTCAGATCTTTGATCTAAGATATGAAAGATGCAGCAGTTTCATTCTCCTCCATATTTATGGATAGAATATTTCTCTTCAAGAACAAAAGAAGATTTGTATTCATGATCTCATACAAATCCTTCAATATCGTCCAAATTTCGCTTGCTAATTTTCATTCTCTGATATGCAGCATGATGCAGTCTTTCACTGACATCTTCAACAACGTCTTTGCTTTTCTCTCTCTCTTCTCCCAGTTTTGATTTGTTGTGGGTGAATCGGCTCCTGCTAATTTCTTTGGCTCATCCCCATTTTCAATCGCCCAAGCACTCTATGCTTCTATCACAATATACATCTTAAACTTCCAATTAGAGTAATTAGAACCATCAAGCTTATTACTCTCATTCAATTATGCTTCGATTATTTGATTATTCATCTTAATGTTTCAAAAAAAAAAACTTCGAGTAATTGACAAGAAAAAAAATATGATGGATCTACCCCGGATCCTTACAGAAAGAAATATCATGATACAGATCTACCTGATCTGTGATCAATCCAGCAGGCTATTTTTCATGTTGTACGACAGCCTCTAGACTCCTCTACACCAGCAAGATATGCTTTAGATCTCTTCCTTCATTGGCGAACTTTCACCGGATCTCTTCATCAGTGACCTTTCACCTAATTTATTCCTTCATTAGTTGTCAAACACTAGCACAGATTTTTTTTAGATATCCTCGGCGCACTAGTTGACCCAATTTCCATGATAATCGCGTCGGAAATAAAACCCAGTAAGAATTTCCTTTATCGATGCCTATGTTCTGCTCAAATCCGCTATATCGGTGTGACTATTACTATAAGAACCGTGACTATTGGCGCAACTATTCATCAATAATCCGTGTTGATCGGATCAATTACCTGAAGAAAAAAAATCACTCAATCATCAGGGGCTTCTCCTCTACCATCTGAATACTTGCAGGGATCACAACACTCCAACTGTGATTCGACCCTAGAGCTCTGATACCATGATAAAATATGATGTTTTAATTAATAAAAAAAACTCACTGGTCAACTCTATGAAACAGAGTCTGAACCAGGAGAGTCTGGCTCGACAGAATGCTCTACATTCTCAATACAACTCAACCATTATATAGCATGCATAGATGTAGGGAAGTTATAAATACCCTAAGAAATAGAAACTAATTCATATCCTAAGGTTTCGTGAACCAACTTTCACTAATTAAGGATTCTCCATTGTCTTTCAACAACTAGAACCAAGGGAGTTTAGAGTTTGTTGAGATCTTGAAATTATTTCTTTGAGGTCTTTCTTGATTAGTGCCAATGGATTTTTTCTTTAATACTTATGAAAAGGATATAGAGGATGTGTCATTTTGGCCTTCCTTCTCTTTCTACTTTTTTGCAGGTGAATCTTTTTCTTTCTAGTACCAAGACATTACCTGAGAAGTTTCTAAGCAAACATAAATGTAAAGTATACCCACTTTTGAAGGATTTTTGTTATCTAATTGCATTGGAACTAGTGATGGCTTGGGATCCTGAACCTCTTTTACTTCCTCTTTAGATTTCAAAGCTCCAAAATTATTATTGGATCCAGATTCAGTCTTTTGAAGGAGTTTGAGGCCTGAAAGCAAGTTGAAATCCCTTTGGAGCATGATTGTTTCTCTTTCTTGAAACTTGTATAAAGCATTGCTCATCATTATTATGAGGAGTTGGATTCCACTTAGAAAGTGCTAGAGAATTTTTTGGACATCTTTTGCAAAGTTTCCATACTCATGGCAAGTGTTACATTTAAAAGGAAGATGTTCATAATGAAGACAGTGAAGATGGCTCCATCCCGACAGTGAATATGGCTCCATCCCTCCAATTCTAGGTGGATCCTCTTAGGAAATCCCTCATGAAAATCACTTTCCATGCATATTATAGCACAAGTGAAAATACTACCTTTGGCTCTACATGATTATTTAATGACCTAACATGTCTTCCATTTCTTTAAAGGTACCTGTTAATTTTGGGCAACTAGGTCCAAAATCCATGTTGCACTACTCATATGATGATGGTAATATTTTTGTTGGATTCCTCTTTCGAAGAGGTGAAATATTTATCTAAAGATCATCTTGTTTGGATGAGAAGAAAATTTATTTTGAATTTATTTTCCATATGTGCAAGGTCAACCAGATTTGTAATGTAGACTCACATGCCTAATAGATGTGTCACACACCATCACTGATGGATATAAATTGGAGATTCTTGGAGGTCATTTTCTCATCAACTCATCACACATTCTCTCATTGTGATATGATTGGTTTGATAGCCTTTGGAGGCCATTTTCCCCTCACATCTGGATCGAAGCTGTTGTTTTCTGCAGATCTATTTAGGGCTTTTTGTTGTAGCATTGACCATTGCCAACCCTTGGTCATTTGACCTCAAAAATCTCCCAAAAATTTGATTTTGAGAGGGCGTGCTACTAGGCACTGAAATCAAGGAAATCTGAGTTGTTTGACTGAAGCCCTAATCTGCTGCTTTGACTTTTATGTTGTTGTCCTTCATTGACTTATGATGAGTTGTCTTTGAGGGTTGTGGGTGTGACACATGAAGGTTTGGCTAACTGAGAAATAGATTGTTGGCTGCAGCATCCTGTTGACTATAGTAACGCAACAATATCTCATATCTTTGCTCGACAAAAGGAATTGTAAATATGATCTATATTTGGCTTGTCTTCTGTTGATCTATTATTTTGTTCTATCAGCATTTTACTTTCATGTTTATGTTATTTCTATTTTGTATCGGATCTAAGAAATATTGAATTAAAATTTCATCAAGCATAGAACACCATGGTTATCTAAATTTAACATGGTATCAGAGCTGAGGTGAAGACAAAGTCCAAGCTGGTGTTAGAAGCAATTACTGCAGGAAGAAATTTCATCACGGACAAATGGCCTCCTCAACCTATAAGGGGTTCAAGGAAAATGATAAATTGACTGATAATTATGATTCTCATGCATGGAAGATTCCCTTGGATTTGGTGCTAGAAGATCAAGATGTCATGGACTATGTGGAGGGGAAGATTCAAGAGCCTCCATCAAATGCAGTTGTTGCCACGAAGGTGAAGTATAGAAAGGGGGGAATCAAAGCAAATATGATTATCTGGGATTCTATTCATAAGAACTTGGTGGCTTAAATTTATGAGTTAAACACATCTAAAGAGTTGTATGATAAGCTGGTGAGCAAGTTCAAGGATAAAAATGCTAATCAAATCCTTTTCTTCAAGAATCAATTGAAGAATATCAAGGAGGGCAAGGATGAATCTATTCAATCCTATTTTATGAGGCTCCTGAAATGAAGAAAAACCTCCTAGCTATTGGGGAGTAAATATATGATCGAGAGGTTGTTCTTAATGCACTTGGAGGTCTCCCCCGTGATTGGTATGTATTCAATACCGCCATTCTTAATAATAATGTGATTCATGATTTTGATGAAATATTGACAAGATGCACTCAAGAGGAAACAAGAATGATGGAGTATGCCTCTAATGGTAATGGAAGTGACCCTACTACCTCCGCTGCTCATGCAAAGAAGAAAAAAAATGGTGTCTCGAGAAATCAAAACCATGGAAGAGCGGGGCCCAAAGGAAGGAAGGGAAGTTGTTACACTTGTAACAAGTTTGGTCACTATGAAAGAGAGTGCCCTAATAGAAGGGACTCTCCCAGGGATGATGACAACAACAATTCGAGAGGGAATGGCAGGAACAAAAGGTTCAAAGGAAAAGGAAGGCTCCTTTTGATTGTAGCGGAAATGGGAAACCTTTCAAGAGGTCAAGAAATTTCAAGTATGATGAGTCTAATGTTGTTGATAATAAGAGAAATGAATTTATTCTTATATATTCCCTCTCTGCTGCATCTCCACCCGACCCGGATGTCTGTTTGATTAATAGTGGTGCTTCAAGGCACCTCACTGGTTATAAAGAATCCCTCTCTGATTTGGTTGAGAAGGATACCAATATGGAAATTATCCTTGGAGATAATTCCACCTATCCCGTGAAAGGGACATGGGTTGTGACCCTCCATCTATCTCAAGGTCAATTCCTCTGATTACAAGATGTGTTGTACGTACCCGATTTGAAGAAGAACCTTGTGTCCATCTCGGCAATGGAGGATAAAGGGTTCAAGGTGGCATTCGTTGATGGAAAGGTACATATCTGGAAGAATCACTTCAAGGAAGCTCTTACTACTGGTTTTAGAGTTGATACACTCTACCAAGTTGGAGGAAGCCCATTAGGGGCTATGTCATGTGATACAACTCTTCAAACAAAGCTATGGCACTGGAGGTTTGCACACTTTCATTATAAATCCCTCCCCGAAGCAAGGAAGGTGGTGACAGCGATGCCTGAATTTAGAGATGATCATGAACATATATGTCAGGGTTGTGTCGAAGGGAAGCATACAAGGGGACCATTCCCCTCAAGTGTCAAAAATACAACTGATATCTTGTAGTTGATACATTCTGACATATTTGGTATGTTTTCCATGACATCCTTGGGAGGATGCTCCTATTACATGAATTTTCCATATGACTTCTCCCGCAAGACCTGGATATATTTTTTGAAGAAGAAGGATGAAGCATTAAAATGGTTTTGTACCTTCAAGGCCTTGGTTGAAAATCAAATCGAGAAGAAAATCAAATTTTTGAGTGCCAAAAATGGGACCAAGTATGATTCAAATGAGTTTAATGACTTTTGTAGAGAATATGGCATTAAGAGGGAGACCACAATTGTGTACACTCTTGAGAAAAATGGTGTTGCTGAAAGAAATAACATGATCATTATGGAAGTTTCCCACGCCATGCTATGTGACCAAGGTCTTCTGAAGTTTCTATGGGGAGAAGCTACAAACACTACTGCGTATGTTCAAAATATATGCTCGCATTCCGCTCTAGACTCCAAAACTACTGAATAATTTTTCTTTGGTAAGAAACCCAATGTTTCTCATTTTAGAGTTTTTTGTTATCATGTTTACTTTCATGTGCCAAAAGAAAAGAGAAGCAAGTTGGATGCTTCTGGAAAGAAGGGAATGTTTGTGGGCTACAGTGAAACTTCGAAGGCATATAGAATCTATGTTCCTAGTCAAAGAGAAGTGGAGATATTCCACGATGTCACCTTCGATGAAGATGTGTCCCTCAAGAAAGTGAGAAATATTCCTAGCTCCAAGGAAGACAAAGAAGATGAATCAGAGAAGCAAGAAGAGCTAAAGGATGACCTGATGCCTAATGTTGAAGGACCTATGGATCTCATTGATCCACCTCCTTCAAATAATAGAAGACCCTCATGGCTTAGGGACACTCTCGCGGATGCCAAGAGACATGTTGCCCCAAGGGGGACATTCCGTGAAAGCAAGAAGTTGAAGAGATACCAAGGGTATCTAGCAACCATGAGTACGATTTTACAATTTGAGCCTGGATCATTTGAAGAAGTCACCAAGAATCAAGTTTGGAAGGATGCTATGCACTAAGAATATGAGTCCATTATGAAAAATTATTTCTGGGAAGTGGTCCTGAGACTGGAGGACAAATCTGTTGTCACCTCGAAATGGCTCTATAAGATCAAGCATGGATCTGATTGAAGTGTTGAAAATTACAAGGCAAGATTTGTTGCCCGAGGCTTCTCTAAAAAAGAAGGCATAGATTATGATGATATATTTTCCGTGTTTCCCACTATACCACCATCCGATCTATTATTTTCCTTGCTATAATACAAGGATGGAGTCTACATCAGATGGATGTGAAGAACCCTTTTCTGCATGGTTCTATAAAGGAAGAGGTGTATGTGTAGCAACCTCTGGGGTTCGAAGTCCGAGATAGAGACACCCATGTATGCAGGTTGAATAAATACCTCTATGGGTTGAAGAAAGTCCCCAGGGCTTGGTATGAGAGGATAGATAGATACTTGATGAATTTGGGATTCACTTGAATTAATGCTGATCCAAACCTTTATTTTAAGGTTGATAGAGAAAGGCCTCTCATTCTGGTTCTCTATGTGGACGATCTCTTCCTGACAGGTTCTGAACCTCTCATTCATTAGTCTAAGAGGGAGCTAGCTTCTGAGTTTGAGATGAAAGACTTAGCGCTGATGCAATACTTCCTAGGCTTGGAGGTCTGGCAGAGGCCAGGCGAGATTTTCCTTTCTCAAGGAAAATATGTCGTGAAGCTTCTGGAGAGATTTGGTATAGTGGACTGTAAGTCTGTCGAAACCAATGAAACTCAACTTCAAGAAGTTGTGTGGAAACGTTGTTGGGCCCGTGCTAGCAAATCCTATCAAGTATCGACAACTCATGGGAGCCCTAATGTTCTTAGTGCACTCCCGTGCGGACATATGTTTTTTAGTGAACACTTTGAGTCAGCATATGGTTGATCATCGTCACATTCACTGGATTGGTGCCAATAATCTATTGAGATATCTTCGGGGCACAATAAACCATGGGATGATATACACTACTGGGAGTTTGAGACTCCATGGATATACTAATGCCGACTGGGCTGGCAGTGTGGTGGATTGCAAGAACACATCTGGATGTTGCTTCACCTTGGGTCCTGCTTCGATATCTTGGATGAGCAGGAAGTAGAAGTCGGTGGCTTTGAGCACCACTAAGGTCGAATATATTGCAGCGATTATGGCCTATTGTGAAGTTGTTTGGTTGCGAAAGCTCTTCAGTGATATTTTTGGGCATGTGCTAGATACCACCATTATCCTTTGTGATAACCAGAGTGGGATTCATCTTTCTGAGAATCCTGTGTTCAACGATCGATCCAAAGATATTGATATCAGGTACCACTTGATCTAGGATATGGTACAGTGAGGCGTCGTAAGGCTCTATCATATAGGAAATGATGAGCAATTCACGGATATTCTCACGAAGCCCCTGGGAAAGGTCAAGTTCCTAACCTTCCGTGAGAAGCTTGGAATCGTGGAAAGACCCTATTATGAGGGTCCTTCTTGAGTTGGACTATGAGCTCTGGGAGCACTAGGGGGCTTGGGGATAACTTCTTGCAGCTATAAGCACATACGAGGCTAGGCTTGACGAACCTTGTTGTGCTTCTGCCCCATCGTTATGATATTGAGTTGGTTCACCTCTCTTTGATTTGTGCCCCACATGCATCCTACCCATGGAGTTTCAGACTCATGGGAAGTACCTCTCATTTGGCCAATGATGTGGGAATTGTGGATAGGGAACAATAGCAAGACTGATGGACGCATCAAATATTTTCGTACTCTCTATGTCTAGAATGGCACGTGTCCAACACCTTGATATGGGATCAAGTATGATGAGCTTCTTACCTCTAAACTAACTTTGGGTCAGTAAAATACCTTTGGGTTAGCATGAGACTCCTTTTGAGTCTGAGAGAGGTTTTCACCTCTAAGCTGACTTCAGGTCAACTGAGTGTGATGTCTTTGTTACTCACCTTTTTTGTCTATATGAGAACGAGAGCCAGCAAAGCAAGTTACGACACGATGATGCACGATGTTTGGTGAAAGTACATGATGGTACTGATGGATGGCACTTGTGGACAGATGGAGTTCTCCCTAGTTGAGAGGGTGATCTAGGTGGATATTGGTGGCCACCAACCTATTCCACTTGTGGCCCCAACATTTTTTCTTTCTATTTTTTAGTTTCCTTAATTATAGCACAGTGTACTATTTTTAGCAGTTTTCCGGGTCCTGAACTTTCGGAGTCGTTTTGAGGCGCTAAATGATGTTTTTTGGGCATTAAACCAAACCTCCGGCAATAATGAGTGTGTTCCAAACATCATATTTTTGGTCAAAAATTGTAGTCCTCGAATAGATATTTCTAACGATGTATCATGTGCATCAAATGAAGATAGTATGCCAAATTTACGACCCCGGGAAATTGATGTACCAGTTTACCCTGACGGGGCCCATATTCTAGTATTTCATCTCCTAGGGTTAGGTTTTTGGATATTTATTGTTTTCCATTATTTCTCAATAATATGTAGGCCTCCGAGCTTGATTGTAACATAGAGTTCAGAGGCCTGTAGCACCACATATCTTCTAAGAGATAAGCTACCAACGCCCTAGCTAGTTTATTTCCATTATGTTTGTAAACAAATTTCAATTCTTTGATATTAATGAAATGAATTGTTATTTCCACTGCATTTTTTTATTTATGGTTATATGTGTATTCTGTTGAATTCCTGCATAAATTTGTATCATCGGTATCATAGCGGTCTGCTCTCTCTCGATCCTTCTTTGCATGTCCCCAACAAGGTCGGGGTATAAGGAGTTAGGGCTTGATCTGGTTGAACCTTTGCAAGTTCAGCCTAGAAAACCCCAATGGCCAACCATGGGGGATGAAAATAAAGATGAGGGAGCAGGAGATCCTACCAAAATATTTCTCGAGGAGGCCCTTGAAAAATAAAGGAACGCAATGATGGATAACTTTGCCCAGATCCTTTAACGACTGCCCCATTAGGGGAATTTTGAGGTCTAAAATAGGCCTCCTAGGAAAAATTTACAACTAAAATAAACTTTATAAGAACCAATAGGGTTCAAGATGATGATGTCAACCATGGGGGATGATTCACCATTTTTGGAGTAAAAAAGTAAAAAGATTAATAAATAATAAAATAATAAAACTACTTTTTCAACTCCTAATATCAACTTATCTCCCTAAGGGTTTACTCAAATTTTGAGCAGGAATACTCGTTGGATGCAAAATATAATTCCTCATCCAAGGAGTATCCATGTTGCATACTTTTGATGAACCCTGCTACACGAAAAATGAGAAATACATAAAAAAACGTGATTGCAATCACGTTTTTTATGTCTTTCTCATTTTTCGTGTAGAAAAGTCCAGGAAAAGTATGCAACATGGGTACTTCTTGGATGAGAAATTAATTTTTTCATCCAATGAGTATTCCCACTCGAAATTTGAGTAAAACCTTAGAGAGCTAAGTTCAAAATACAAGTTGAAAAAATAGTTTTTTTCTTTTTTCCCTCTAAAATTTGATGATGTAATCAAATCTTATTTTATTATTTCCACTATTATTTTATAATTTCCTTAGGAGGCCCATTTTAGACCTCAAAATTTCCCTAATGACTGGCGGCGCATCTGCATCCAGAAGCCACTCTGGAGGCACAACTCCTTTTAAGGTACAAGTAAACTTTGGCATTCCCATGTTTGAGGGCCAAATAGATGCAGACATCATATATGGTTGAATCTATTAGAAGGATGTTTCTTAGTTCATGACTTTTACGACCGGGAGAAGATTGTTTTTGCACTCCTCAAAGCTACCCCCCATGTTAAGGACTGGTGGGAAACCTACTGTGAGAAAAAGGATGAGGGGGACCCTCTCTGTTCTCGGTCATACCCACTTGCAATTATTTCCGAGACACCATCAAGGAACAATATTATATCGTGGGGAGCTATGAGGACAAGTACATACAATGGACTATGCTACGGCAGCAAAGGGATCAATATGTGTGTGAGCTAACGAAACTATTCCATACCTTGCGTACAATGTTTGGTATTAAAGATTCGAAGAAATATTTGATGTTGCAATACCGCATTTATCTACACAGATACATTGAGGAGGAAATGGAGTTCCTTGACATCTCCTCGCTTGGTACATCATATTGGTATGCTGCCAACATTGAGCATAAATTCAAACAGAAGAAGCAAGACTTTGGATCTGCGAATCAAAAGCAAGGGAAAGGTGCCCCCAAACTATAGAACAAAGTACAAAGCCAAGGCATGGTGGTCCAAGATAACCTACCGAAGCCACAAGCAAAGAAAAACCCCATGAAGCTGAAGAAGGACACGAGAAAGTGGTGTAAATTCCATAAGAGCTCCACTCACAACACAAGTGAGTGTCGGTCCAAGCAGTCACTGGTGGTCGAGATGAGGGATTTTGAATCGGATGCATGCTCATACTCTAAATCATAACCCGACAAGGGGATTGAAAAAGGGAAGCAGATTATTGATGCGGAGCCCAACGCCACCGTTGCCACTGCAAAGATCCAAAAGGAGGAACCGAAAGATCTAGAGGAGGAGAGTCTCTTCCACTCTCAAATGTGGGTAAAGGGTTCCCCGCTACAGTTCATTGTCGACAGTGGGAGCCAAAAGAACCTCATTTCAGCAGAGGTCGTGAAGCGTTTGGGCTTGCTGACCACAACACACCCACAGTCGTACAACATCGGTCGGATTCACCAAGGACGGGATCTCTGCATCAGCCAAAAGTGTCGCCTTCCCTACAGCATCAAGCCCTTCACAGATGAGGTATTATGTGACATTTCTCCTCTTGATGTTTGTGACGTTTTATTAGGCCAACCATACTTGTGGAAGTGACATGTGTATGAGTCCCAGCCTCGCGCTGTTATTGTTACTTTGGGAAATACGTTGTATAGGATACCAGAGGTACCACTTCCTATGACTATCTCTTTGGTTACTGCAAAACAATGTAGTAAGCTCATTTCGAAAAAAAGGAAATTTGTTTTCATGATGATCTGCCCCCAGGGCAAGAAGAAGAATGTGGCCACGACCTCCAGACAGGGCTCCTCTGCACGACAACAACAAATGGACAAGGTCATGGAGGAGTACAGGGCCGGACATCTTCACCTCACCCACAAGGGTGCCTCTGCACTGTTAGGTCAAGCACCCCATCGATCTGACCCCAAGTGCGTTGCTGCCCAATGGACCAATCTATCGACACTTTGTTCTACAAAACGATGAAATCAAGAGGCAGATTCAGGAGTTGTTACAGAAAGGTCACTTCTAGCCGAGTTCATCGCCCTGTGGGAGCCCGATCGTGTTGGTGTAGAAGAAGGATGGAACTTGGAGACTCCTTATTGACTATCGGGCAATGAACAAGATCACTGTTCAGAATAGGTACCCGATCCCACGGATTGATGACCTTCTGGATAAACTTAAAGGGGTGAAATACTTCAGCAAGATCAACTTGAAGTCTGGGTATCACCAGGTACCAATCAAACCCTCTGATGTGTGGAAGATTGCCTTCAAAGTCAAGGAGGGCCTTTTCGAATGGCTATTCATGCCTTTCTGGTTGACGAATTCTCCTGTAACCTTCATGAGGCTAATGGACGACATCTTGTGGCCATTCACAAAGTCATTTGTAGTAGTGTACTTGGATGACATCCTGATCTTCAGCCAAACTTGGGAAGATCACCTCCACCACATACGATAGGTCCTCCAAAAACCGCGGCAACACAAGTTGTGTGCCAATTTGGAGAAGTGCACTTTTTGCATGACCCAAGTTCAGTATCTGGGATACATTATTGATGAATGGGGGGTGCATGTGGATCCAACCAAGATCCAAGTAATTCGGGATTGGCCAGCCCCAACCACTCTAACAGATCTTCACAACTTTCTGAGTCTTGCTAATTTCTACTACAGGTTTGTGTTGCGATTCTCTCATATCACTTGGCCCTTGATTCAAGTCACCAAGGGAGGAGCGAAAGCAAAAAAAATTTGGTCAGAATCTCAATGGAAGGCATTCGTAGAATTGAAACATCGCCTCTGCTCTACCCTAGTGCTCACATTACTAGACTTGCAACAACGATTTGAGATCGAGACATATGCTTCTGACTATGCTATTGGGGTAGTTCTTACTCAATAGAGGCATCCAGTGGCATATCATAGTGAAACAATGTCTGACACAATCCGCAAGTATCCCACTTATGACAAAGAAAAGTATTCCATTGTGCAGTCATGCCGCAAATGGAAGCATTACATTTTGGGGAAGGAAACGGCCATTCACACAGACCACCGACCCCTGTAGTTCATATAGACACAAGGAAAGTTGCATAACGATCACCATCAGAAGTGGTCCACATATCTGCAACAATTTCATTTGAACATAAAGTATAATAAGGGCAACACCAATAATGTAGCACACTGCCTCAGCGACCACCAATCATGGCACTAACCACCGTTCTCAATTCTTGTGGGCACGAGACTTCTGATTGGCCGCTTCTCTAAAAGAGCGATTCAGAATTCGGCCACACATACAAGACACTATTGGAGGGTACGCAAGTTCCAAATTTTCACCTCCAGGATGCACTGCTATGTCACCTAGGGAACCTTTGTGTTCCTTCAAGCGAGTGTGCCAAGATAATTTGGGAAGCACGCTACAATTGATTCGTTGGGAATTTCGGGGTCGAGAAAACAATGGTAGTAATGTAGAAGTATTTATATTGGCTGAACCTGCGACAGAATTTTGGGAAGCACATTAGATCCTGCACTGCTTGCTCCATTTCCAAAGCAACCATCAAGAAGCAAGGCCTCTATACTTAGCTACCTACCCCTAGTCGACCTTGGGAATACATCTCCATGCATTACATGTCGGGCCTTCCTTCTACTAAGCGTGGAAATGACTATGTTTTCGTGGTCGTCGACAGATTCTCGAAGATGGCCATTATGTCGGCATGTAAGAAGAATATCACATCAGAAGCCATTGCTAAAATATTCTTTGAATGAGTGTGGGTGCACTTTGTGATCCCACAATATATCATCTCATATCGAGACAACAGGTTCCCCAGCACATTTTGGTCCAACCTCTGGTAATTGACGGACACCAAGCTCACAAAGTCCACAACTTTCCATCCCCAAACTGATGGCTAAACAGAGGTCGTCAACGGGATGATGTACACATTATGCGCATGTACAATTCAAAGCATCCACACACATGGGATGAGAGCCTTCCCTATGTACAACAAAATTATAATCGGGCTCTCCATAGCTCAACCGAACAAAACCCTTTTCAGGTGGGCTGGGGTTCCAGCCACGATGTCCCATTGACGTAGCCATGCCATTTGTGGCTACTCACGCTGATTCGGCTCATGTCCAGTCTTAAGCTGACAAAGTGAACAACTTCATTGAGCACATTCAGCACATCTGCCAGCAAGTTCATGAAATATTGGATAGAACCAATGCTAATTACAAGCAACGACATGATCAACATCGAGTGCCACACCACTTCCAGGTGGGCGACAAAGTGTGGCTACATTTGTAGAAGGAGCACCTCCCTGGACCCCACCGCAAGCTTTTCCCGCTCTGATATGGGTCATACACCATCACCAAGGATGCAGGGAACAATGCCTTCAAGCTCAGTATTCCACCATTCCTTGGTCTGCACTCGATATTCAATGTGGACTGCCTTCGACCCTATTTCCCACCACTACTCAACACCTCTAACATTGCAGAACAACTCACACCAATAGAGTTAAACCCATACTGCATGGAACGGGCCACCATAGATTATATCATGGACATGCAAATCAAGAACACATGCTATTAGAAGATCCAACTGCATCGGGTTGTCAAAGCTGGCCAATGCCTGCACCAAGGCAAGTGGTTCACTAGGGACCAAGTTCAGCAGAAGTTTCCTCATCTCATGGAGGAACTCAATGCAATGGGGACCATTGCTTCCTAAGGGGGGAGGAATTGTCCAGGTGGATGTTGGTGGCCATCCGCCTATTCCACTTGGGGCCCCACCAATGTTTCTTTCTATTTTTCAGTTTCCTTAATTATAGTACAATTTACTATTTTTAGCAGTTTTTCGGGTCCTGAACTTCCAGAGCCATTTTGAGGCCCTAAACAACATTTTTTGGGCATCAAACCTCTAGCTCATATCATTCGAGTCAATTTTGGACTTGATATTCGTGGTCAGCAGTTGTATTCCTCAAATATATCTTTCTGACAATGTATCATGTGCGTCAAACGAAGATAGTATGCCAAAGTTACGACCTCGGGAAATTTATGTACCAATTTATCGTGATGGGGCCCATATTCTCGTGTTTCATCTCCTAGGGTTAGGTTTTTGGATGTTTAGGGTTTTCCATTGTTTCTCAATAATATATAGGCCTTCGAGCCTCATTGTAACACAGATTTCAAAGGCCTATAGCCACCACATCTCTTCTCAGAGATAGGCTACCAATGCCCTAGCTAGTTTATTTCCATTCTGTCTGTAAACAAATTTCAGTTCTTTGATATCAATGAAATGAAGTGTTATTTTCGTTGCATTTTATATTTATGGTTATATGTGTATTTTTTTGTGTTCTTGCATAAATCCGGATCAGAGGGCGTGTTAATTTTGGGCAACTAGGTCCAAATTCCATGTTGCACTGCTCATATGATGATGGTCATAATTTTTTTGGATTCCTCTTTCGGAGAGCTACAAGATTGATCTAAAGATCATCTTGTTTGGATGAGCAGAACATTTATTTTGAATTTATTTTCCACATCTGCAAGGTCAGTCATATTTGTAATGTAAGCTCACATGCCTAATAGATGTGTCACACACCCTCACTGATGGATATAAATTGGAGATACTTGGAGGTCATTTTCTCATCAACTCATCACACATTATCTCATTATGATATGATTGGTTTGATAGCCTTTGGAGGCCTTTTTCCCCTCATCTGTGGATCAAAGCTGTTGTTTTCTGCGGATCTGTTTAGGGATTTTTTCTACAGCCTTGACCGTAATCAACCCTTGGTCATTTGACCTCAAAACTCTGCCAAAAATTTGATTTTGAGAGGTCGTACTGCTAGGCATTGAAATCAAGGAAATCCAAGTTGTTTGACCGAAGCTTGAATCTGCTGCGTTGACTTTTCGGTTATTGTCTTGTGTTGACTTTTTTGCATTGACTTTGGGTTGACCAATGTTGACTTGTGATGAGATGTCTTTGAGTGCTGTGGGTGTGACACATGAAGGTTTGGCTTACCGAGAAATAATTTGCTAGCTGAAGCATCTTGTTGACTGTTGTAATGCAACAATATCTCATATTTTTGCTGGGCAAAAGGAATTGTAAATCTGATCTATATTTGACTTGTCTTCTATTGATCTATTATTGCGTTCTATCAGCATTTTACTTTCATGTTTATGCGATTTCTATTTTGTATCGGGCCTAAGAAATATTGAAGTAAAATTGCATCAAGCATAGAGCACCATGGTTATCTAAATTTAACGTTACCCCACAAGAAAATGGGGAAATTTCGAAGTCTAACCCATACAGGGCTGGAAGATATTTCCATGTTTCGATTGAAATTAGGGATCCAATGGGCACATATGTTATTTTTAGTGATGGGATTGCTCAAAGAAGGAACCTCCATTATGATGGCATGAAGAAAATTCATTAAAATTGGAAACATTGTATTACAAGGACATCACTAGAATTGAGCTTTTTTTGTTATTTTGAAATTTTAGATCCACTATTTAATTCCAAGTTTAATGAAATATGTGTCCATCACCCTCAAATATGCACTAAGGAACTATGGTATACTATAATAAACCCTCTAACCTGCAGTGAGGGATTGTGATTTTTTGTCATGTCCCAAGGAAAAATGGTTATTGTTGATTTGGATCTTTGGGGGAGGCCCCCAAGATCTAAAAAATTGAAATGAATCTTGGAGGGGAAGGCCCCCAAGATCTGAAAATTTTAAAGGCCAGAAAAAGGAGAGAACACATTGTAAATAAAACTATAAAGAAATTTTTTATTAAAACATGGAATAACTGTAAAAGCTACATTGTGGTGGACAATTTGTCCTTTTACAAGATGCGACTTGTTACTTATAGCATTTTTTTAGTTATAATACAACAAGTAAATTTCATGGGTGGGTAAATACCATGGGTGAATGAATACCATGGGTGGATGTCACTTACAATACCATGGGTAAATTCCATGGGTAGATGTCACTTTCAATTCAGATCATTCCTCCCTCCTTAAGAAGAAATGGTCCCCATTGCGTGAAGTCCCCCCCCTAAGAAGCATTTGTTGAATATGAAGAGACACTAAAGAGAATGGTTTTGTGTGGTTAACCCTTAACCATGATGAACAAAGGTCCGAGGATAGAGATACCCTGTAATGCTTGCGACCCACTGTGATACTGACAGTGTGCGGCCTAGGAAATGGACTTCGATGAAGCGTGGGATTGTGGATGACCCATAACCATGACAAATGAAGAACCGATGATAGAGATACCCTATAATTCTTGTGACCAACTGTGATATTAACAATGTGCAACCTATCAAATGGACTTCGATGATAAGGATTTTGTGGTTGACCCATAACTATGATGTTGATTGTTGATGAAGTAGCAGGTGCCTAGATTGTCTGGCGTGGGAGGTCACATCTCCAAAGAACCCAAGCTGGATTTTGCTATGCTGAAACTAATGAATGTGAAGTAGATGCCTACTAAAGTGGAGTGGGAGGGAATGTCTCCAAAGGGAACCCGCTTTGAATGTTGCTACAGATATAAAAATTAATTTAAAATGGGCATAACTTGGGCAATATAACTCAAAATATTTATTATAAATTTTTTTGGGAACAAAATAACCATTTTTTATCTTTCCATGTGATTGAAATCCCTATCTCGACACTCTGGAAACTCATATTCGTGTTGTAACTATCCTACCATCACAAAAATTCTTAAAAAATCATCGATTTTAAATCAGCGATATCTCCCTCATCCAAACTCCGTTTCGGTTGATATTTTTTTTGAATTTGGGTGATTTTTCAAGAGGATATCAGATATATAATAATTTTTCTGAAATTTTTCATAAAAGGTGCAAAAAATAATAGGAGAGTCGTTATCCATGAATTTCCGTCAGAAATAGCTTTTGCAACACAATTGTTTTTAAATCAACGATATCTCCGTCATCAAGACTCCAATTTGACCGATTTTTTTTTTTGAATTTGGGTATTTTTCCACAAGGAATCCAAATCTGTTAATTTTTATTTATTTATTTTGCACCAAAAGTTTCAGATCTTATCTACAAACTCGTCACCCAAAACAAATCCTGCAAAAAAATTTAAAAAAAAAAAAAAAATCTTCTCACTTGGCCCAAGAAAGTGCTCTCTGGAGGTCGTGGCACTTGCATAAAGTTTGTTGAAAAACTTTGAAATTGGAACATGCTTCAAACCCTCATTCTCATGGAGTCGTAACCTAAATCTGATACCACTTATGCGGATCTTGGGGGCATCCCCCAAGATCTAAAAAATTGAAATGGATCTTGGGGGGGAGGCCCCCAAGATCTAAAAATTTGAAATGCCAAAAAAAGGAGGGAACACATCGTAAATAAAACCACAAAGAAATTTTTTATTAAAACACAGAATAATTGTAACAGCTACATTGTGGTAGACAATGTGTCATTTTACAATATGTGACTTGTCATTTATAGCATTTTTTACTTACAATACCACAGGTAAATTCCATGGAGGGGTAAATACCATGGGTGAATGAATACCATGGGTGGATGTCACTTACAATACCATGGGTAGATTCCATGGGTGGATGAATTCCATGGGAGGATAAATACCATGGGTAGATGCCACTTTCCATTCGGATCAATTGTTGTCTTTGAAACTAAAACAAAACTCAACAATATAAAGCAACACTTTTATAACCTATATTAATGGAGATGAGGATCAAGATCTAACGCAAACACAGACCTTATAGCTTTATGGGGCAGTTTAACATTTGCAAAACTCTTAATCTTGGAAAATTTGTAGGTATATGAAGATTCAAAGGCAGTGGTGGAATGGAACAATGGGAAATATAACCTGGACATTGCAACTCTTGGGCATTGGAAGCAAAGGGTTAGACACTTATTCAACTCCTTCAACGACATCAAAATTGGACATATCTATAAGGAATGAATGGACAAATGAATGCTCTCTCAAACAAAGGATTGACTACACAGTCGAAGGTCTATCTATGTGGTAGAATATGATGTTGGTAGCCTACTGCTTTATGGACAATTTTCTCTTTGCTAATATTTTTACTTTTTGTCTAGTACTATCTCATCATGGATTTGAATATGTTTATTAGCTATAATTTTTTAATCTTTTAGATATATTACATAAAGTTAGAAATGTCTATATTTTAATATATTATGAAAGATGAAAGTAGTTTATTTAATTTAAAGTTAATTTTTCTCGTTGAAAAAAAAACAATGAAATTGATTAAAGCGGGGTGCCTATGACTAGAAACCCTAATTACGATTAGAGCATAGCCTCTACGTTTTTTTCAAGTAAATACAAACTTGTGAGTGGAAGTTGTTTTGTGTTTTAAACATCTTGTCAGGCCGGATTGTAGACTTGAGATTTTTGTCGACAAAAGAAACGACGCCTTACTTTACAAAATAAGATGGACTCCCCATATTCCGCGCGTTTTCATAAAATATACAAATTAGGGATAAATGCAAATTAAAACTACTTGTTAAGTTTCCATAGAGTAATAAATGCAAATGAAAATTAAAGTTGCTTGTAAAGTTTCCATAGAATCAAACATTTGGAAGCATGTGCAATGAAATTGTACATCAACATCTATTGTCATTTTATTTCTTTTTGTTACATCTCCTTTGTCATTTTATGCATTTGTAATCAAAAGACTTTGTTTTTTTTAAGTACACTCATCTGTAGGGTGTCTTACTATCCTCTTAATGTTAGGGGTGTGTTATTGCAATGAGTTTATTATTTAATTCGATATGACTTTTTGTTTCTATTATGTATTTTTTATAATTATAATTTTTGAGAAATCTAAATTCTTAGAATAAGACTATAAAGTTAATTATTATTAATAGTTTTGTTAAATAATTTATGGTTTTGTATATATTATTTTTTATGTAATATAATTAATAAATTTGTAAGAAAACACCGTGCCATTATAAAATTGAGTCTAGAAACTATAAAAATGATTCTTAATATAATTCAATCATAATTCTCTCTTGAAGTTTAAATCATTTAATTTTTATTTTTGATAATTTCTTATAATTTAATCTTTCAATCGTTTGTTTTTATAATAGAGAGAAAAATATTATTTTTAAAATTTAATTTTATAAAATATTTAAAATTTCATCACAAATTTTATCCTAACAAACAATAATCCTATCCTGAACATGATCAATCTAAAGTTCAGCTGGTTGGCACTTGCATTTTCTTGCATGAGATTATCACCCCGTGATCCATTCGTGGACAACCTTACCATCACCAGAATCATTGTATTACCTTTTTCAATCGTGTGGCCTCCTTATTTCACAGTGTGGCTGCGATGGTTTATCTATTCTATTTTTTCATTTTGTTCTAAAATTTTTACTTCTTTAAATGAAAGGTATCCCTACCGTCCGGAAAGCACCTGAAACCCTAGCCGTGGACCCTTAACCATACAGTTTGTCCATGAGACATTAATAAAAAAATTTACAGATTTGAATATTGATCCAATATAGATATACGTTATTGTATAGTAACACTTTGCCTCTTTCAATTAAATGATGATAGTTAAGAAAATTTATATTAATTTATTTATTGTTTTTTAATTCAATAAACATTTATATAAATATATAACTACATCCAACATTAAAGTTGTATTTGGTTTAAATTTAGTTTTAGCAAAAACGAAAAACAAATTAGAATCTCTATTTCAATCCCTAACTAGTAATGATTCTAGGTACCATTATAATGAATACTCTAGGATATTTGAAATTTATGTTTTATTTTTTCATGATGTTGTTAAAACACCAAGTGTATATTGTATTATTTCTGTCTTTTCTACATTACATTGAATTTTTATAGTTTTTTGAATTACAAAACAACTTTATAAAACTATAAATTAACTATTTTGAATAGTTTTATTGTATTAAATTATTAAATTTCAATATTTTATTATAAATGGACATGTAATTGGGAAACATTGATATCTTCATCGATGTAATGATAAAACATAAATTTATTTACATAATTAAGAATTATAGTATAAAAGATCTTTCCAATAATATATCATTGATACAAGTTTAATGTAACTTCATTTTGTTATGAACTTTAGGATTTGTATATGCATGACATATGTAGAGTAGTGATTCTAGATTTCAAGGGAATTCAAGAAGTTGTCTTTGGATAAGGTTTAGTTAGAGTCTCAAATAACTAGATTAAAGAAGTGACGATTTATTTTGGGTTGAAGCTCCTCGATGCATATTAGAAACCTAATTGTTATTAGAGATTTGGCATTAGTTATCAAATTTATGCGCAAGTCTTCCTCTGCAAGCTATGATTGAACTCAGAAGAATTATTAGGTGATTATAAAAGGAAACTAGAAAGGTTGGAAACTAATATTGCCATATTTTAAAGGAGCTCAATAAGCAAATGGATCATCTAGCCAACATAGCCTCTTAATGATATTATGGAATCCTAAGAGCTAAAAGGGAGGTTACATATTTTCATATACCTTAATTTTTCAAATCATAGTTATGAAGACACTTTTCATGAAAGTTGAATGGCATGGGAATTTAGGTCTTGGAACTTAGCATTCAAGGAGCATCACTCCACAATACCTTCACATAATTATTGTTTAATGTTGAAGCAGGATAATCTATTGAAAATAGGCTTTGGTCCTTCCATAGGTGGGATAATGGATGCAGAGGACTATTATAGAATACTAGTAAATGAAACTTTGGGGTTTCTTGGTTTATTTTGTCTAACTCAGATTACGATTCTCTTTCCTTTGATCTTGAGAATATTTTTAGTACTTTTTTGTGAGATCTTCTCGATGTTTCTTGCATGGCCACTTTCTATACTAATATGGGAAGCCTAATATTGTGTCCCAAATCTTATTATTTCTTTTGAAGACTCTCTCTCTCTCTCTGGAAAAATAAAAGGCCAATGTGCCAATTTTATGCGGGATGAACACTAATTTTGAAAGCCTTATGCACTCTACTTCCAGTTGTTGAGGAAATGTTGGAAAATGGTTTGGTTAATGGTTATGGTAGATTTTTAGTGGAATCTTTGTGAAGTGGAAGGGAAATATTGTAGGTGTTATGTAGTACCTTCAAAAACAAAAAAATGCTTCCATTCTTGGAGGTGGTGTATATGAGAAATAATTGATTTATATGGAGTTTTGAAGAAACAAGAAGACCTTATTATAGATAAGAGGAAATCAAGTTTCTCTATCGTCGATACCTGATGCACAATGTCGAAGAAACTATAAATAATGAATCAGCCTTCATCTTGGAAACCTTACTTAATCAAGGAGGAAAAGAGAATCCATTGAAGATAAATTTGTTTCCCTCCTTCAAATGGTTGTGAATATGATAAGAAGTTGCATTACAATTTCCTCAAATAATAAACTATATATTAGGTTAGTAATTGAGGAAATCAAGGAAAAGGAAACTACACAAAAGTAGCAAGACAACATGAAAATGATGGGTGTGAACCATGTTGAGAAATATACGGAAGCTTAATTAGTGCGTATTTAAATTTATTTCTCTATTATTTGACACTTTCTTTTGATATTTCTTATCAAATCTTCTTTATATTTATTATCAAGAAAAATTCCAATCAATGAAGATCACAAACACAACAAATAACACAAGATGTAGGCAATATGTTGAAGTTTGTAACAAGAAACAATGAAGGAGGCATCCGGAAACATCATCCTTGATCCTAGTTGGAAAATGATCACCTAAACTAGGTGGGGCCCACACGGGTGATTTTTGGCGCAAAGTCTATTTTTAGACTATGTCTATTTTTAGACATGTCGATCATATTCTATGAGTTGCAGCATGCTATTTGTGGATGGTTGGTCAAGTTGGAAAAATAGATGGACTTCTATTTTTAGACATATTGGGCGGAATCTATTTTTAGATTGCCAGTCTAAAAATAGATATGTCGAATATTATTAGTTCTTAATAATATTTGGACTATAAACATTATCTATTATCCATAGGTACTTTGTTGATTACAGGATAACAACAACAGAAAAAGGAATTATATATTCTAGAAATTCTTTGAGTAATGCATGGAGGACTTGATTAGAACTCAAGTGGGAGTTTGGTGGTTATAGAAGTAGTTGGTGGAGTTGTATTTAGTTTAACTCAGTTAGACTCAGTTGAGCTAGTTGTATCTAGTCTAATTGATTGATACACTAGTGAGAGTGGTGTGAATTAATTAGTTAATTAATTCACTAAATAATAACTCATTAATCAACTGAAGAATACATCAGTTAACTACAGTGCATGGCAGTTTCAGGGGAGACCAGTGGAGAGGTAGGTGAAAGAGAAAGTGTGAGTATCAGTTGTGACTATAGTGATGCATTGATTGCATCCAGCACTCAGTGGAGATGCCTATGAGGATTGTGTGAGCAAGGTTGGAGTAATTCAAGTTCATTCAAAGCCATTCTTCAGCAGAGATTGTGCAGTAGAGGCAGGCTAGCATGTGGCAAAGATCGGTGCATGGATTTGCTAGATCGGGCCTGATTAGTGTGTAGCGATTGTATTGTATTGAGAGCTTGATATGATCAGCTTTGTATGAGGATTATTACATGATCTCTATGACATATATTATATATAGATATTTGGGGTTTTCAGCTTCAGGCTTTCCCATTAAAACAACTGTGTTAATGTGTGTGAATTTTTATTGTTTCATGTGTGCATTGCAATTGATTTAATTTCTGCATGTGATGATCAATGGTGGAATAGATTCTGTATTGTGCATGAAGTTAAAATACTGTACGATCAGGAAAATCTTGGACACATAACACATAATTTATATAATTTATACATGGTATCAGAGCGATACTGATAAGAGAATATTTCAATTATTGAAGTGGTTGAGTTTTGTGCTGGTGGAATTCGAATTTGCTGTAGTGTTTTCTTGGTGTCAAAGTTGAGCATTCATTGAAATGTCTTTCAACGGATTGCGATTGGAGTATGCCCTTGAGGGCAGCTCGAATTATATTGCATGGAAGGACAGGATGGAGGCAGTGCTGGATGATAATGGGTTGAAGGAGTTGATAGATGTAGAAATTCCAAAACCTGCTTCTAGCGATGTAGCCACACTTGACGCATGGCAAAAGAAGACAACAAAGTATCGAAGGATTCTGTTGGAAGGTGTGAAGGATCACATAGTGTCCAGCCTTCACGGTAAAGCTTCTCCATTATTTATGTGGAAAGCTTTGACAAACTTGTTCCAAAGAAGAAGCGACCAGAGGAAGTTGGCGCTTAAAGACAAGCTCAAAAAAATAAAAATGGAGAAAGGCGATAGTATACCCAAATACGTCACGAAGTTTTTCCAGTGCAGGGATGAGCTGGGAAGTGTGGGGGTTACTGTAGATGAAGAGGACTTGGTGAGCTTGGCTCTCCTTGGGCTTCCGAAGAGTTGGCATAGCTACGAGGACTCTATCAATGGCCGGGAGAAACTGCCAGAATGGTAGCGACTTTGGTCGGATCTTGTGCAGGAGGAGATAAGGTGGAGTACCAGGGATGGCTCTTCATCAAAGACTGATGATGAAGAGGATTGCGCTTTGGCTACCAAAGCAAGGAAAGGGAAGGGTAAGAAAAATACGTCTCAATCCGGTGCGGATGGAAAAGAGCGTGACATGTCCAAAGTGAAGTGTTTTCACTGTCACGAACATGGGCATTTCACCACAAATTGTCCACAGAAGAAAAAGAACAAGCAGGTTGCTAGAGCTACAGCTGGTGAGGCTCTTGCCTCGCAATTTGAGCTTGACTTCTCATTGATCGCATGCATGGTGTCTAGTGCATTGGGATCGGGGTGGTACTTTGATAGTGGTGCTTCCTTTCACATGACGGGAGATGTGAATCTTTTCAGTGACTTGATGGAGAAAGATCTCCAGTTGCATGTTGAGTTGGGCGATAATGCATGATAAAATGCGACCAGCATTGGTACCATTACCTTTCAGAGGGAGTTAGGTAAACTCATTCTTTTACAAGATGTTGTGCATGTTATAGGTTTAAAGAAGAATTTAATCTCAGTCGCAATGTTAGAGGATAAAGGCTTGATGTTGTCTTTAGTGAAGGAAAAGTTTTCCTTCGGTACAAAGCAACAGGACAAGTCAAGAAGGTTGGGATTCGAGTGAAGAATCTCTATAGACTTGAAGTATATGGGATTTCTACGGAGCTTCCTACTATTGGGAAGTGTGACAAATCCATGCAATTGAAGCTTGAGAGGGAGCAGGATTTGCATGCAGGTAAGAGTGAACCTCGGGATGTGGAGCAGCCACAAGATGAGGATCATGGAGTGGGAGCAACCACTCATGCAGAGAAATTTCATGCCATATGGGAAAAGGGAGTGCATGCAACTATACCACCAGGTGAGAGGTGGGGCGACATGCATGGATAATCCCAAGAAGAGATTTCTGGGAAAAATTCATCGAGATGGTGTGGATCTCATGAATTGAACCTGGCTATGAGGTGCCCATAGAGAAGCAATAGCATGATCAGTTGGATTGATGCAGTCAGATCAAAGTGATGTTACAGAGCCTGAAAGACAGAGCGCTGTTCCCAAGACAGGTGGAAGCAGGCTTCAGCGTGGTCGAATACTTTGATGATAGATGCATTAGACTGATTGATTTGTTTGGAGCCTTTCAGTTTTGAAAGTGTTGCAGCAAGAGTTGCAGGTGCTTGCAAAGGTTGCAGGGTGAATGCATGTCACATGCAAAGACAATCCTTTCTTGTTGAAAGGAAGTGTTGAAGTTTGCAACAAGAAATAGTGAAGGAGGCATCTTGAAACATCATCCTTGATCCTAGTTGGAAAATAATCACCTAAACTAGGTGGGGCCCACACAGGTGATTTTTGGCGCAAAGTCTATTTTTAGACTATGTCTATTTTTAGACATGTTGATCATATTCTATGAGTTGCAGGATGCTATTTGTGGATGGTTGGTCAAGTTGGAAAAATAGATGGACTTTTATTTTTAGACATATTGGGTGGAATCTATTTTTAGATTGCCAGTCTAAAAATAGATATGTCGAATATTATTAGCTCTTAATAATATTTTGACTCTAAACATTATCTTATTCTCTTGGAGCACTTCAGTTAAGTGCACAGATGTGGCACAGGAGCTGACAGAAGGAATTACACTATTCCTAAGGGTTTACTAGAGCTATTGCATGGAGGACTTCAGTTAGAACTCATGTGACAGAGTTTGGTGGAGTTGTAGAAGTAGTTTGTGGAGTTGTGTCTAGTAACTGGTTAGGATCAATGAGCTAGCTATCTCAGTCTGAATCCATTGATACACTAGTTTGTGTGAATTTTACTAGTTATGACTGACTCAAAAATAACATTCATTAATCCAATCAAGAATACATCATTAACTACAAGGCATTTCTATGGTCAAAGGAGTGGCAAAGTTGAGAGGGTAGCAGCTAGTAGGCAGGATTAATGTCAGGATTATAGTGGGAGGCATTTGATTGCATCCAACACTCAGTGGAGATGCCTATGAGGATTGCGTGAGCAAGGCTGGAGTAATTTGAGTTCATTCAGAGCCATTCTTCAGCAGAGATTGTGTAGTAGAGGCAGGCTAGCAGGTGGCAAAGATCGGTGCATGGATTTTCTAGATCGGGCCTGATTAGTGTGTAGTGTTTGTATTGTACTGAGAGCTTGATATGATCAGCTTTGTATGAGGATTGTTACATGATCTCTATGACATATATTATATACAGATAGTTGGGGTTTTCAGCTTCAGGCTTTCCCATTAAAACAACTGTGTTAATGTGCGTGAATTTTTATTGTTTCATGTGTGCATTGCAATTGATTTAATTTCCGCATGTGATGATAAATGGTGGAATAGATTTTGTATTGTGCATGAAGTTAAAATAGTGTGCGATCAGGATAATCTTGGACATATAACACATAAGTTATATAATTTCTACACAATAAGCCATTCAAAAACCCCTATTGAGGGGAAAACCTAGTCAAACTCTTCCACTAGTAGATTAAAAAAAAATGATACAACGAAGACGTTACAGAATTTCCTTCAACCATCAAGTAAATTCCAGTCAAATCTTCTTTTACTCAAATCTTCCTTTAGTCGACATTAGCTTTTCAACAAAATTATGTCCTTCTTTGCAATCCTGAAGCTTAGTCCTGAAATTATCTTGGTTTTA
Organism: Pinus albicaulis; assembly: GCA_034641835.2. Lineage (NCBI taxonomy): Eukaryota > Viridiplantae > Streptophyta > Pinopsida > Pinales > Pinaceae > Pinus > Pinus albicaulis. Next base: position 64,838,185 of record CM076577.1, on the reverse strand, counting down.
AAACATGTGTGATCGATTGTGACCAAAACTTTAGACTTTCTCTTCCTTCACTAGACTTCTTGTCTTCTTCGTTGGTCCTTTTGATGATTGGATAAATGCTTCCCTCAGTATTTCACACTTTCTTCTTTTCTCTAAAATTGAAAATTGAATAATCTCTTGCTTGCTCTCAACTAAGGTTGAGCTCATGGCTATATATAGTGGTTTGAGGCTCCATTATTAGGCCGACTTGATAGTGGAGGAAATTATGACAAAATAATTCCATTTTTTTACATGCAAAGCCAAATAAGGGTCTATGACTTTAAATTTTTTGACACAAACCTAAAATCCTACATTGGAGGCTTCACCTAGAAGCATGAAACCCATGCTCATAAAGTAAAATAAATTTTATTTTTATAATTATTTTATTTTTCTTGACAAATATATTACATCATGACTCAAATAAAATTATGAAGACCGACACTAGTTACATTCTTAAACTCTCCCCCTTAATTGGGGAGGTATTCATAATTATACATATATATAGGTACAAGCATGAGATAAAAGTGATATGTTCTAAGAAGATTCATAGCATACACAATGCTAAAGATTAGATACTTGAAAAAGATATCTAACCAATTATGACTAAGGTGTGTTCCAAGATTTATCCACTATAGGTACCATTAGGCTTCGACTCTAACACCAACCCAGGGATCTAGGTATTGTATCCAAAGCTGGAGCTCCACAATACCAATGATACCCTCCTACATTGAGATCTAAACATCATCACAGGTTGGCCAGATGTCCTCCCAAGCATATTGTCTCCCCAAGATGCTTCATCTCACCCTATCAACTAAATCAAATATATCCCAAGCATGCTTCCAAGATGTTCAACTTTCTTATGGAGATATCTTCGTGTACAATCACAACCCTAATTAGTAACAAACTTTCACACACACACACACATATATATATATATATATATATATATATATATATATATATATATATATATATATATATATATATAGATATAGATATAGATATAGATATGATATAGATATAGATATAGAGTAGATATAGATATAGATATAGATATAGATATAGATATGATATATATGTGTCTCTCTCTCTCTTCTCTTTCTTCTTCTGATATATATATATATATATATATATATATATATCATAAACTGTGTTCTAAATTTTCTATACAGTTTCATCATCATATTATTTAAACACATATTATCGGAAGTTTCCTTCTTCAATTTTCCGGCAACACCAAACTCACTCGTCTACACTTCTTCCAAAACATCTAAATATTGTTTATAACTTCATTAATCATGAACAGCTATCTCTAGTGCTTGAAATATTTTCTGATCACATTCTTTCTTCAAGGTCTTATATTTTTCAGGATATTCCCTCCCTCTTAACTGGAGATATATACCCTTTATTTATCCTAGCTTCTTATTTATAGTAAGAAATTCTTTCTTCTAGTCACACAAGTTATTTTATTTGTATCATCATATCATCAGAGAAACTGCAACCTTTCAAAGAATCATTCTTTCTATGGAAACAAGATCATCTATTCATCTTTAATCTCATCATCATTCTTATAGCTCACTCTTCCATCATGCTCATCACTATTATCAAGTTATATTTAATTATGAGGTAGGTGAATATATTCAACATCTTGAAGATCATGTACCTACAAATCTTCAACAATAGGTTCAACCAAGTACAAATATAGAGTAAGAAGTCAACCTCATCAATACAAGTTTATCATGTCATCATAATGGGAGCATAATAAATCAGACTTTAGATATAAAAACCTAAACCTAGTTAGGTTTACAATCAACAAGGGTTACATCTTTCATATACTAGATTTTTCACATCCATCTATGTTAGGGTTTTTGTCACAAACCCTATATTCCATGTCAATAACTATATCAAGTTAGCATTTCAATCATAATAAAAGCATTTTTATATGTAGGGTTTTACCATCATGGCCTATAATTTTATAACAAACTCTACTAAGGTTTTTTCGTAAGCCCTAGATACAAACAACAAAATTTTAACGTTATATATACAACAATTTGACCAAGCTATAGTTTTAATCAAATGGAAGCACATACACCTAGGATTTCATTCCTAGGATCTTTCATTAATTGTTTCAAGGGTTTTGTCATAAAACCTAATTTAAAAAACCCTAAAAATCTAAGATTTCGTCATATAGCCTAGATATTATATGTTTTATCAACAAACCCTAAGTAGAATAGGGTTTCATCATTATTGTCAACATACCCTAAGCATAAAATATATATGGTTTTATGGTGAACTCTAATGGCAAAAGATAACATGATAAGGGTAGATTCAATCTAGAGATTAATTACCCTAACAGGAATCTATAAGATTCAGTGAAAACTTAGACATGAGAGAGTTAGTAATACAAAACGTATTTTCAAAATTATCATACCCTTTTAATGTAGATATGATTAGCTACAAATCATATGATCTTATACATACCTTGATTTCTCTTTTTAGAAACCTTGTACGGTTTCGTTATTGAAGGAACCCCTCTTAGAATCTTCATGGTCTATTTCCATATGAGTCAACTTGTGCCCAAGGATCCAACTTGATTTATCAAGTCGATATTCCTAAGATTAGCATGTCTACCTTATCTTTGCTTCCTTCAATACATACCTGCAATATTCATTGACAAGTATGACCAAAATATACAAGTACAAGAGCAAGATGATTTTCAAGAGTTTTCATTTCATTTTAGATAATTAATTCCAAGTCATTTTTCTTACAAAGTTTAGACATCATCCAATTTTATTCTTACCAAGGATTGTCATATCACATATTACAAACCTTAGACACAATGAGATGGGGTTTTTAAGAAAGTGAGAGTTTTCATATGAACTATATATGGTTTAAGAATCCCTATATACCATGATAAATTACAAACCCTCGGATCACACAAGTGACTAAACCTTTAAAACATTAAACTTTGACAAAATAAAATACTGTACATAACTCAAGATAACATAACTTTGTCTTTCAGATTGAATGATTGATGTTACATTGATCTTGTTGCTCTCCTTGCAAGTTGAAGACATAATGTTACAAGAATGAAACATAATGAGTAATAAGAATACTTACTTGAATTTGATGAGGGCCACAAGATTATTTATCTTGACAGTAGTAGAGGCTTCCAAGATTGAGCTTAATCTCTTTCATTGTTCCATGAATTAATGGAATTTAAAAGATTAATATTTTTTCTTTCTCAACACGAGTCTTACTATATAAAAAATTGTGATCCCTCTAAGTAACTGATATATCTCGGATCTTATTTATATATTTACTCACTTCCTTATGACTACAAACAACAAAAAATGACAACTTCCTTAACTAGCAAACAAAACTTGGATATAGGTTTCTGAGATTCGACTTTGATTTCTCCTTCGAGTAGTATCTTTGCTTGCTTCAAGGATTGTCTCTAGTCCTTCTTAACTCAAAGTTCAGTCACTTGTTTATGCACAAAACTTACAAACTTCACTAATTTTTGGGATGAAATTTTCATATCTCTCTAACCATACATATATTCGCTTTTCTCCACAATGATCTCGACTACTATATCTATGCTCAAAATTCAGACTTTATATAGGTGACTATAACATATTTTCCAAAGTTTTGTCTTGGTATTTTTATGTATGCACATGTCTTTGTGACTATAATTTAAAGTTAATCCTTTTAACTATGCTTACATTGCCTCCAATCAATTTGGGACTAGGTCATTTTCTTACTAATTGTCTATCCCTAAAATGTCTCTATATTCCTTCATGTGATTATCCACAAAAATTCATAAACTTCTAAAGTTTTTGGACCCGTGAGGTGGCACAATATTATGATTAGAAACTTGATTTCAAACCTTAATATGTATGCCTAGGACTTCGCTCCTTATACCAAAGGATTCAATATTGAATGGGCTATTAATATATCCTTTCAATATTCAAGAATAATGCTTTTATACTTTCCAAATTACCCCACTCATCTTGCTTAGGCATGTAGCCTAATCACAAGAAATATTCCTAGAATGTCAACTTCTTTGCTCATAATTTTCCTTCTAGAAACTCAGCTCTAGGGAACTATCCCTCTATGACTATTGTAACCTTATAAGTTCCCTTATGCCAATGAACCTTACCGGTGATCCCTTGTTGAGAAATATAAGGTAGCTTAATAGTGCTTATTTAAATTGATTTATCTAGTCTTTGACATTATCTTTTCAACAAAATTTCAGCCTTCTATACAATCCTAAAGCTTGGTCCTGCAATTAGCTTGGTACCATAGAAAGTGTGAAAAAATGTGACAAAAACTTCAGATTTTCTCTTCCTTCGCTAGACTTATCTTCTTCGCTGGTCCTTTTAATGATTGGATAGAGGATTCCCTTAGTATTTCACACTTTCTTATTTTCTCTAAAATTGCATATCCAATCATCTCTTGCTTGCTCTAAAACAAGGTAAAGTTCATGGCTATATATAGTGGTTTTAGGCTCCATTATTAGGCTGACTTGAACTTTGGGTAATCTGGCTTGATGGTGGAGGAAATTATGACAAAATAATTCCATTTCTTGACATGCAAAGCCCAAGAAGGGTCTATGACTTTGATTTTTTGACACAAGCCTAAAATATTACAATGGAGGCTTGACCTAGAAGCATGAAACCTATGCTCATAAAATAAAATAAAATTTATTTTTATAATTATTTTGTTTTTCTTAATAGAAATATTACATCATGACTCAAATACAATTATGAAGACCAACACTAGTTACATTATTCAACAAACTAGAATGTTTAGGCCATAACAAAGATGCAATTTGGATCTTACAATCATCATGTCTTTATCAAGTATTAATGCTTAGTGTTTGGTAAATTTTGTTTAATTTTATACATTTTTTATAGAAGTTTTAGAATCCTCTACAAAGGGTGGCCACAGTTCCTTAGATGACAAGGTCCTAGTTTTGTACAAGTTTAGAAATATCATGTTTGGAAATCTATATTTTCGTATTATTATGCTAACTAGTTTAGCTACAAAAAATTTCTAATGCAAAATATACCCATTCCTTTTATTAAAAAAATCCAAGAAACATGTATAATTTTTTGTTTGTTTGTCAAATTGTCTTTGTCCTCTAGATATGACTACAGGCTTGAGAAATTGCGACCCGGGGGCATATGAGCCACCGAAATCACCCCCACACTATCCCTTAACATTACTGCATTTTTTCCCACAGAGTTTTGAGCTGATGACCTTCACATCACAGAGTGACTTAACAATTCACCCCATCACTATTCTATGCCCCATGGGAAAGAAACATGTACAAATTTGAGTTACAATGACCAAATTTATTGTAGTTTGAGATAAGAGAGTCTTCCTAGTGCATATTGGAGCTAAAATTTAAAATTTTGATACTACATTTTCTTCCTTTGCAAGCATCTCTTAAGTTGAATTTGAATGATTCCATGAAAATTAGTCTTAAATCTAATAAAATGTTGTAGGAAATTCTATTATTTTGGTATCAAATAAAACCTTTCAAATTTACAATGGAAAATAAGAGATATTGCCTATAAAATATGGTGGTAAATAAGAAAAGTATGCCTCATTGAGGCTTTTGTCCCATTTACATTTAAATGGCCTACCCCATTTCATTAGAATGATTTAAACCAGTTGTAAATATTCATATTTATCTATATACAATGTAAAACATCTAGCTAAATATCATTTTGGCATTCTTACAAAGAGAAATCATCATGATCATAAAAAATGTTATGTCAAATTTGAGTAACTAGTTAAGTAAAAGGATCTAATGGATGTTTTTATTATGAAATCCATTTTAACCAAGTTTGTCTATCTATTTTTAATTTCATGCTCACCTCTAAGGACATCATAAAAAAACTAGAGACATAAGCACATTTGTTCATGAATATCACTAACTACCTTAGTAAGTTAGTGGTGTAAATCTCCATGTGCGTCTCTACCTTTATGTTACTATATATCTTGAGTTAGTGGCCTTACATACTAATAGATCACTTTTCATTCCTTTAATTTTATTTGGGGAGCAGAGGAAGGCATGCTTTTGATGCATGCGTCTAGATACATAATATATTCCTATTTACTTATTCTTTGACAATTGTTGCATTCTAAGAGTATTGGATGTTGTTTGAAGTTACAATGTAAATCCAAGTTGTGTAATCATTATAGCTATAGTGATTGAAGTTGAACTATATAATAGATACCAATTCCATGGTATCTTAAGTGACTATCATGATTATGGTGGTTGTAGAGAGACTCCTAGGTCGCACCACATAAATATGTATAACAAAGAATGTCAGGGGCAAGAAAATTAGGTCCATAAGTTAGCCACATATGATTTCTATGAAACAACAAGCCCAACATCCAAATTGTGTCACTAAATAACTAAAAGGATGCCAAAAGCCAAGGATACATAAAAACATATCTATTACTCACAAGATTTTTTCATTTGGGCTTAGTGAATCTTCATTAACTCCATTGTTAGTGGGTCCTCTTGAAACTATTGTGTCCAACTTCACCTATTCCATTTTGGTCATATGTCATATGAGTAACCCTAATTATAGTATTGAGTGAAATAAACTTAGGATCCTAAGTATGATTCATGAAACATCAAACTACAATATTTTTCAACAATTAGGCAAAAAAGTTATGGAAGATTCAAAATTTCAAAATAAAGACAACAAATGCATTTTATTATACTAGCATAACAATGATAATTTACTTATATCATGCATAGCCTAGCCTCTATGAAAGTATGTTCACATTTCAAACTTTATGTGAAGCAATGATCATATTAAAACATGCCCTTGATGTGTGAAAGAGTGTATACTGTAAGTAGAAAATAATTCCCAAAAAGACTACGACCATTAGAGTGTGCAAGTCTTGCATTAGATAGTTAAAGCCCTTTATATGTGTTACTCTTAAAAATTCTATAAAAAAGGAAGCCTATGAACATCAATAAGGTGTAGTAAACCCATGGTGAGCTCCTCCCCCATGGAGGTCTAGATGGCTAATACCTCTTTTTGACATCCATAAGGGTTTAATGTAGGTGCCACCCTAGTATCGACGCTCGCTTAATGACAAATTTGAGAGGAATGAAGAGAAAAGGGGATGTTTACAGTTTAGGGGCTAAAGTGGATTTGTTAATTACAACTAGGGTAAATATATGGAGAAAATATTAAGATAGTTTGTTCCTTTTGATTTCTTGTTAGCCTACTTGAATATATTCATATAAAACTATTCCATATAAAATTAATTAGAATTCATGGATGGTTGAACATTCCATTGTAATACTCCCATAGATGCATTGTTCATTGTAATTGGAGGGGTGACATGCACAGTGACCTAAATGGAGGTAAAAATAATTTATTAGGAGAAGGATTAAAATATGGGTGTACAATAGTTACTTTAGTCTAAGATAAGTGGTCCTTTGGTTTATATTATTTGTTATATAGCCTTTGATACTTCCACAATGTAGAATTAAAGCATGCATTAGTTATCATATTAGTTACAACATGATATTGGTATATTCATGAGATTTTATGTGAACTATTGAGTTATGCACTACCTTTAAAGTTGAATATTTTAGAGGCTTGCAAGGAATTCATGCAACCACATGTAGGTCACTTAAGCAACCCCAACCATCAATTTTGGGATAGATCTTTTTATTTCCAGAATAAACTATCATTATCTAAATCAATCATTACATTGAGAATTCAATATTATCTATAATTGGAAAAAAAGATGAAAGTGGTGGGAGGAAGAAATTTAAGATGAACCTAGTGAGTGACATCTCCCCATAATTCTTTAGGTAGGAGTCCAAATACATGAAGAATCATGAAAAGATAGAAGTGAATTCATCAAAGAGAAAATGGTAAACATGAAATCCAATTGATATTGATAGTGTAAGCATAGACGTATCTAAAATCTTAAACATTTCTTTACATAATTTTAAAAAATAGAAATTAAAATTATACACTAAATTTAAAATATCGTTAATCAAATCATTTTTATATATTACAACAATTAATTTATTATATTAAAAATTTAAAAATTATCATACATTTAAATCTCACTAAAAAAAATTACATCAGTATATATATTATTATTTTATTTTATCATTATATATATTATTATTTAATTTTTTCTAAAATAAAAAATTAAATTTCATAATAGTGTAACTAAATACACATCTAACATAATTTTTTCCCAAAAACGATACGTGATTTTGTTTAACACTAAACATTATACAAAAACAACCACACCTTTTAAAAACTCATTGGCGTCAATACCTACCATTTTGTTCATATAATCATTGTTTTCCATCATTAAAATGGTGAGCTTCACGTTCATATCCATTTTAGCTTACATACTTTTCACTTCATTCTAATTAGTCAATATAAACATGATATCTTGATATTTGAACAAGCTTGGCATGTAATCAAACCACGAATAATTTGTTTCGCTTTTCGCTTTTGACTCAAACCTCATCGCTTTTAATATGGCTTTTGATAAGAAAATTAGTCTTTTAATATGGCTTTTCATAGGAAAATCGGTGTTAAGAATTAGTTTAATTGATTGTGTTTGTGTGGTTAAAGTATTTTTGCAGATGTTACAGATTTGTTATGTTTTTGTTATTTGAAGTTTTTGTGAGTAGAATTATTTACATCTTTGTCTTCTACATCCATTACATAAAATAATTGATTGTCGATATGTTTCAAACCAACAAAGGGGAGGAAAGAGTCCAACAACTATAAAATTAGGAATTTTTACCTAATTTTTTAGTTCCTAGACTCATTCCTCTTCATTCTATACCCCTGTTGGATCATATTTTCTTCATCTTTTTATCCTAATGATGAACTGCATTTGTTGGTTTGAAATGTCTCAACAATCAATTTTTGTATGTGATAAATTTGGGAGACAAATATCTAAATAATGCCACTCACAAAAGCCTCCATTCAAATAAATTCAATTCTCTAGACACCTTTGGAGTGAGATTTTGTGGTTGAACCAAGAAAAACCGATCCCTTCAAGTGAATTTACCTAATACAAATATTATGTGAACTTAGTGGTCACCAATCTCTACTATTCATAAACTACATAAAAAAAATAATAAGAAAAATATTTCAATATTAATTATAAATAAAATATTTCAATATCCACCTTAATAAAATATTTGTTACATATATAAATAAATTATTAATTTATTTTTATCAAAATTTCCTTATTCTTACCCTTTAAAAAAGAAATCACAAATATAAATCTTCAACAACTCTCTATGCGTTATACAATTGACAAAAGCGGATTCTATCGTAGAAAATTATTTATACAATATTTATTTTGGAATATCAAAAATGCAAAATCTATTTTCTCTAACATTTAAATTTTTCATGCATACATGGAAGAAAATTTTGAAGCAAACAAATTGCCTAACGAAGAATTGGAACACCCCCACCTTACTTTACATTTCATAAATGATGATTTTAATTTTATTTTGTATAAGAGTTTGTGGAGGACTGAATTCACTTCTCGTTTTCATGAATTTTAGTATTTTTTTAATAAGAGTATATGGAAGATTGAACTTGTGATAAATGACCTTTTAACATTAGTTTTGTTTTAATTAAAATTTCTATAAACATGGTTTAAATAATGACTTCACAGAAATAAGTCAACTTACAAATCTTCTATGTAAAGGTACTAAAATATTAAATATGTTCGTCTTTTTGGGTATGAAATTCATTAGAGACATTATCATTGATTGCATTAGGAGAAATTTTTTATATAAATATATTGGGCCAATAGATTATGTTTACCTTCCGCTATGAGGAAGGTGTAATTTTTTTTAGGTGTAAATGAATTGACACGTGATATGTTTAAAAAATATTAATAAAAATATTTTAATGTTTGTAGTAAATAAAATATTTTAATTTTTTAATTTTTATATTAAAAATGAAATGTTTCGAGATCAATTTTATAAATGATGATAGTTAATATTTAATGAAATGTAAGAAATTATGTAGACTTTTTAAAATTTTATTTTTATACCAAATAATTAAGAATTTTATGGTTATTGTATTTTTGTTGAGTTATAAGGTTAGGAAGCTTGATGTTGTGATAAATATAATGAAAATGCGATTTTATTTGGGTATCTCACGACTTTTTAAGAGAAGTTGTTTTTTTATTTTCAATTGGACCTCTTAATTTCATAAAGATGATATTTTTCAACCCATGGTGTTTTGAGTATTGTGTAATGCCTAGTTTCACTACGTAACTCATGAGTTTCCTCTTACTTTACCAACATTTATTGTCTTTTGTATGCTAGTTGAAACAGATACTTTTGATATGCTAGTTGAAACATATACTTTTGATCTTCCAGATTAGGGTTGATCCCTTGCTTTTAGTATCTTGATTTTCTTTTATCATCGAATTATTTATATCACCGTAATTTCTCTTTAAATTTAGATATAATAATATTTTTAATATCAATATTCTTCAAAATGGATTCTTATTCCCCAGTGATTTAGGTAAGACTTTGGCATCTTTATGCCATCCCCATTTGAGTCATAGGTAGTTTTGACTCTTGTTCAAAGAAACTTTAGGGGAGAATCTTGTCTTCCACTTTGTTTATCTTGTTCTTGTATATTAAGTACCTAATCATATTCATGATCTCAATGAGGGAAGAGATCACCTCTATAAGGAGGATAGGATTGAGTGTATTTCTTTTAATTTTGATATTATAGGTTATAAAATTATTTGAATCTATTCTATTATTCCTGAGGATTTTTCAACAATATTGCATCCCCAAACTTTACAAGTGAACAAGAGTTAATGAGAGTCTCAAATAAGATTTTATCATTATTTGATAGGAAAAGGTCCACTAGTTAGTTTCAAGTTCATAATAAGTTTTCTTCTTTATTTTGTCTTTTCTCAACACTTTAATTCCAATTAAATTTGTGATAAATATTGATTCTAAAATATTTATATGAAAACACTTTGTCCCAATTATTATTGTAACATATTTGAATATTGTAAATGATAGTGTTAGTGATTTTGTGGAGACTAAAGCTCTATGTCCTCTCCAGGGATGGAATTTTTTATGCTCCTTTTTGAAGATGTGCTTGAAATTGGGGAAAATGTTTTTTTTTTTTTACGGGCAACCATTTTTTGAAAACGTTATTAATTCTTATTTCTTTCCACTTTATTTTATACCTACCATTGAACATTATCAAATGAAGCTCGACAATGGCCATTTTCCAACTCAGCTCAACTTACCAAAGAGGAGAGCTTATTTGAGGTATATATTCACTTGCTTTAAATTCTAGATAATGAGCATGTAGTGTCGTTAAATGTGTATAGGGTGCTCCATTAATGGAATTATAGCATAATTCTCATCACTAAATGATGCACCACCCAAGGACAATATGTTAAAACCTGTAAATTCAAATCTTTTATACACATTATATATTGTTGCGCACATAATAAGAAATAAAAAATAAATAATCTGAAATGAAGGTTGGAGGCTCGAGTAGTTCAGTTGAAGGCACACATATAGATCTACAAAGAGGATAATTGGGCTTTGGACTCCACCTACAGGGGATCTCCGATGAATATGGGGTTTTAGGGCCATTTGGATAATAGAGACTCAAAGAGTCAAGACTGATTCACCACTCGCTAACCATGAATTTATTGTTCACTAGAAAACCGCCAGTTTTTCAACTTGCATCCACAACATTACTCAAGGCTTATGAGCACCCCAGGTTAGCTTTCCCCTTCAACTTCATTACTTGAATTTGAATATTTGTTTTTCAAAATGAGACCTTGAAATTCATTAATAAAACAAATTATAATATCTTCCAAAGATTGGATGTCGGTGGTGAGTTTTATATTTATTTTTTATATATATAAATAAGAGAAGTGAACATTCCGAAGGAGAGTCATTTTTGTTTTTATTGAGTTAGTTTGAATGATTTAAATGAATTTAAATTTTACCTATTCTATACTTATTAACCCTTTTAAGAGACCCACAATCTCCGGTGATTATTAGCTTTTTCTTTTTTTCAATGGCTTCACTTGGGGAGAAGCTGTTGATTAGAATCATATATGTCTAGCCCTCTTAATGGTTATGAAGTTGGCGTTGTTGTAGTCATGAGCCTTATTTTACTATTGAGGTTTGGTGGAGTGGACTTTCCCTTTTATTAAGAGGTCATTTTGTTTTAATTCGATGTTCGTTGTCATTTTATATTTTTACAAATTCCATTTGAAATTTAATAATAATCAATCATTAGAAGGCAAGAAAAACACAATGCAATGTACTTAAGACAATTCAAAACATAGAGAGGTTTACAGACCAACTACAAGTGTGCATATACAGAGAGTGCAAACAACTTCCGTGAGCTAAATTGAAGTTGCATGAAACAGGGATGAAAATGATTTTTCAAACCAACACAATTCCTAATCATGAATTCTCAAAATCTTAAGATAACAGGAAAGCATCTTTGGTGTGTATGTGTGTGTAGGTGTCTTTGCACAAACTAAGAAAGACCCACAATTTCCTTTTCATGTTATGGATATTCCCTTTGCTTTTACATATTACAAATAAGATTTAAAAATAGCACATGTTTTAAAAAAAAAATACGAAGAGACGATCATTCCTTGATCTAAGGACGAGAACATTTGGAAAATTATTCAAGATGTAATATATTTCCAAGACATTTTCTAGCTATACATTATGAACACTAAATAGAAAGGGCCACATACTACTTAACAAGAAGAAAACTAATCATACAAGAAATACCAAATGAGAGTATTTATCGTTTGCAAATTCCATTTGAAATTTAATAATATATTTTTTTTATTAAGAATTTTATTTTTTTATTATTAAAATTGTATTTTTTAATAGGAAATTAATTTGATGTTTTGAATTCTTTTTGGAGTATCTGAATTTTATGATTTTATCAATTATTTTTGTAATTGTAGTAAATTCTAACTATATTTTGGAAAATTTTAATTAGAAGATATACCTAGAAAAATTATTATAACATATAATATTTATACTATGTTTATTAAATCTAATCTATTATGATATATTTAAATTTTTGTTTTGAATTACTATCATAATTTTACAAGGTAGTATATTTGTTTCAATTGAAAAACAGTGTGGTTGATCAATACTAAGTAATTATAATGATGTCACATAGAGAAAAAGAACATTAGTCATTTATTTTTTCCTTATGATAAATATGTGAAAAAATTTAATATAATTATGTTATTGAAGGGTAATTTTTTAGTGAAGTCTTTCTTGGTGAAGGGTTAATTTATTATGAAAACATCACTATGAAGGGAAATATTGTAAACATCATATTTATTGACGGGGAACATAAGAACTCAAAACGTCCAAAAAAAATTGTATGACAGGTAAAGAGAAATCCACATTCCAAGCATAATCCCCTCTAGACAAGCCATGTATATCACATTAGCTCATGCTAAATACATTGGCCAATGAATTTATTGCGCACCCTTAATGGTACATGGTATATATTATGTTTTGTTAATAGTTTAAATAAAATGTGAAGTGTACCAACAAAATTTGAATTCCACACCCATAAAAAGGCACATGCCTCATTTTTACACTGAAAGGCATTTCCTTTATGAGATTTAGGAAAGTTTTATTTTCATCCTTCGAACAAATCATATTTTGACACCTTCCAGCAAATTTGGGTGAGTTGCAGAGTCATCGTTCTAGCGACCCGTAGTCTCTTCGTCGTACTGGTTTAATCCCACAGTTTCTTCATCGTACTAGTTTAAACCCATAGTTTCTTTGTCGTACTAGTTTAAACCCATAGTTCCTTCGTCGTACTGCTTTAACCAGACCTAAGAGATAGGTCTGGAAAAAAAACCCTTCATTTCAATTCATAGGATTTTCGTTTTCATTTATTTTACCGTGAGATCCCTCATTTTTGGTTTCCCCTCCTCTGATTCAGCCGGAGCAACTCCCAATTTTTGCAGTCGGTTTAGGGCTGCAGCACTAAGCCACAACCTCTACCAGTTCTAAAGAGGTTTTTATCCTACATTTTGTACAATTTCCAAATTTTATGGGTGATTCTAGCTCACTGAGGTTGTGACTTGGGTTCCGGCTAATTTGAATTGATTTTCCGGGGAACTGGCTTTTGAATTTCCCACTCCATTCGCCTGACATCGGCGGCGATTTGACTTTTTGGCCCGTTGGTGGATGGTTGTGTCATTTAATGATAAAATCGTTCACCAACTCATCTTTTAATGACACACTTGTTCTCTTTTATCATTGACCGGTCGACCACTCAACAGTGACCGTTCACCTACCGATTTCGCCATCTTATCAGCGCTCCGGTTTTTGTTTCTCGGATGGCTTCTTGACTAGATTTTCGATCCGGGCGACTCTAGTTATTTGCTGTGGCTTGTCGCTGCGGTTTTCCCTCGACTTTATCTCATCTGGCGTTGGGATCGTGGCATTTTTCTCTTCGGGCATGCTGAATTATTGATCTCAGGATTTATAACTCCAAGGCCACTATTTCAATTTCTGATGTTCCTTGTTTCCTCCATGGATCCCGGCGTTATTCTTTTTTTCTGTTCACTTGATTACTACTGCATCGGGTATTTGCAAGGTCCGGGTGGCCGATGTATTCACTGTTCATCAGGACATATCATATCCTTTCGATCCCGGATCTGAAGGACTCGCCGGTCTTGGCTGGATGTAGTATGGTGTCGGATCTCCGGATCGAGCTGGGGAGCCAGATCTCCCCCAATCATGGGGACTCATCGTTTTTCGGGTGCTATTTTGTTTTAAGGACAGTTCATCATGCGAGCCTGTTTTGTTGTGCAGGAGTTTTGGTATTGTCCAGGGCTGCTTTTTTCTTCTTCATGTGGATCAGGTATTATTTTCATGTGACTCGGATTCCATGTCATGCGTGCATGATGTATTACAAGCGAAACTGATTTGGTTATTGCCTAGCAGAATGGCCATTTATCAGTCATGGAGACACTATGGATCTCTCCTTTTTGTGTGCCTTCTCTTATTTCGTTTATCTTTTATTTCTTTATTATCATGAATATGATGCTGCTTATTTTCTATGCTGGTTCTTTTCAATGTATACAGGGATGATCTCGTGGATATGTTTTTATACTATCCGTAATTTTGTTGGCCATGAACATCGAATTACTTCTCTTCGGAAGTGTATTCTGGATGTATTTGGTATATGGGGTTTTCTCGCTATTTTAAATAACAGTTTGAGAATGTATTGATGATCATGTACTGTCATATATTTCTTTTAATATATACAACATTTTTTTCCTTCTGAAAAAGACTCAGCAAAATAATATTCTTCAATCGAATGCATAAAAAACCAGGTACTCAGTCAGAACCCCTAAATCCTGCTAATAGCTAGACTGTTGTTTTCTAATAAAAAAACCACTAATAGTACAAAGTTCAAACCACTAATACGACATCCTCTGCATCTGTTCAATAATGACAAAAGGAAAATGATAAAACATTTAAACACTAGTAAAATTCAGGTAGGAACTATATATAATGAATTGCACAGTAATGCTAATTTGGATGTGAGATCCTAAGCAGATTGGGCAGAAGTCGGTCGCAAGAGGCGGCTCTGCTCTACAAGCAAATATGGTGAAGATAGATTTATGGTTAAGAGAGATTTATGAACACTTTTTGTGAATTTGGTGTGAGGGGGAAATTGGGAATTGAATTGCACGTAATAAAATTGAATTGCTGGGTAGTTGGTAGGGTTTGTGATTCGCTGGAAAAACCCCACTTCTCTCCATTTGTGGGTGATCTCAGAGATTGCATGGGTTAATTTATTTCCACTATCTTGTCCATGTAGCAGTTTGGAGAAGCAAACCATGCAACATACAGGTTGAGGTAAGGATTTTGTAACTTATATTGTGTTAAGAGCTCATTAGAATCGTCGTCTGACTGCCTTCTTGATCCTGGTATTGGATTTGATTGTATTGTTTGTTGATTGGGAATACGATTAAAAAACTTCAATGGAGGAGATAGGAGCCAAAAATGGAACACCCCACAATGGAAATGGCCATGATGAGCCTGAGGAGCACTTGGATGGCCTTTGAAAGCTCAACGAGACACTCATTAAATGAGTCTGTGATGTAACTGAAGAACGAACTCTTTTAGCCGATCAGTTGGCTGAAAGGGAACATACTGTGAAAGACATAGAAAAGGGGAAGAATGCATTGGAATCCCTGGTGGGAAATCTACAAAACAATTTTGAATATTTGAAAGAGGAGGAGTAATCTCTTAGGTCTAAGAAAACCGATTTGGAATCCCAGGTGGGCAATCTGCGTAGTGAAATTGAGTCTATAATAGAGGACAATAAGTCTTTATGGAGAGAGAAAAGAGAGTTGGATAATTTTTCTAATGAGATGAAAAATGATATGGAATTGAAAGAAGCCAAGTTGGAGAAACTTGCAGGGGAGAGGGATAACTTGTAAGGATCATTAGATGGTGTCGGTAGAGCAGAGAGAACTTTAAATGGCGAGAAGGAGGAACTCTTGGCTGCAGTTTTGGAAGCAAAAAGAAGTAATGAAGAAATAGTAAAACACAAGGAGGAGGCGGAGTTGGTATGGAAAAATTAAAATGAGGAATTGGGTTATTCACTCGCAGATTCTTCCAGCAAAATTCAGGGATTAGAGCTACTGTTGAAGGTATTCAGGTCGAGAATAAATATTTTTCCAAGCAGATCGAGCTTATCCGAAGCCAATTGAATGCTGATATTGAGACATTAAGTGGGTCTCTATTGGAATGTAGGACGGTTGTAGAGGAGATAACCAAAGATAAGGAGGAGCTTGAAACAAAGGTCGATAGAGCAAATAAACTAGTTGAAATATCATGCAAAGAAAATGAAGAGCTAAGAGATGAGATCGCATCTCTGAAGAAGGAGTTGAGGTTGAAAGATGATGCTTTATTTTCCTTGGAAAATGAGAAAGAGGCTTTGCATGCAGACTTGGTGAATATGAAGGAAGAAGTCCAAACCGCACAGGTTGGAAACCAGCAGATGAAAGAAGAAAATGATCGTATCCTTAGTCAGTTGGATGAAGCTATTAAACAGCTATCGAAAATGAAAGAAGAGAATGTTAGTCTCCAAGGGCAGTTGGTTGAAATTGTTAAACAGTTATTAGAGTTGAAGGATGGGCTTAATAAGGGTGGTGAAGATCTTTCATTTGAAAACTCAAAGCTGAAATCAAGGAATGTGATTCTGCAGCAAAAGATAGATGATATGGTCTCCTCACCTACCATTTTAGGGAGAAAACATGACATGTTGCAGGAGGAACACCTTAAATTAATAGAGGACAAGGAAGAACGAAATCAGGAGATCATTGAGTCATTGCGTGCGAAATACATTTTAATAATTAAAAGCAAAGCACAATTTTGTCATATGAAATTAGGGAAAAAATGAGCATATGTAGAGGATTAATATAAACAACATGTTTATATTAAAATCTGAATTTTAGACATAACATTTCTAGAAGAAAAGATGGAAATTGATCCACAACTCGGCCTCTTTGGCGTTCCATATAATTTAATTAATTCCCAACTAAAAAAAAAGAAAAAATATGAAACTTGAAGATGCTTAACATAGGAAATAGTAAAGGAAAAATATTTCAATTTATTACAAATCATGAATCTAAGAGAAACCTCTTTGTATTTAAAAAATTACAAATTACAGAGGCCCATCGGGCTTTCAAAAAAGACACAACCCTCATCCTTCCAACCTCTCCTCTTAGTGCCACAAATCCTCCCTTTCTCCATCTAACTTTACAAAGTTAACCATCTCCCTAGAATCATGAAACAAAATTATAAGAACTGAAATGAACTTCATAGATATAGTAATGTGTTGTCTCAACTACCCAAAAAAGCAGGAAAAATATGCCACCTATTCTAACAGTTATTACCCAAGGATACTTAACTAACATTACAACAATATGTAACATCTATGTATTTTACATTTTCATATTTTTTA
Organism: Pinus albicaulis; assembly: GCA_034641835.2. Taxonomy (NCBI): domain Eukaryota; kingdom Viridiplantae; phylum Streptophyta; class Pinopsida; order Pinales; family Pinaceae; genus Pinus; species Pinus albicaulis. Next base: position 64,820,093 of record CM076577.1, on the reverse strand, counting down.
CTTGGTATATCTTTCTGTTCCCTTTTTCTTTTGAGTCTTTCATGCAAATGGTTGACCTCATGAGAAATGTGACACTTTAACGGGTACACCAATTCGGTCTCTAAACTTTCCTCACCAATTTCATCACATCAAAATTTTAATATGATCATAACTTTCCTGAACAATAAAATACAAATTTACATATTTCGAATATGATTTCAATAAATCTGCAGTGTTTGTATTACAACATGCTTCGTGTCCACCTTGAAATCTCCTAGTTAGAGTTGATGCAGCCATTTTCATTGAAGAGAATATGCCAACACTTAAATTCCTAGATTTCTTTGGTGATTCTTTTGAGTCAAAATTAACCTCGTCTCTTGCACCTATCTCATCCTCACAACTAGTGGATTGAACCAAAATATATTCACCAATGACCCAATCTCTCTTTCTCATATGTCTTGCTTTGAGAAAGAGAGGGATATGCTTGGAAAGAAACTAGAAGAAGCTTCTAGACAATCAGAAGTTGCTAGCAGGGACATGCAAAATATTAGTGGTTTAGAGAATTAGGTTTTGACAATTGCTTCAGAAAAACAAAAATGGCATGGAGGATATCAACTGCTCTCTAGAAAGGGACACGATGAATTTGACTTTAGGTTCAGTTTTAGATGAATAAGAAAACCTCAAAGAAATGATAAGGGATATGGAAATAACTTTGGAATCTACTAAAAGGACCCTGGAAGACAAGGATAGTGATATTGAGCATTTGATGTCCGAGATTCAAATTCTTGAAAGATGAAATGGAAATATTCTTACATGGCCTGTTGTGGCAGCATCGACAGACACTTTAATTGCAGCAGCATGTGTCTATTACCTCAAATTATCAAAGCATCACTAAGTTAAAGTTTGAAATTTTGTTATTGTTGTAAGTTTCCTTTAATACATGATATCTAAAAATTTCAGCTTCACATTACTAGCTTACTAAAATGTTTGTGGATTGAACTTAAGGAAATTTTATGGACTGTAATGTCAAAACTCATAGGATATACTCTCTGAGGAGTTTTCATGCAAAAGTAGTTTCTCTTATTATTGGCTCCTTCATTTGTAGAAATAAAAATATTTTTGAACCACAAAAATGCTTTTTTGTATTGTTTTCCTTCCAAATGAAAGATTTTAAAAAAAGTTAAAAGTTATGATGTATAGATTGCCTGCTGAAATAATTGAAGTCTAAATTTTTATGTTACCTATATCCAACCATACCTTAAACCCATCAAGATAGCTGATAATCATGAATATCGAATCAAGAAGTAAAAGGCAGGGAATCGATCTTGCATGCGAAGCGAACGCTTAGCCTTCTGAACTACGGCCCCAAAGTTGATATCCCTTTTTTTTAAACGATATATAAGGAAGAAAAATGTATCATTGTGTTGGAGATTTCATAGTGATTTTGTCCTCAGTTTACCAATGTTGACCTTTCACAGTGATTTTATCCTCAGATTGTCATCTAAAAAATTAACCCAATATGGCCATTGTCAAATTCAGATTAGGCTTTAAAAAAATGGTTTCTCTCCCCAATAAAATGACACCCTGTCTTAGCTAGTCTGATCACAAAAGGCCACAAGGATGATTTGCAATAGGTCTTCCTAGAAACAAGTGTAGATACAAAATTACTACAAACGAAACTTTTTTCTGCACAGAGGATGTCCAAGTTTAGAATAAAACTAACAAAAAATTGTACTTCTGAACTTCCCATGAAAAAGGTGATTATGCTGATTTCCGTCTAAGCGACACTCATCTATGATAATTTGCAACAAAATAGTATTGACGTTTTCATCCATTACATCAAAGATATTCCTTTCGACATTGCACTTTGTAGGATGCCAGTCACTGTTGGGTTTCTGTCATATGCCATCCAATTGGCACGCACACACATAATCCCAAACATTCTACAATTACCAATCATCTAATTGAGCTATATATTATAATTGAATAGCACCAACCATTATTGACCTTGTTGCCCGTATTTGATTCCGGTAGGGTATATTGAACGTGGTTTACAATGAATAACTATGATTTTATTTTAGCCCACCTTATGAATCAACAATGGAGATCTTTTAAGCCAGATCTACAATTTAAGCATGGGATTCACAAATTTCTTTATGATTTGGACACTAACTTTCTTTGTCCCATTACATCAATAACATGAGCCCTGTGACCTCGTGCAAATCAAACACTCTTTACAATTAATGACAAATAACGTTAAACAAATACCTTTTTACGTTGTTGCAAATGGGACACTGAACTAGACTTCTTCTACTAGGTACAATGAGTCCTTTGAATTCCATATTTTACATAGAACATACAAATTTAGAATAGTGTTGGAGAAACACATGACATGTGGGCACCCCTTCCCAAAAAGCAAGATATCCCTGCTTAATATTTTTTATTTTTTATTTTTTAGCCTCAGTGCTTTCGGTATATTTCATCGAGTTGTATTTGAAAACTCTTTTTTCTTTATGATCAAGCTCTTATTCAAGGCAAACAGATTATTTTAGATTTGGTTAATTGTCTTTAATTCCTAACAGGATGTAGTTTGTCCTAACAGTTTATGAAATTCAATGACAGATTGGATAACTTTTAGGTGTGGAAAACAAGCTTGTCTTTCCCTATTTCCTCTTTTCAGGACATGAAATGTGCATACCTGAAGAGTGATACCTGTTCCAAGTTGGAAGGCCACCACATATCCGTGGGTTCTACGAGATACTTCCTTAGCAAACCATCACAGCCATAACCTAAAACCTGAGGGGACAGAAATGTTTTAAACAAATTAATATTTCAAACAACAAAATCATTACTCTATTATTTTCAATGATGATAATGATAACCAAGTCATGAGGATAAAGATGTTAAAACCTCTGTCTTTACAAAGCAGTAAACAATGGAATTCAATTGACTGATGAGAATGATCAGAGACTTCATCCCAAGAAAAAAGTATGGTTGTGTTCTTTTCTATACACAACATGTTCAATAGATTAGGACAAAGCGTGGTGATCTGGCATTTGAAGTTCTTGGTGTTCTAAGGATTCCTAACTATGCTTTTTAGCACTTTAGTCTATGTAAGAATTTTAGTTCTCAATCCTATTGATGATTCATTAGTTGTTCACTAGAATTTTGAGTCTATATAGTTCAGGACCGGGTCACAACAGTTGAACATATTACCTATGGAGCATCTAAGAATGGTTGTTTCAATTTTTTTGAGTGACAATGTTGATTATTTTTCAGTTGGTGCAAATCAAAGTCCTCTTCGAGCAACAATGTAATTGTTGAGAAGGATTCATTTCTCACACATTAAATTAAGGAGCCAGTTCTGAAAAAATTGTAGGAAACAATAAGGTTTTGGAGGCTCCTTGTGGAGCAAATGACATGAGGAATGGAACCACATAATTCATTGTGAGCCAGAATGATCTGATCAATGGAACCTGGCCTCCTATGTGATTAACGCTCACATCAAACACATTTAGTTGATCCAACATACCTGTTTCCTCTGGCAAGCATCTAGACAGTGCATTGTTGAGAAACAACACCTCGTTCAACCTCTAAGCCATGTTTCCAACACTGTTATGAATGCTTCCAGTCATCTTGTTATTGGAAAAGCTCACCACACAGACTGGAGAGTTTCCCATGTTTTCTGGAATCTTATCTTCAAAATAGTTGTTATTAAAAAAGATAGCATCCATCTCCTTCTTGTTGAAGAGCTCTGCACGAATATCACCTATAAAGAGGTTGAATCTCATATCCAAAAACACCAAACTTTGTAGTTCCAGAACCACGGTAGGGAAATTCCCTGAGAGTTGGTTGTCACTCACATGCAAATCTACTAAAAGAGTGAGATTCTTGAAGCGAAGAGGAATGCCCCCACTTAAACGATTGGTATTGAGATGGAAGAGAGAAATATCAATGAGCATTCCCAGATCCTCGATCAAGAAACCTTTAAGCAATCCATGATTCAAGTCAATCACAAAAACTTTGTCACATGATTTTTCTAAGGCAGGTGCATATAAGACCACTGCATAATTGCAAAATATTCCCCAAATTCACTCGAACTGCCAATTGTTGATGTGCTTTATGCACCCCCTTTTTTGTGATTGTTTTCCTTGTGAATCGTGATGCCTTCTACATTACTGTTACTGAAAAAAAATTGAGATATTACTTTTTGTAGAAGAAATTCCATTCGAGTGATGAAAATGTGTGTAACCTTCCATGAAGATCAATGTTAGTTTTAATTTCAATGATAAAAAAATGTAATATTCCCAAAATTTAGATTTTATCTAAATTGACTATTATAGTTGATTTTATCCTAGATAGGTAAATAAAGGGGTAAGAAGGCTCCATAATCCTTAAGGAGGAAGAATAACACTCCTCATGTGAAAGGAGGAAGAATAAAGCAGCTGATTTGAGCAACACATGGTGTGAATAGGATTGGATCATGTTTGATCTAGTCATTTTGACCAAGTCCACATGCACTGTCTAGATACAATGTATCTCCTTGATGGACTGCGTAGTTTTAGAGGAGGATCACTTGCACAATTTGGGAGGCACATGTGGATGGGACCCATGTTGGAGAGGAGCACTCACTATATATGAAGAGGAGGAGAGCCATTGTTATGCATGCTTGATTATTATTTTCTTGGGTCTATTGAGACCACACTCCTCTTATTGTTTAGCAAGGTTGTAGTGCTGCATAGAACAAGGGTGTTCTCGGTCGAGAATCCCTACCTCATCCTCAGGGAAGGAGAGGTTCTAGAGCTACATTTCCTCATTCCGGCTTTTGGCCAAAGCTACCTCCTTCAGTCACAACGTTATTCCTGAAGCGGGATAACTTTGTGTTGTAGGGTGCAACAACAGAGGATCTCTTTGAGTCATTCCTTGGCTTGTTTTTCAGTGGAGGGCTTGGCTATCCATTGGAGGATCAGTGAGGAGGACTCCCGAGCATATTTTCATATCATTGGAATCAGGCCAACCATCCATCTTCCCTCACCAGCGCAATCTCCAGCTAGATCTGTGTTATTTTTGCAGGCAGTTGTCGGGAGGGTCATTTGAGCTCATCCGGAGGGGTTGTTTCTGAGTAAAGGGATCAGCCTTTTGCTTATAGACATTAGCAGAGGAGGGCATAATTATTTCAGATCTGCTACAGCCTCATTTCATATTTTGATTTATTTGCAGTGACAAGTTAATTTTCACATTGTACATTCTCTAGCATTTCTAGCAGTCTCTCCTAGATTGGCTAGAAATCTTGTATTGGAGCCCATTCCTCTATTATTGGGAATTCCTTTGTATATTTCAGCCATATTTCATGTATGCACATTTACAGCAGCAGCTTCACTTCTATATACTGCGCAGTCACTGCTCTCCGACATTTTGTATAACTGTAGCATCTCATGTATTCCATGTTCTAATCATTGGAGATTGATTCCCACTACTTGAGTGGCTTGTCCCTCAAGATATTTTTGTATCTCATTGTTGATATATTAGTGAACATGATGGCTGCATTATATTCCCTTTATTGAAATGTTCATATTTGCATATTTTAATGATTATGTTCATATATTGTTGTAGCTCACTCTTTGAACACTTTTCTGAGATACCTAGGTGTGGGAGATATGTTGAACCCACCTAGAGGGATTTATTTGAGCTCAAATTCTGGAAGTGTAATGTAGGATGTGTTAACTAAGGGATCCAAGTCCCCTTCCATCTTATTTTTGCATTATCTTCCTTATACAGTGTCCCTTTGGACCATATTGCGAAAATTCTTGAAAAATGAATATTACAAAAAACCTCTGTGTGTGAGATCCATTTGTTTCTTTTCATTTCATTATTTTTCATATGAATTTTTTTGTCTACTGTCTTGTTTTCAAAGAATCTGTGTGTTTTTATATTAATCTATATTTTTATACTTCTTGTTTTGTTGATTGATTATGATTTACAGGTATAAAATGCAACCTCTTGGTCGCCCAAAAAAGGATCTGAAACAACGTTTACTTTCCGATGCATTTGGTATCTCTCAATACTCTAATCAACTGCACATTTCTAAAAATGAAGTATATGATCATGTAGATGAGGACCATGAATCAAATAGTGCAGAACTTCTTGAAGAGGAACAGACATCCAAGAGGTACAAAAGAACATTCAAGTCCAAATTGAAGATGAGATTTCCATGGGCTTATGTTGTAAAAGATTGTAATGGTGTTGAAAAGATAAAATGTTCATGGTGTGTAAAATTTAAAAGGGAAACTCCATTTGCTAAAGATGGAAACACAAATCTTCAAGTTAGTGCTTTAAATATCCATGCAACATCGGAGGCTCGTAAATTTTCTTTGCAACTTTTAGAGGGAGAAAGAAAACAGAGTACTCTTCTAATTACAAAACATGTAGAGCTAATGGTTGATGCTCAGAAAGAGAGAATTATATCAGTTATTGAGAACATGTATTTTGTTGCAATGCATTATTTTCCTTTAGAAGTATATAAGTCAATTTGTGACTTGAATAGGTATAAAAACACTCCTCACATGCCTTTAACAGATGAATACTCAGCATATACAAATACAACATCTGGAAAATAATTTTTAGAAGCTACTAAGGAGGCATTAGGGGAATTTTGAGGTCTAAAATGGGCTTCCTAAGGAAATAATAAAATAATAGCTAAACCAATAAAATAATATTTAGTAATTTGCAATTTACTTTTTGCACCAAAATCTATGTAACCATGGTTAAATTCAATTCAAAAGTTGTACCAAAATAAATTTAATAAAAAAAAATGTATTGATGTGACTATAAATAAGAATGAGTTTTTCAAGAAAAAATCATTATCATTGCACAACTAATGCATTTGTCCATTGTACTTAAATAACTTAAAATAAAATATAAATATAAATACATAAATTCTTAATTATAAAATATAATATTAATTAAAAAATTATATTATTTAAATTATATAATAACATGTAATTAATATACTATATAAATATATGAAAATATACAAATATAATATTTAGTGAAAAGTGTGTAAATACATGAAGATTGTGTATGGATATGCATTGTTTCTTTCAAAAAATTTGAAATGACAATAATAATATTTTATTCAAAAAGTGTGAAATGACATTTATTATGAGTACTTTACTTTATGACTTTAAAAGTACTTAGAGCATTACCATGGTTAACTATGAGTTTTATCCACCATTGAGAATGTGACAAGTAAGTACATTTAACTCAAGCAATGCCACCTCAACCATTAAGGATGATGACATCCCATAAAATGTGATTGGTTCTCATAAAGTGAATTTTGATTGTACATTTTCCTTAGGAGGCCCATTTTATACCTCAAAATTCCCCTAATGTATATTGGAGAAAATTAAAAGATGAGATTTTCCATAGCCCATATTACTCACTTTTAGTTGATGAAAGCACTGATCAGACTATGGTGCAACATTTGATTGTTTATATTACATATTTGACAAATGAAGGAAGAGGTCCATGTGCTACAAAATTCATACACTTGCTACAGATTAAGGATGGAACATCACAATCTATGTAAGATGTTGTGACATCTCTTTGAATAGACATGAATCTATCCATGACAAAGTTAGTTGGATTTGGAACTAATGGAGCATCATCCATGAGGGGTATTTGTGAAGGTTTATCTATTAAGCTTCGTCAACATGCCCCTCATTTATTAGATATCCATTGTTTCGTTCATCGAGAAGCATTAGCAGCAAACAATATCTATTCATGGTTAGGGAAATCTACTAAAAGACATGGAGAATTGAAAGAGCTAATGGAGTCATTTCAAATCACAAGGCTAGAAATATTACAAATTCATCATATTAGATGGCTTTCTAGAGGAAAAGTCATGGAAAGACTCGTTAAGCTCATGCCTGATTTGTTAAGAGACTGAGAGTTAGTGGAGAAAAAAATGTATGAGATGGCTACAATATTTCAAGTTCAGTTTTGCATCCACTTACTTGCAGATGTGCTTATTGAGTTAAATACGCTGAATCAAAAGTTTAAATAGGATCATGTTCACATTACATCTATTGGAATGACTTTGGATATCACTATTAGCTTGCTTCATAAGCGATTTCTAAGAGGCACATTTGGGGAAGGTGCAATGCACGCATCATCTTTTTTATGTAAACACATAAGAAGGAACTCTTGAGTTTGCAAATTGCACAGGTATAGTACATTTACATGAATTGAGGTTTGAGAATTTTCCAAAGTCACAAAGATCAGGGACACTAGATGACTGCATTATGCTGGGAAAAGGTTTTGTAATGAAGGCGATTGACTCTCTAAATGCAAGGTTAAAAAATTTTCCTATTTTTAATGCAGCTAATTTTTTCAGTACTCGTAATTATTATGAGGACATGGATGATAGATACTCTCAAACAAGAAGATGGTTGACATGTTTATGTGAAACAATTAGTGTTGGAGGCTTGCTTGTTGTGGACAACATTAAATGTATGGGTGAAATGGATGAATTTATATGTACTATTTATAAATCTTACCCAAAAAAACATATGTTTGGAGCATGGGCTCTATGTGGAGGTGAAATTGAATGGTTTGGAATACTTCCATGCTTAATGCAGCTATGGAAAACAATTCTTATTATTCCGGCTAGTACAACAGTATGTGAAAGAGGCTTTTAAAAAATAAATCAAATAAAAAATGATGATATATCAAAACTTTCTTTAAAAATATTATATATGTTAATGTTTATATCTCTTAGTGCACTTCATGTTCTAAATGAGTTAGATTGGAATGCTATTTATGATGAATGGAAAGAGATCAAAACTCGAAAACATCTTCCACTATGAGAATAGATTGAAAGAACTAGTAAGTTTCAGTGATTATTACCATCATTGTCTTACTTTATCGAACACTTAAAAAGAACAATTTTGGTAAGTGAATTTTTTTAGTTTTATACCATTTGATTTTTACTTTTTGTTTTATAACATCTTTCAATTTTTATTATGCCTTTTTATTAACATATTGAATTTAATCATTGTAGGATATCACACAAGATATGTTAACCTAGAGGACCACAACTGTCAAAGGTTAATAACTAAAAGAAAAATCTACCTTTGATCAATTTTGTGGCCAAGTCAAGGAACTATTGTTCCAATTATTTGAGATGTGCAATTATTGGAAGTCTCAGCATTCCAAAAGAGTTTTAATAGACAATAGCATAATGATTTGGTCAAATCTGAAATTTATAAGCTAGAACTCCATTAATACCTCTTATATAAGCTAGAATTTATTTTTAATTTTATAAATAATACCTTTCATTTACTTTTAATATAATTATTTTTGTTTTGTCATATTTTTTTCTTATTTCAATTTCATTAAGATATAGTGATTTCTATATGTTTATTTTTTGTTCCTATTTTAAATTCATAAGAGTGAAAAAATATTATGGGTGTGATAATATTTCAAAAATAGTTTAGAGCTAAAAAGGGCCCATTAGGGCTTGGGATAAGCTCAAGTTATCTTGATATTGATTCCCCAAATATGCTTCCAATTTTGGAGTCTCCTTGTATCCCCAACAATGTTGGGGGTGCAATATCTTTTGAAAGTGAATCAGCAATATCTGCCATGGATCAACAACAACATGTGACCTCCTTCTCCACTCCAGGTTACACCAACAATAACCAAGGTTTTTGGATGCCCCATAATCAGGTTCAACAAACCTGGGTTCCATTTCTTCTGACATGCCATATTTCACATTTCTACAAAATATGCTAATGGGTATGAATGCCAAGTGTGAGGCCTACTCTATGGGTATTCAACTGTACAATCTCTCTACCACATTGAATAAGACATATATTCAATATGACATTGTTTTGCTTGCTCTGGACCTCAATTATGGAGACTCTTCTCCAATTTTTCTATTTGGGAAATCAAATATGAGGAGAAGCTTTCTTCCCAAAGTAAAACCATAGGGTACATTCCATTTAACCACAAGAAAAATCCATAATTTGACATCTATTATGAATGGTGAAGGTCGAAATCTAAAACATTCCCAAATCAATATCAACAAAGTTCTCGTGTTACCTTTAAAAATGACACTTGATCCTATACAACATCATGCACTTGACTTCAAAATTCATATTCAAAGTCTGTCAAACAATTTTTGTAAAATTTCAAATATTTATGTTGTTTTAAACCGTTATCTTTCAAAATTTCATGTCTTGGATGTTGAAAATGAGAAAAATACTTTGGTATGAAACCAACTAGTGAATAATCTCCAGCAAAACAACCACTCCCAAGACATGATTTAGAAGTAGAACATATGTACTTATGAAGCATAGAAAGATATCCTTGATACATTGTCAATGTTTAGCTAGGGTTATTTTTGGATAAAATGACTCCTTATTCTTAGAATGGTGATCTTAAATACAAGTAAATGCCAGAGAAGAGAGATCATCATGTGACATAACTCTATTAACAAAAGTGAACAGGGAATGATGATTTATAATATATGGCATACTAAGTTGTCAGTGATTTTGACTATTTGTCTTTAACATTTAAAAATGTTAAATGCCAAACTTATAGCATCATGGTTTGGCATCATGAGCTTTACTAATTATCCACCATGCTGATAATTTCATTGTTGTATTCATATCTATAAACAATGTTTCAAATAAAATAAAAATCTATAAGAAAAATCCAGGCCTCTAGGTTGTCGCTCGTTGTCAGACAAAGTCAAAATTTCATTACACAATCTGACATCAGAATCTCCTATATCTCGGTGGTATCAATCCAAATTCTTGTAATAGTGTCTTCAAGACTTATTTTGACAATGCTAATGAGAGATTTAAGTAATGCAAGATGGATCCTCCTTCACTGTTGTATATGTACAATAGTCTTTTATTAACATAAATATTGATATTTTTGTCTTTCTGAAAATGAAATGTAAAAATAATATATTGTGGTCAATTGAAATACTTTTTTTAAATATTTTCATCATGGAAGGGCGAAATAAATATATTCCCTTCTAATTGAACTTAGGACCCGCCCTTCAAATTTGATCATTGATTCCAATGGCTCTTTTATTTCCAATCTTTCTGTTGGATTTCTTCCTGGATCAATATTTTTCTCAAGAATAATTTTTTGCTTATTGTGGAAATCAATGATATTGACACATACATTGCAATATTTAGTGTCCTTGTCAACTCCATATTCCATGATTACAACATTTTTCTACTAGCATCATCTATGGCATGGAAGGAAAACATGCTTGAGCCCACAAAGATGGTTCAACTTATAAATTTGAGGGATATGAATGTAAAAGAACAAGTCTTGCATGTGATTAATTTATTTATGTTAATTCATAAATCAAAAATCTCTATGTATCTTTAAATGAAGGAATCAGTTGGCTTAGAAATTTCTTTTATATTAGATCTTGGTTTTTCTAGAGACTGCCAGATACTAGTGAAAGGTAAAATATATCGACATTGTGCATGGACTAATAACTTGTCAGTAGTTTTTTCACATTGCAAGTGATCCACAAAAAACATTATACAATGGTGTGACCTCCATCTTCTGTCTGGATCCTACTTTCGTAACCAACTTTGTCAGTTGTTCCTCAATTTTTTCTCTTCTTGGATATCCTTCCAACTCCTCTTTTGAGCTTGTATTTTCTCTCATTGGTGTCTCCCACATTAGGTTCTCTTCTTTGGGCTATCTCAATGGCATACATTCCTGTATGGATACACCTCAACTCCAACCTTAAATCCTCATCCATTATACTTCTTTCTTAGCCTCCTCTCTTGGGCGACATGCTTGTAGCGATTTCTCAGTGGACCTTTTCAAATATTTTTTGTCAAATTTCAGCTCTACAAAGCCTCTTGCTCTGATACCACTTATTGCAATTCTATCCACATTGTGGGTATTTAGCCTCTTGCTCTGATACCACTTAATGGAATTCTATCCATATTGTGGGTATTTTATTTGATTCTATAGGCAGTTAAGTCTTCTCTCGGCTAGCCCTCAGTCATCTGTGTTTCCCACAGGACAAAAATCCTATGGCGAAATCCTTATTGGAACTCCCAATCTACTTAGTGTCATAAACCCTTGGTCGAGGGCCCAACCAAATATTTGTTCCAAAAAAAAATTGGTGACTGATCATCGATTTTGACATGGGCCATGTTTGGGTGGTTGCTATAAAAAACATGAATTTCTTGTTGTTGTGAAACATGAGATTCAACTTACACCCTCCACGATAGCAAAACACAAAATATATAGTTGGACTATATAAAACATCAAATAAACGAGTTATTATGCTATTTATATTTCACAAACATATAAACATAACAATATTACATAGGATACATATTATGGTTTCAATAAGTTCCTTCCAGTCCAGATACCAATAAGACACAAGTGTCTGACTGTAAAATTGACACCTTATGTAATTGAAACTTATATTATTAGTGATTACATTTGATGAGAAACTATTTTAAGCTTGCGATTTTTTTGGGGGCTGTTAGGGCTCTCTTATCTTTATAACGCTCACCCTTACAAATTATCTCTAGAACAAAATGGATTTGTAACCAACAACTCTTAAATATTTGAATAGCTGTCCTTGCTCTAGAATATTAGATGCCACCGTATAAAATAGAATGGGTTCATCTATCCCATGAGGAAAACTTAGGATAACAACTTAACAATATAGATTTTTCTTACATATTATAATTGAAAATTTACAAGGTAAGAAAATAAATTAAACAGGTGGAGGAAATGGATATTGGTACATTGGAAATCAATATGTATTGAAAGGAATTATTTTGGGGATCGGTATTGTGTTATAGATACACTCATAACATGACCAAGAAAGCGGAAAATGGTATTTGTCCCAAGAATAAGAGATAGCCACTTGAGCTTGGTGAATATGGTTTTAAAGATGGAGGTGGAATGGCGATGACTATGCTCAATGTTGATGAGTTTGTGTGATCCTTTGCTTGACCTTCAGGTAATGGAAATATCAGTTTCCCTATATGGCCTTGGAATTCCAGGAATTTTTATGAGAGGTAATAATGTTGGGCTCAACTATGTTAGGAGGGTACGACAGTCATATGCTGGAGCATTCTACAAATATATTTGGGATCCTAGTATTGATATGCAGATTATGGATCATGCGTGGCAGGGATAAAGAGAAAGAAGCTCATTTGAACATAACACTAGGCTCAGAAGCATATCTTGCCAAATTTGGCTACTCTATGTGAAGTTCCATTGAAATTAATGCATCTTTTGTCATTGTGTAAAAACAATTTATCAAGCAATTCTCAAGTCATTTCATAAGTTAAAATAAAATAAGAAGATCATAAAAGTAATACTCCTTTAGCAGCGAAATTTTCCTTAAGACTAGGTGAGAATTTGAGAGATCTAAACTCCCTCAAATTTGTATTAAGTTATATAAGTATGAATGCAACCCACAATTGTTATTGATACGCCTATAACAATTACTATAACAAACAATCAACACAAAAAAATCTAATAATGTTGACCACATTATTTTATGGTTGTTATAATATGCTTATTATCAGAACAATTTAGATCTCAAAATTTCTTTCACTTTTTTTTAATAAAACCTTAACAACATTATCTTATTCATAATAATGATGATGAGAAGAGTGATTAATTCTCTTTTTTTTTTATATTTTTTTCATTTTTTTCATCATAGCTTTAAAGGAAAACATTAATATTACATTAACTTTGTTTTAAAATGTTTCTCTAAATTTAGTTTTTAATTATTATTTATAAAATTGTGTCTTACTCAATTTCTCTATTAATCTTCATGTTTTTAATTATTCGCTGGTAATGGGTAATGAAATTACCCAAAATATCAAGAATTTCAAAATTTTATGTAGTTTTAATTCAAAGCATTATGGATATGTGTTGTGATTTTTGATACCATGTTCAAGGAAGATGGACCAAACCTATAAAAAAAATGCGTCATCAATTGTTATTGAAAGTTAGAAACATAGTAGGTGATTGGAATCTATCCATAGCTTGTATTGATTATTCTCTATGTATTTCTACAAAAGAGTCGTTTAATCATGCCAACAATAAGCATCATTTGAAATCCATCAATTGTTATTGAAAGTTAGAAACATAGTAGGTGATTGGAAGCTATCCATAGCTTGTATTGATTCTTCTCTATATATTTCTACAAAAGAGTCATTTAATCATGCCAGCGATAAGCATCATTTGAAATCCATCAATTGTTATTGAAAGTTAGAAACATGGTAGGTGATTGGAAGCTATCCATAGCTTGTATTGATTCTTCTCTATATATTTCTACAAAAGAGTCATTTAATCATGCCAACAATAAGCATCATTTGAAATCCCTACGACAACTTATTTGTGCATGGCATCATTGCAAGAGTAAAGAACAACCATTTTGTGTAGCACACAAGTATTTTAATACAGTCTTCATTTATGATCTCTTACAAATATTAGTTATAATTTTTAGTGAGCACAAGTACTCTAAATTGAGTAATATTTAGAGAGTACTGAAAAGGCAAACAAAATAGAGTGCACACAATTCAGGTGTTTGTAAGCAGTTACCATGATTAAAGTTCTACATAATATCAAGTTGATCAATCATCGAACTAATTTCTAAGTAGTATAAGATCTGCCACTCTTTTATTATCAGTAGATCACATTCAAAACCAACACTTGGAACATCTACAAATTGAGTTTAATACATCTCAAAAATGAGTAAATAATAGTGAAGGCAAGTTTGTGTACAAGCTACACAATACACACAATACAAAGATGCAGTAGAGTATAGTGTGAACAAAATCCTATATTAAGAAAATGCCATTATAAGGACATACTTCACAAGTTCTCATAGAAAATGATAATACAAAAGCATAAAATGCTATTAATTCCCTTACTCCTTTGAATATTGCTTTACACCTCTCAATGCAATTGCTAATTATACTCTCCGGAAAAGCCATTGTAACATCACATCAGCCCAGGCTACACCTCTTGGTGCAATTGCTAATTATACTCTCTCGAAAAGCCGTGGTAATATCACATCAGCTCATGCTAAATACATTGGCCACTAAGTTTATGGCGGGCCCTTGATCGTACAGCCGTGGTAATATCACATCAGCTCATGCTAAATACATTGGCCACTAAGTTTATGGCGGGCCCTTGATCGTACATGGTATATATTATGTTTTATTAATAGTTTAAATAAAATGTGAAGTATACCACAAATCTGAATTCCACACCCTTAAAGAGGCATTATAACATTGATAATTGTCATGTAAGATGCTATTCTAATTAAAAAACATTAAAGGTTGTAAGAAGTCGCCGTCCTTACGGCAGAACAGAGAGTGGAATCTGCTTTACAGAAAAGGGGTTTTGTTTTTCAACGTGAAAACATGATAGTGCAGGAGACTGCTTTACACAATTGGGCTTTCTTTTTGGGTCGGAAAGTCGACTTGATTGATTCCCACGCTCTAGTCAAGGGTTATATGTTATTAAATCTCATAATTAGTCAAGGCTCTAATTACTCTCCTTTGCCAAATATTCATAAACGAGCAGATCTCTCTAATCCCTCTGTGCAACACCCTAGTAGGTTCACAAGATTTCGATGTCGAATTTAGCCCGCAGGCTTAACTTCATTCAGAAATTCTTTCTTTCCTTGCATAGAATGTAACGATAGATTTTTTGACTGTTATTTCTCCTCCATCTGGAGTAGTAACCTCACAGATTCAAAGTCTAAAGTACAAATTGAATATATGGTCTGCTGCAAAGTCGGGGAGACGACCAATGCTACGTTTGCTATCTCGCTCCATAAGATTTTGGGAATTCCGTTGCTGGTAGGTATGGGTTAGTTTTATGCTTCAATTATGTTATGAAAATATATAGCTTCATCGCTCAACTGGATTATAGAGTATGATATCTTCTGCAAACGGCTCTGGGAAGCTTTTGAACAAGTTGTCTGCTTTGTTAATATTTTATAATATCATTCATTCTGATAGTCTAGCAGGTAAACTGTTCATTGTACAAGTGTTGTTCACTGTAAGTGTTGGATTTAGTATAAAAACAATATTCAAGCTAATTACTTTTAGTTTCTCAGGGTATTACTCCAAGCAGAAGCTAAGTAGCAGTACTGGAAGAGCTATCCTTACAACCTATGCAAGGAAGAAAGAACTTCTGAATGAATTTAAGCTTGTGGGTGAGATTGATATTGAAATCTTGTGAACATACTAGGCTGTTCATGCATAAAGAGATTAGAATGGTTACTGATTTATGAGCATTTAGCTAATAGGGCCGTCGAAAAAATTCTTATTCTCTGAGCGATTTCCATTTTATTTTGTAAATACTTTTTTGGGCGTTCAAATATATACCTAATTTTAGTAATAATAATTTTGAGTATATTATCTTATATCATTTAATGTGGATGCAGATGTCAATAAAAGAAAACATTTTATTTGATATTCAAATATATTTAGTTTCACTCATAATAATTTTGAGTATATTACCTTACATATGGATACAGATGTAACTAAAAATATATTACCTTATATATTTAGTTTCACTCATAATAATTTGAGTATATTACCTTATATCATGTAATGTGGATATTTAAGTATATTACCTTATATGATGTAACATGGATACATATGTAATTAAAAACAGGTAAACATTTTGTTTGTGGGTTATATTTGGTAGATTCTAATTCTTATTTGTTTTATTTTGTAAATTTAAATAAGATTATGATAATTTGTTGTTTAAAATAAGTGGTTAATTTTAATTTTTATTTGTTTTATTTTGTAATTTTATATAAGATAATGGTAATTTGTTGTTTAAAATAAATAGTTAACTAATACAAGGATCCTAATAAATGTGATTGATATATATTTTAAAAACTTATTAACTTTTTAGATACACAACTATTTTGGAAGCTTTCTCTTGTAACTGCTTCATATACTTTATGACATCTCCTAGCACCTAGATTTTCTACATGTGCAGTGATTTTCTATTTAAAACTTCACAATATATTGATATATAAATTTATATAGATTTTTAAGAAAAGAAAAAATTATAATGTTAAATGTGTTTTCTTATTCACCTTGAGAAAATCATAATTGTAACTTTAAATAAATAAATAAATATATAGATAGAAAGAATAAATTTTTCTAATATCAAAATAATGAGTGCTTAAGCAATCAAATATAGATGAATTGTTTTAATATCAAGAACATCTAACACACATTGAAACATATAAATTTTTCTTTCGAATTCTTCATATGATATTATAAAAGCTAAAAATAATAATTAATCAATAAACAAAATATGAATTAAGTAATAAAATTATTATGCCTTAAGGCATTTTCTTTGAAAACAACTCTTCTATGTTAGACGATTGAAATGTTTTAGGTCATTGGATCAACAACCTCATTCATTTAAACAACTAACTACCTAATAACTAACTTACTAAGCCCTATGAATCTGTCTTCCACCACTATATGATATACAAGGTTGAGGATATTTAACTTGTAATGTAAATGAAGTATAATTATATTTTTACATAAAGATAACATGTTTTGGGTTTTGGTTTTTCCCGACTAAATTTCCCGATCTAATTTGTTTAAAATTGGGCAGGAATTCATTGAAATAAAGATCACAAGTTTGATGGGTAAACTTTGCACAATGGAAGTGTTGTGGGAGTTTTTAACACAAATCAGAAAACTCCAAAAATTCACATGAAAGATAACTCCTTAATTATAATGGTCCATTAAATTGGAATGTAAATGAAGTATAGTTATCTTTTTACATAAACATAACATGTTTTGGTTTTTTTTAAATTATAGGAATAGCTAAATTGTTATTATGAGTCAAACATGTCTCGTATAACTTAATTTAGGTTAATAAAAAAATAATGGGTGTTCTCGACTCCTCAATCAACCAATCTAACACTTCCTATACATCAAATGTTATTAATACAATGAACGCTCACTAAATAATTTATACAATGAACACTAACTAAATAGACATTGTGTGAAATCACATATTTACATGACTAAATAGATGTATAGACATTTTTTGAAATCACATATTTACATGACATAGGTATTCTTATTTTTAAATAGGATGAAAGGTGCAAAATTGTTTGATGGGAAAATATTTAATACTAGTGTTTTTTTTTTTCAATTATTTAACTATGTAGATCCATTTTAAGCATTGTTCTAAGAAGAGTAGAAAAGGATTAAATTTCTTTAGGTGTAAATTTTTTTATTTAAGTGAAAATTTTAGAGTACAAAATTTGAAAAAATATATATAAATATTTATTACATTGTATTTTTTAATGTTATATAAATTACATACTTCAAAATGTAAAATAATAGCATTACTTCAAACTTTCTTAAGAAAACCTAATATATTTTGATTGTCTAAAATAAAAAATAAAAATAAAAAAATATGTCATGTTAGTAAGAATTTTTCCCTTTATGATTATTAATAATAAAATGTTAACAAATATTATGATTCGCTCTTATAAAATGTTAACAAATGTGTTATTAGGTAAAATTTAAAAGTTAATTTATAATTTATAGTGTCACGGCTGGATAGATTTCTAGCATCAAAAGAGATCATTAGCACTGGTGTATTTTATGAAGCCTCTATCCTTCCATGCATGGGATCCGACCACTAGCCAATATGTCTAGAGGTGGACATGAAATAGAGGAATAAGAAGAGGCCTTTTATATTTGAGGCTTTTTGGTTAAGAGATCCTACTTTCATTGACAAATCCAAGAGCTGGTGGGAAGTAAGTTGAGTTAAAGGAAGGAATAAGATGCATAATTTCCAACTTCGACTCAAATATATAAAGCATAAAATAAAGAAATGGAACAAAACAAAATTTGAGAATATACACCAGATAAGGAAAAAATACAAGGGAAAATGACTCAAATACAACAACAGATGATATTACAAGGGAGATCGGAGCTCCCTGTTAGGAAGGAAGGTAGTATCATTATCAAATTAGAAGAACATTTTAAACAGGAGGAAATAATGTGGAAACAAAAATCTAGAATCCAGTTGTTAAGAGAAGGGGACAGAAATACTATTTTCTTCCACAAAGCTATGATCCAAAGCCGGCAACACAATCACATGTTCTCTCTTAAGGACCCTGAAGGAAACATAGCAGAAAAACGCCAGGACATGGAGGCATTGTTGGTGGATCACTTAGTGGCATCCTCATGGAACCATTTCACAATAGAATGGAAGCAATTGAAAGGATAAAGCAACACATACCTTAGGTATTCAATAGAGAACAGAATCTAGCATTACTTCGAGAAATCACTCTAGAATAAGTGGAAGAATTTGTTAAGGGTTTAGCTAAAATAAGGCACCGAGACCAGATGGTTTTATAGCTTAATTCTATCAGGAAGCATGGCCATTCATGGGTAAAGATATCATAGGTCTGGTTGAGGAATCAAGAAGGACCGGACAGGTGTAACCTTCTTTGAACTCGACTTTGATGGTGTTGATTTCGAAATAAGACCATTCTGATGTTCATTCTAGATTCATACCTATAGCCCTTTTTAATTTCATATATAAAATTATGTCTACTATCATGGTTAATCGTCTCAAACCTATTATGTCTACTCTAATTTCCCGTAAGAAAACTGGATTTGTTAAAGGCAGACAAATCCTTGGTGGTATTGTCACAACCCAAGAAGTTATTCATTCTCTATGTGCCCTCGAATCCAAAGGCATGATGATGAAACTTGACCTTGCTAAAGCCTATGACTGTCTCATCTAGACCTACCTTCAGAGTATCCTTCAAGCTTTTGGTTTCGATCAGAGATGGATTCAATGGATTATATCATTTATCTCCACTCCTAATTTCTCTATCATAATCAATGGTTCTCCTTCTGACCCTTTCAATGTCTCTCAGCATCTGAGACAGGGTGATCCTTTATCATCGTTTCTCTTTATCATTGTTGTTGAAGGTCTAGGGAGATATATCAAAAATAAGGTTGCATGAGGATACTATCACGGTTAATCGTCTCAAACCTATTTTTCCTGCTCTAATTTCCCCTGAGAAAACTAGATTTGTTAAAGGCAGACAAATCCTTGATGGTATTGTCACAACCCAGGAAGCTATTCATTCTCTCTGTGCCCTCGAATCCAAAGGCATGATGATCAAACTTGACCTTGCTAAAGCCTATGACCGTCTCAGCTAGACCTACCTTCAGAATATCCTCCAAGCTTTTGGTTTCGATCAAAGATCGATTCAATGGATTATGTCCTTTATCTCCACTCCTAATTTCTCTATCATAATCAATGGTTCTCCTTCTGACCCTTTCAATGTCTCTCGGAATCTCAGAGAGGGTGATCCTTTATCATCGTTTCTCTTTATCATTGTTGTTGAAGGTCTAGGGAGATATATCAAAAATAAGGTCGCAGGAGGATACTTAAAGGGATTGAATCTATGGGGCATCAGCCTTAACCTTTATTATGAGCATTTTTTTTATGATATTATGCTATTCTATGAAGCAACCCTAAAAGAGTCGAAATTTATTGTATCCATTCTTAAGGAGTTCATGGTTGCGTCCGAAACCCTTATAAACAACAAAAAATCTAATGTTTTCTTCTTTGATACTACCCCTCAGTTTCAACTGTTTCTGGCTCGCACTTTAGGGTTCAGCATCAGATTCCTTCCCACGAAATATCTTGGTATGCCTCTTTGCCATAATTCTGTCCAAGTATCCCGTTGGAAGAATCTTCTTACTCGTATTCAATCTCATCTCAAAAATTGGTACTTTTGAGCTCTCAATGCCCCAAGTCGAGTGGTTCTCGTAAAATCGTTCCTTCAATCAATCCCCATATATCAATTATCAGGGATGGAGGCCCTTAAAACTAGTTGTATTGAGATGAATAATATCTTTAAAATTTTCTTGTGGCAAGGATCTCAACAAACCCGTAAATAGGTTCTATTATCCTAGGAAAATATGATTAAAATAATAGAGGAGGGTGGAATTGGTCTAAGGGACCCTTATCTACTCAATCAGGTAATGGGAGCAAAGATGTGGTGGAGGTGGTTACAGGCAGGCAAAGACCTATGGAAAATAATATGGGAGCGAAAATATGGCATGCCACATAGTATTTAGGTAAATTGAAGATATAGAACACTCCTAAAGGCTCTACAATTTGGAACTTTGCATCTTCAAACAAAAACGTCATCAGAGACCATAGTTTCTAGGAAATTAGGGGAGGAAATACAACCCTATTTTGGGAGGACTCTTGGCGCAAAGAGAGAAATTGATTAGTAGACTAGACCTTGCTAAGATTTTCGTCTCTACGAACCAAGTAAATATCAAAATGGTTGATTACTTTTTGGATGCAGAGACTGATCAGTATTGGTGAAAGTGGAAGAAAAAGTGACATTTGCAGAATTCTCTCGAGACTCAATAGTGGGGGAATCTCGAGAAAGAACTGAAATCTATAAAATTACCTATTGTCACTGGAAATGACATCCTGCAATGGGGATACAAAACTAAAGGCATGTTTATAATTCAAGAAGCTTACAACATTAAAGCTAACAATGTTCAATTTCCAAATTCAAATCTATGGAAGAAAATTTGGTCTAATAAGAATTGACTGAAAATTGAATACTTTTTATGGCTTGTAGGTCATGGAAAAATTCTCACCTGGGATCAATTGCAGAGACAAGGGATGTTGGGACCCTCTGCTTGTGTCATGTGTGGTACAAGTACTGAAACCATGGAACATCTACTGAATAATTGCCTCATTGTTGACCATCTGTGGTAGAATTTATACTTAATTTTTCAGCAAACAGATAGAGATAAAACAATCGTCCAACACACAATTGAAAATTGGAGACGAGGGGGATATTAGAGCCTTGTCATTAATATATCCTAGTCAATGTCTATAGGTTTCCTGATGTGGGAAGTTTGGAAGGAAAGGAATAGGTGTATGTTTAGAGAAGAGGTATGACAAATCATAGAAACTTGGAAAAAAAATTGTTCAAAACATAAGAGAAAGTATACTAGCTGAAAATGGTCTCTGGATGACTTGACGGTGAATGGACAAGAGGCGCGGATCCTGGCTCAGCTAAACCTCAAGCCCCAAATGCTAGCCCTGACCTCATGGAAACTCAAATCGATGGCATACCATGTAAAAGATAAGTACAATTCGCCACAACAAGGCTTCCTTAAGCTAAATTATGATGGGACTTCTAAAGGCAATGCAGGTCAAGCAGGGGCAGGGGGAATATTTCGAGATTCTCAGAGCCAAGTAAGAAGGATTTATACTATGGGGCTGGGTTATGTGAGTAACAATGAGTCAAACTCAATGTGGTTAAAGATGGACTTATAAATGCAAGAAGAGAACATTACCATAGGCTTGTGGTCGAAGGAGATTCAGCCATGGTTGCAAGTATACTTCAAAAGTTGCAGAGAGGAGAAAGTTGGGAGCGCACCAGTCGTATTTGACGAACAACTCAACTCATCTAGGAGATTAAGGAAATTATGCCTGGCATTAGTTACATTATTTTGTCTCATGTTTAGCGTTCAGGGAATGTGGTAGCAGATCTTCTTGAAAATTGGGGATGTAGCAATCAAGGTAGGATTCTGGATATCTCTTGGTATCAAACAATATAGGAGACTGGACTAGATACTCTACAAGAGATTGTGGAAAGTGACAACAACCAAAACCACAACCCCCGATCGGGGTGGCATGTGGGAAGCGGCTTGGTGCGACGTGGCGACCGTATGCAATAGCCAAACTGTAGGACATGACGCGTGCTGACAGAGGAGGGTAGCTCCACCCACGACGATTAATGACTACATTTAAGAAACCTGCCAAACAACAAGGCATATCAAGAGGGTCTAGGGGAAAATTTCGCCGCGGGAGGATGTGGGGGCCGTTAAACATTCTCTTTTTCGGGTCTTGGAGTATAGAATAACGGGGAATACAGAACACCAGGAAGAAGATAGAGTATTAGTTGCGGGCTCTCGCAATATCGGCGTGTCATCTACGCAGGTATGTATTCAGTTTTCTCCCTCATTATTTTACCTTTACGATGAACATAACTGCTGGTTTGTATGTTATGGTTCTTCGGTCCTTGTTTGGAATGACTATTTACCAGTCTCTCAATAACCATGGGTTGGTTAAGAGAAATGGGATGGGTTCTAACACCACTGACAGGATTTTCATGTCTAAATTTTTGGTCTTCATTGAGTTTTGTAAGCCGGTTCTAATCAATTTGCATGACTCTACTTCAACTCTACACTTATTTGGTTGGTTTTTGTTTCACCTTCTGGGCATGGAAATGACAGAGGAGGTGGTGGTGCAATGCCATGACCTTCGTCAGTTTAATTCCCCTTTTCACTCTACATGTCCGTATCAAATTGAATTACATTTGTCTATAACCCTTGCATGTCGTATTGAAGACATTGCATGTCTGTTTTTCATCCTTGGTTGTTGTCCCCTCTGTTATGAAAGCCTATTTCATATCCCTCCTAAATATTTTTGTCCTCTGCATGGCCCTATTGCAATTAATGCCGGAAATTTGCATACTTACTTCTGTAATGGTTTTGATGGTATTTAGAAATTATGGGAAATTGAACGCATGTCTCGTAATGATAAAATTGTGGTTAGAAGTTTTTTTAATAATGGTAATACTGGTTTAGGCAGTAGGGGTGTTAGCAGTTCAGTCAATATCATTAGCGACACCAATGAGAGCAAAACCAACACAATAAGTCTCGGGTTGGTAGGGGAAGTTATCTCTTCTTTGCTCTGGGTTTGTAAGGGAGTCACTGTAAAGAGTATTGGGGTCCTTTCTAGTCTTGTCTTAAATTTTATGGTTTGGGATAATATTCGGAGGGTAAGCATAATGAATCATCAGAAGACTGAATATTCTGAATTCCTGCTTTTTGTTGATATGCATACTACGGATAGAATTTAATTTTTTTATATGTTTATATATGATAAGATAGACAATATACTTCTAAAGATAGCAAGAGATCGCATTAAACTCTTTAAGTTTTGGATGACCCATAACTCTTTAAGATGGCCAACAGACCTGGTTTCCTATGAGCAGGTTGAGGTCAACAGAATTATATATTGATGTAACCTGCATTTTGTCAATATTGAATGAATAGCTAGGTACTACTAAGTTGCCAAAAAAAAAAGTTAATTTATAATTAATATTATTTAAAATTTAAAAAATAATTAATTTCATGTTTTAAAGGTCATATTGTTTTATATCAGTTCGTAAATATAAAAATAAAACTAAATAAACCAAAACATTAATTATAATGATTCATTAAATTGTAATGGAAATGAAGTATATATATATATATATATATATATATATATATATATATATATATATATATATATATATATATATATATATATATATATATATATATATATATATATCTTTTTACATGAATACAAAAGGCTTTTCTCTACATCCCAAACCAGTTAAACCAGTGAAAGGTGAATAAAGATATTGATTCATTCAATCATTGATCATGAATCAGATATAAATAAATATAGAGCTTTTATGGGAAGCAGTACTTGGAGATGCATCATGACTAGGTGCCTATAGGTTTTGAAGAGAAAATGCAATATGATGATTAATTACATGAAGCTCATGGTTTCACTATGTTTTCATTGAAAGGAAGACAAAGTTGCAAGGTGATGAAGATACTCCCACAAGTGATCTAGGTTCTTGAGGTTCACAATGTTGCAAGGAGCAAACCTAAGGAGATCCCTAGCCTTTGGATGGACAATTATTTAAAATTAAAAAAAAAAAAAATTATGTTTTAAGGGTAATATTATTTTATATCATTTTGTAAATATAAGAATAAATCTAAATAAAAGAATCAAAACATTAATTATAATGGTTCATTAAATTATAATGGAAATGAGGTATATATATCTTTTTACATAAACATAAAATGTTGGTTATTTTAAATTATGGTGAATAGTCTCTTTTTGAATATCTGGTTTTTGGTTTTTTTAAATTATGGTGAATAGTCTCTTTTTGAATATCTTGTTTCCTTCACAATTTTTAACTCTTGTTTCATAGATAGTTTGATCATCTCTTAATTTTATTTCTTCCATCTCTCTCCAATATGTACCTTCACTAGTGCAAAGATCTCTCCCAGCAAGGGTATATTGTAGAATACAATACTTAGTTGACTCAAAAGCACACAATTTTTGAATGATCACTTGCAAGAAACCACATAGAAGTGCTTGAAAATCATTATGTTTTTATTTCCTTTTGATGATAGTTTGTGCATCTCCAAAGTTTCAATAAGCTTAAACATGATAAAAGGGACAAGTTTCATAAAAATATTATGTTTTTCTTTGCCTTCTGATGATAGTTTGTGCATCTCCAAAGTTTCATTAAGCTTAGGCATGATGACAGGAACAAGCTGCATAACAATATCATTTGTGTCTTTAGTTGAACATTGAACAACCTCATTCAAACTCTTGTATGCTACAGTCTGCAACCTAGATTTACATGCATCCTCCCTATGTGTTGCATCAAGCCTAGAACCTCAACAATGTTTTTTATAAAAAGAGATAGTGGAGACGAATTTTCCCCTGCATCTTCATAGATTTGGGCCAGGAAATAAAACACACCACAAACTTTTTCAGCAACATTCGATGCATCCTTCAAGATTTTAAGTAGCATTGATGGGATACATGGTAAATTTGACTATGTCATTATGGGTGTCTCCATTGTTGAACCATGTAAAAATTCTAATATTCTCCCAAGGGTCCATGTAGTTGTGTCCTTAACATGAATATTCTCATCCATCATAACATTGAGAATAAATTTGAGGGCAACATTGACAAGAGGAGTAAGCTTATCAGGTGATGGACCCTCCATTATTGTTGTGCTCAAGGGTTTTTTTGTGTTCGTTTGAATCCATTCTTATAAATTTTCTGAAAATTCCAATGTGCATACAACCATCTTACTTAACTATTGTGCAAATTGAGCTAATATCACTCAAAATGATATAAGATGTTGTGGATTGGATAATAATGGTATGTGCCTAGAAATTAGAGGTTTATGGTTTTTGTTTATGGTCGGGAACTAAACTCAATTTTCTTTTGATATACTTTAATATTATGATTTGTTATGATTTAATGCAAGAGTCATTGTATTTCTCTATTAATATCCATGGTATGGAATACTTTTATTATGTTATTGAACGTTATATTTTTATTTCAATTTTATTGACCTGATGGTTGAACAATCGCAAGAAGCAATAAGTTGGTTGCTACTGTAATATACTACTCTCAATGTGTCATCTATAAGTGTGCACAATGGAACAAATATCTTCAATTTTGTACAAGTTACAATGAAGAGCAACTCAAGTAAGAAATTTCATATGGTGATGTATTTCCTTGGAAATAAGGCTTTTGCAACCTGTTTTTATTACTTACCTATATTTTTTTTTAAATTTTCAGGGAATGTGCCCGTTTGATGGCCAATTTCCACAAAAGTTCACATAGCCCATTACTAAGTCTTTATGCTATTTTTTTAAGAAAAAGTTTCAGTTGTGTAGAAATTAAGCCACCTACAACCATACTTGAGTGATTATATATTATATTAGAGGTTTTTGGGCTGTGCTTTTCATTTAGTTGATTATGATTTCCTATTCTTTGTTGCATATTGATGCTACCCAATTTGAGTACAATTCAAATTTAAACAATGTAGGTAGCTGATTTTTGTAGACTCAGTCGTAACATTGTGTTTCCTTGAGAGAAAAAATTGTAATTTAAATCCAATTATATTTTAATTATTGGGTTTGAAATTTGATAATTGAAGTCCAATTATATTTCAATTATTGAGTTTGAAATTTTTTAGTTGAAGTCTAATTATATTTCAATTATTCTGTAAAAAGAAACATAACATATGATAACAAAAGAAACACCCATACAAAACAAAATTGCAACTTTAATTCCCTCATTCATTTACTTGAATATATTTATATTTTTTCTTTAATATTTTATATATTGAAATTAAATTTATTTATTTATTTATTAAAATTGTTTCTAATCGTCTTCTCCTACCATTCATACATCTTACTGAAAATAAAAACTAAAAAATATAAAAAAGCATTTTATTCTTTCATTGAAACTCAAACCATGTTATATCTTCCTTAACATATAAAAGTACGATAATGAGGGTTTCTATGCCATTAAGCGCATAAATATTTTTCTTAAGCCTGGATTTGTGTGTCCGCATGGGTGATGGGACCTACAGAGTCGTTGTAGTTGGGTTATATTTCATGTTTGGAACTCCACATTGAATACTTTAAATGGGCGTGGACAAAGAGGGATATTAAACTTCACAAGCTAGGGTACAGAATAGGTTATCTGTTGTAAAAGTTTTTGGGGATAGTGGGCCGAGCGACTATGTAATTAGATAAATTTATTATGTGAGTGATTAACTTTACTGATATATCTATTTTTTTGCTCTGCTTTAAACAAGTTAATTTAATGCTAAATTTTGAATTTGTCATTTTGAAAAAAAAAATGAATAAACCTCCTATGTGTTGAGATTCAACAAGATGATGATCCTAGTGAAAATTAAGCACCTACACTAGGATTGGGCCTCGAGCTATTTTTAGGTGTAAGTCTATTTTTAGAACGGATGAGCAAATTCTATTTATAGCGGAAGTCTATTTATAGATTTTGAGCAATTTATATTTATAGATGATGTTCTATTTTTAGATGTATGTGCAAAGTCTATTTATAGCTCGCATGTCTATTTATAGATGCATGTCGACTATTATTATCCCTTAATAATAGTTGGACAATAAAAATTAATCTATTCTCATGGAGCACTTGGAAATAGTTAACTAAAGTGGCAAACCAATTAGCTATGGGAAATTTGAGTTCAAAGGTTGGTTGGTGGGACATGCAAGTGGACTTAGTTGTAACTGAGTGATTCAAAGTTGTGACAGAGTTGGATGTGTAGTTATGTGAGTTGTAAAGTAGTTTAACTTAGTTAAGTGAGTTAAACTCAGTTGTGCTAGTTGTAACTGAACATACACTAGTGAGAGATCAGTGAATTAATAATTTAATTAATTCACAAGCAGTGTTCTTACATGCAACTGAAGATTTACTATTTTTAACTACATGCATGTAAGATCCGGTGGAGACCCAGTTGAGAGATAGGTGAAAGGGACAGTTTGACTATTATTTGTGACATTAGTGGATGCACGCATGCAACCACACACACATTGGAGATGCCAATGAGGATTGCGCATTCAAGGCAAGTAGGATCTCATTCATTTAGGGATTGTGATCAGTAGGTATTTCGCAGTGGAGGCAGGCTGTCATGAGGCAGTAAATTGGCGCATGTATTTTCCAATTTTTGTATGACAGTGTGAGACGATTGTATATTGTATTGAGAGCTCTTGGATTAGATTTTTGTATGAGTTTTTTCATGATCCATGATATATACATAATATATGATAGTGGGGTTTTTAGCTTTATGCTTTCCTGGTAAAAACATATGTGTTAGGTGTGATTGATCTTTCTTCATGTGTTTGCAATTAGCGATCGTGTTTTAAATTTCCACAAAGATTTTTTAGAAGAAATTTTGTATTTAACAATGGCATATAATTGTTAGATCAGGAGAATCCACAAAATATAAAAATTTTATTAAAATTTCTACATGGTATCAGAAAAAAGAAGATCGAAATTTTGAACCAGTAGCTGAGTTTGTTGGTGGAAACAATTCGAATTTGCTACAAGAATTTCTTGGTGCGACAGTTGAGTAAACATCAAAATGGATTTCAATGCCTTGCGGCTATACTATGCACTCGAGGGCAGCTCAAACAAAATTTCCTGGAAGGACAGGATGGAGGCGGTGCTTGAAGATAATGGCTTGAAGGAATTCATCGACAGTGATGTTCCTAATCCCACATCCACGGATGCTGCATTACTTGATGCATGGAAAAAGAAAGTAGCGAAGACGAGAAGGATTTTTTTGGAAGGTATACGAGACCATATTGTCTCAAGCCTTCATGGGAAAGCCACTCCATATGCTATGTGGAAGGCTTTAACGGATCTTTTCCAAAGTAGCAATGACCATAGGAAATTGGCGCTGAAGGATAAACTCATAAAAATCAAGATGGAAAAGGGCGACAATATTCCAAAGTATCTCACAAAGTTTTTCCAATGTCGGGATGAACTGGGGAGTGTGGGAATCACTATTGCTGATGATGATTTGGTGAGCTTGGCTCTCTTGGAACTTCCTAAGAGTTGGGACAGTTATCAAGACTCTGTCAATGGACGGGAAAAATTTCCAAATTGGGAACGACTGGGGTCGGATCTAGTGCAGGAGGAGTTCAGGCAGAACACCAGAGATGGCTCTTCATCAAAGCATGATGATGAAGATGATTGTGCTCTGAATGCCAAGGCAAGGAAAGGGAAGGGGAAGAAATTCCATTCAAAATCCGAGTCTAAAGGCAAGAAGTTGGATTTGTCCAAGGTGAAGTGTTTTCACTGTCACGAACATGGGCATCTCGCCACTAACTTCCCACAGAAGAAGAAGAATAAGAACGTTGCTAGAGCTGCAGCTAGTGAGGCCCTTGCCTCACAATTTCAACTTGATTTCTCTTTGATCACATGCTTGGTATCAAGTGTAATGGGATCGATGTGGTATCTTGATATAGGTGCTACCTTCCACATGACGAGAGATAAGGAGCTTTTTAGTGACTTGGAGGAGAAAGATCTCCAAATGCATATAGATATGGGCGACGTTGGAAAATACAGTGTGACTAGCATTGGTACCATTACCTCTGAGAGGGAGTTAGGTAAACCATTTCAATTGAAAGATGTTATGCATGTTCTAGGTCTGAAGAAAAACTTGGTCTCAGTCGTGATGTTAGAGGACAGATGCTATGACATTGTTTTCAGCGATGGAAAATCTTTCCTGTGACATAAAACAATGGGTCAAGCCAAGAGGATAAGGATTCAAGTTAAGAAACTCTACAAGCTGGAGGTAGATGGCTGCTCTACCATCATGGGCAAGGAAGAAAAAGTGTTGAGCTGGGAAGAGGATGAATAATGGCACAGGCGATTGGGCCATATTCATCATGGAGCCTTGAAATTCATGCAGCAAATATATACTGGACTTCCAATGGGAACACTTGCTCAGTTAGATCAATGCAATGGTTGCACCATGGGGTACACCTTTCATAAAAGGGAGAACTGTGCTTCGGTGATCCTGGAGAGAGTTCACACAGACGTGTGTGGACAATTCTCGGTTACTTCAACAGTAAAACACAGGTATTATGTTATTTTTGTTAATGAATTTTCTCGTACATGCTGGATCTTCTCCATGCAGAAGAAGGATCAAACATTGTCAAAGTTCTGTGAGTTTAAGGCATTGGTTGAGAAAGAGTCGAGGAAGCAAGTGAAGGCTCTGCGAAAATATAATGGTGGAGAATACATCTCGAACGAATTCAAATACTTCTGTAGCAAAGAAGGAATTTGAAGAGAACTCATAGCGCCTCATAACCCACAGCAAAATGGGGTCGTGGAGAGGAAGAACAGAACGATATTGGGTGTGGCATGAGTAATGTTGCATTATCATGGCCTACCAATACATTTGTGGGCGGAAGCATGCAACACTACGATTTATGTGCAAAACTGTTGTCCTCATAGAGTACTTGGCATGAGTACACCTAAAGAAGCTTTTACTGGTAAGAAATCAAATGTTTCTCACTTTAAGATTTTTTTCTCATCTGTTTATGTGCATGTGACCAAGAATGCCAAGAAGAAGCTGGAGCCGACTGCTGAAGTTGGGATATTTGTGGGGTACACAGAAACACCCCATAATTATTGTGTGTATTTTCCTAACATTAAGATGACTGTTATGCAACAGGATATAAAATTCTATGAGGGGAAATCCATGCGGATGTCGCTTGAGAGGGAGTTGGACTTGCATGGAGAGGAGGAACTTTCAGTTCCCAAAGATGAGTCTATAGATGTGGATCAGCCACAGGACGAGGTTCATGGAGTGGAGGAGTCCAATCACATAGAGAAAAACATCAGAACTGGCAGAAGGCGTACCACAGAAGCTGAGAGGTTGAAACTTGATGCTACACAGAAGGTAGGAGTCCCTACTTCACAGCACAGACAAAAATAGTCTCCTAGCCAATTCACTAGATACATGGCTCTCATGAGAAAATGTATTGTGACTAAGCCATATTCCTTTCAAGAATCAATGCAGGAGCCCACATGGGTGGATGTAATGGTGGAGGAGTATGACTCCATTGTTAGAAACAGTTCTTGGGAAACTGTTCCAAGGTCGATTGATAAATCAGTGGTAGGTTCGAGATGGATCTACAAGGTAAAGCAAGCTGTAGATGGGAGTCTTGAGAAATAAAAGGCCAGATTTGTGGCCCAAGGCTTCTCACAGATCGAGGGGATTGATTATGAATAAAACTTTGCACCTGTCGCACGGTATTCTTCCATAAGGACCATCCTTACTCTCTCAACGTAGATGAGTTGGCATATTCATCAGATGGATGTGAATATTGTGTTTCTCAATAGGATCATTGAGGAAGAAGTGTACATTGAGCAACCTAAAGGATTTGATAACTTCAGTAGCGAGTCTCATGTGTGCAGACTCAAAAGAGCGTTGTATGGGCTAAAGAAAGCACCCTGTGCTTGGTATGCTCTGATCGATAGCTATTTCGCCAGACTTGGCTTCACCAAGAGTGAGGCGGACGCAAACCTATACCAAATTGTGGTGGAGGATAAGCTTTTAATCATTGTTCTTTATGTTGATGATTTAATATTGACTGGTGATGAGCAGCCGATACACTCATGCAAGGAGGACCTTTCAAAGGAGTTTGTGATGAAGGATTTGGGCCTCCTTCATTATTTACTTGGATTGGAAATATGGCAGCGAGATGGTGAACTTTTTGTGTCTCAAGGAAAGTATGCAAGGGAGATACTGGGTATTTTTCACATGGAGGGCTGCAAACCCATGGATACTCCTCTTCGAGGAAACTGGAGGAAAGAGGATGCTACATATAGAGAGGTAGTGGATGCTATTGTCTATCAACAGTTAGTGGGTTCGCTAATGTATTTAGTGAATACAAGACCAGACATATGCTATGTGGTGAACTAGCTTAGTCAAGCGATGGTTAAGCCTACCAAGCTCTTTTGGAAGGCGGGCAATCATGTCCTGAGATACCTAAGGGGCACATCTGAGTATGGCTTGTGTACAGACTAACAGATGAGGTGAAGTTGCATGGCTTCATGGATGCAGATTGGGCAGGCAGCCCAACGGAGAGAAATAGCACATCAGGGGGGATATTCAGTATCGGGCCTACAGTTGTTTCTTGGTACAGCAAGAAACAGGGATCTAAGGCACTTAGTTCAACGGAAGCGGAATACATGGCAGCAATTCAAGTTGCATGTGAGGCTATCTAGATGAGAAAGATCTTGGTTGGTTTGTTTGGTTCTCATTTAGATCCTATAGTGATTCATTTTGATAATCATATTTGCATTAAACTCTCAATTAATCATGTGTTTCATGATATATCTAAGCATATAGATATCTGGTATCATCATATCATAGATTGCGTGCAGCGGAAGATCATGTTTCTTCAGTACATTCCCACGGAAGATCGGGATGCAGATATTATGACGAAGACGCTCACCAGGAGAAAATTCGAATACCATAGAGACGGGATCGGGGTGAAGGATAATCCCTTTTTTGTTGAGAGGGAGTGTTGATATTCAACAACATGATGATCCTAGTGAAAATTAAGCACCTACACTAGGATTGAGCCTCGAGCTATTTTTAGGTGTAAGTCTATTTTAGAATGGATGAGTAAATTCTATTTATAGTGGAAGTCTATTTATAGATGTTGAGAAAATTATATTTATAGATGATGTTCTATTTTTATATGTATGTGTGAAGTCTATTTATATATGCATGTCGACTATTATTATCCCTTAATAATAGTTGGACAATAAACATTAATATATTCTCATGGAGCACTTGGAAATATTTAACTGAAGTGGCAAACCAGTTAGCTATGGGAAATTCGAGTTCAAAGGTTGGTTGGTGGGACATGCAAGCGGACTTAGTTGTAACTGAGTGATTCGAAATTGTAACAGAGTTGGATGTGTAGTTATGTGAGTTGTAAAGTATTTTAACTCAGTTAAGTGAGTTAAACTCAGTTGTGCTAGTTGTAACTGAACTTACACTAGTGAGAGATCAATGAATTAATTATTTTATTAATTCACAAGCAGTGGTCTCACATGCAACTGAATATTTACTACTATTAACTACATGCATGTCAGATCCAGTGGAGACCCAGTTGAGAGATAGGTGAAAGAGACAGTTTGACTATCAGTTGTAACATTAGTGGGTGCACTCATGCAACCACACACACATTGGAGATGCCAATGAGGATTGCACATTCAAGCCAAGCAGAATCTCATTCATTCAGGGATTGTGATCAGCAGACATTGCGCAATGGAGGCAGGCTGTCAAGAGGCAGTAAATTGGCGCATGTATTTGCCAATTTTTGTATGACAGTGTACGAAGATTGTATATTGTATTGAGAGCTCTTGGATTAGAGTTTTGTATGAGATTTTTTCATGATCCATGATCCATGATATATACATAATATATGATAGTGGGGTTTTTAGCTTTATGCTTTCCCAGTAAAAACATATGTGTTATGTGTGATTGATCCTTCTTCATGTGTTTGCAATTGGCGATCGTGTTTTAAATTTTCGCAATTTTTTTTATAGAAGCGATTATATATTTAACAGTGGCATATAAGTGTTAGATAAGGAGAATCCAGGAAATACAAAATTTGTATTAAAATTTCTACACTATGTCACTGACTAGTCAAAATACCCCCAAGAAATTAAGTAAGGACAAGCAAAAACAAATGTAATCACCTTAAGAGCAAGTGGTAAAAGATTGTAAGGTTTTTCTCAATTGAGACAATTGAGCATTTTTGTTATCAGATATTTTCTATTGGAACTTGAAAGAGCATCTTTGAAGATTTAGACACAATCTATGCTGGAAGAATCTATAAATTTGACATAATGTAAGTGATTTCTCTTTATCTTCTATCTTTGAATGGAATTTTGTTTACTAATTTATGTCATCATTCTTCTCAAATATATGCCTTAATGTGTTTCCTTTGCAACATCTGATGCAGTTGCTAATTTATTTTCATAGAAATATTAATTGTCCCATCTGTAAGCAACTATGTTGGATATTAAATAAGTTCACAGGACATAATACTTCAATTGCGTTAGTATATATGCTCTTGTCTTTACGACTCTCCAACATCGCTATTCCAATGGAAGAGGTTGGATGAAAGATTCCTTAATATAATCCATGGTTTCTTGGATATTGGGAGAGGACAATGTATCTCCATGTTTGGACATACATGACTAGAATCCATGGTTTCTTGGATATTGGGAGAGGACAATGTATCTCCATGTTTGTACGTACATGACCAGAATTTGGTTGCGCACTCTTAAATTCAAAACTTCAAGAATACAAATTAGGAATACAAATTTGTTTTGATGGTATATTTGAAAATATTTTGGAGTTCATACTTTGAAATTTAAAACTCCAGGAATACAAACTTGTTTTGATGGTAGATTTGAAAATATTTTGGAGTTCGATTACCAAGAAATTAGCTTCTATTAATCTGTAATGAAACGAAATTTTGCTACTTTCATAGCATAACAATAACTATTGCTCTTCACCATTTATCAGCATATTAAAGACTTCAAAAGTTGCAATCTTCTTGGTAATCTTTGCTTTTCCAAAACCTGTGTATGCATGCGGATGTTGTTTCCTTGTTTAAAGAAGATTAGTCACTAGATTCCAAAATTAGGTAAGCTATTCGCCCCCTTGTTCCTTCTCCAACTCCCAAGCCACTTCACGAACCATGTTGTAATATATTTTGTAAGAGATATTCATATAATCTGGAAGAGACATTTATATAATCTGGAAGATTTTCTGTGAAGGCATGGTCCCATCTGAAACCAAAAAAATATTTATAATGACACTTACAATGTCAACCACTTCATAGTGCAAAGAACTTTCATATAACCAATTTTATCTGGTATATAATAATTGTTACATTATCAACATCCTAATATTCCAAACAATGGTTTTATAACTTATTTTTATGTTTTACTGCAACCATATGTACCTTCTTGGAGCATGGATCAACGTAATGATTGTGCATTCTTGGATCTTGGATCATGCATTTTTGGATCAACCTAGGGAAGATGGTATAATACAGTCCACTGGCTGAGAAAATATTGAGAAAGCTGGAATCGAACTTGAACGGAATGTATTGAAGCGGGAAGATTAATGAAAAAGAACTATCCATTACTCTATAATGGCAGGATGGTATGCAGAATAGAATGGCAGGAAGGCGGAAGAGAATGCCAACATGGTAGGTGGGTGGAAGAGTGTGGAAACCCAATGATTTGACTTGTGACTCTTCTACTTCCACTTACCTAAGAGTGTACAAATTAAAAAAAAACTACTTAGTAATGGGCAAGAGGAGAAGACTTCATGAAAAGAAAACCATCAATCTTCCTTAACCATATTCTCTTGAAATCCAATCTTATCCATTGATTTAGAAAAGAAGAAATATTTTAAGCCAGATTACGCCTATGGGTTTAAATATAGAAACAAATTTAATAATTTTTTTAAACAAATAATGATTCTTATTATATTTTAAATACAATGAAAAAAAAAAAAATAAATAAATAAAAAAAAAAAAATATATATATATATATATATATATATATATATATATATATATATGACTTAGGGGAGAGGGGTCAGTTGTTGGACACGTCGGCACTGTTGGCCCCCATGCCACCTAGATTGCCACGCTCCTTGTGTGACAGTTGCTCATATGTCGTAGGCAGGTGTCTGGCATACGTGGAACCTACTCTGTCGGTTTACAACCGCTCCAACCGATGGCTTCCCGCATTTTGCTCGAGGCTTCTCGTTGAATCTTCAGTTTTCACTCTGGGGCTCGTCTGTGTGTGTTTTGTTGTCTGATTGTTGCACTCCTCCTGCTCTGATGCTCTACGCATCCAGCTCTGCCCTTCGCGCACTTAGTCTTGGGTTATAGAGCATCTACGCTCCTGGCTCGAGTGTATGTGTCCTGGTTCGAGTGCGGGGTTTGAATTTGGTGGTTATACCTCGGCTCGGTGGTGGTTATACCTCAACTGGGGGTTATACTCAGCTCTGTGGTGCTTATACCTCATCTTTATGGTGGTTTTACCTATGTTCGTGGCGGATATGGTGTGTTAGGCTCTACGTCATTTTATCTGTGTTTGGCTCTATGGTGGTTGTACATCGACGGACTTGGTGGACTACAATGGTTCAGGTCTGCATGCTCGGAATTGTGTTTTCAGGTCAGTGTGTTGCGTTTTTCAGTGTGGGTTTTCATTTTTTTTAATTTTTGTGTTTCCTCCTCTGTGAATGGTTGTATTCTGATGGGTTTTTGCATTGTTTGCAGGTCAATGCAGTTGGAAAGGAGGAAGGAGAGGAAAGGAAGGCGAGGAGAGCAGTCATAAGGTAGGACTCTTTCCTACTAGTCATATGCATGTGTTTTATAACTCATTTAACTTGAAGGATATTTTTCTTTGTTGAGCTTGTTTACTATGTTTTTAAGCACTTGGGTTTTGTGTAAATTGACTGGTTTTTTAAAAAAATTGACTTGAAGGATATGTTTCTCTGTTGAGCTTGTTTCCTGTGTTTTTAAACACTTGGGTTTTGTGTAAATTGACTGGTTTTTTAACACATTTAGGGTAGGGTTTTGTGTAAATTTACTCGTTGTGTAAATTGACTGGTTTTGTGTAAATTGACTCGTTGTGTAAATTGACTTGTGTAAATTGACTCATTTTGTGTAAATTGACTGGTAAATTGACTAGTTTAGGGTAGGGTTTTTGTGTAAATTAAAAGGAATTAGATAGATCCACCTCTATGAGAGTAATAGAAGCATGACTAGTTTTTTAAAATAGTTAGGGTTTAGGGTTTTTTGTAAATTGACTAGTTCTTTTTGTGTAAAATCTGTGAAACAATTGGTTAAATTGTGATATTTTGATTTTGAAATATTTTTAACATTCAGGGTTTATGGTTTTGTGTAAATTGACTGGTTCTTTTTGTGTAAAATTTGTGAAAAAAATGGTTAAATTGTGATATTTTGATGTTGAAATATTTTTAACCACCATAGAGCCGAGGTATAACCACCACATAGCTGAAGTATGATAATAATGTTTTATATTCTGTACATGTTTTCAATTAATTTGATGACATTTTCCGATACTGTGTTAATAATGTTTTATGTTTTGTACATGTTTTCAATTAATTTGATGACATTTTCTCATACTCTTTCACTCGAACAAGGTACCACTAATTTCCAAATGAAGTTGTCTAAATTCCATCAATCTAAGAATTTAAGTTACATTGATATATGCACATGTAAAGCAAATGAAGTTGTCTTTATTCAATAAATCGAATATAAATTGACACATTTATTCACATCTATAGATGCAAATGTAAAGCTTTGTTCCTAATTTTCGTCTCGGTCTTGATTTTCATTTGGTAGAAGGGTATAATTTATGATCGCTATCTTCCAAGTTTCTCTTAAGGGTTTTGACTTGCATGTGAAGTCTCGGTATTGCATTCTTGTTTCACTCCAACAAGGTAATGGTTAAGGGCTGAGGGCTCTGAAGTAAAAAAAAGTAGAAGGGGAAGAAAAATATCCTTTCACTCCTCACATCTATCCACAAGGGTGGAAGTTCATAAATTTGGTGATTGCATCATAAATATGTGAGACACAGCTCTAGCTAATGACTGAAATACAACTCCTTTAGAAAATATTTTAATATATTTAACCCAATCAATCCTTATGAAAGTTTTTGTGAATAGTAAAATTAATAAATATATTTTATCCCTATCAATCATTATGAAAGGTTTTGTAAATAGAGAAACCAGTTAAATATATAGCATAATAGCATTGTGGGATATTATGCTATAAATTTATCTATTCATATGATTTTTCGAGTGAAAAATTACAGTCTATTGCATCACATATAATCCTCATATTGGCAGGGCAAAGCAAGGACTACCTTAGGTAATAGCTCTAGTCTATATAGTAGTTGTAGAGTATAGTTTTTTAGCTATATGACTTAAGCGAATGAAGTTGCATGTTCATTAGTGCTTAAGATTGGTATTGAAACTTGGAGTGCTTGTTATGTATGCTATTAACATATATACATATAAGATAGTTGTAGTTCATTCCTTTATCTGTATTTAAATCCAGGCATCATGAATATTTTTTATTGTTGTAGTTAAACTCTTAGTTTTTATTAGCTTTATTTCTTATAAATATGACTGCTATAGTCTTTTAGCTGTATGAATTGCCTTCGATAATAGCTCTAGTCTGTATAGTAGTTGTAGAGTATAGTCTTTTAGCTGTATGACCTGAGCGAATGAAGTTTCATTTTCATTAGTGCTGAATATTGGTACTGAAACTTGGAGTGCTTGTTATGTATGGTGTTAAAATATATACATATAAGATAGTTTTAGTTCATTCATTTATCTGGATTCAGATCTAGTCATCATGAATAGTTTTTATTGTTGTAGTTAAACTCTTAGTTCTCACTAGCTTTATTTCTTATAAATATGACTGCTATAGTATTTTAGTTGTATAAACTGCCTTAGGTAATAGCTCTAGTCTGTATAGTAGTTGTTAGAATTCAATAGGAAAATAGATAGAATGGTTTTGACACAAACAGTATTGCGAAATTTAAAAATTTAAGGTGCACAAATTTAATAAATTATCTTCAGCAGTCTCATACTTCTATTATTTCATTTGTTGTTTCATTCCAACCTTTCAGCAGTCTCATACTTTTGTTGTTTCATTGCAACCTAACAATAGTCTCATACTTTTTCTTGTTTCATTTGTTTTTTCATTGCAACCTAACAGCAATCTCATACTTCTGTTATTTCATTTGTTGTTTCATTGCAACCTTTCAGCAGTCTCATACTTATGTTGTTTCATTGCAACCTTTCAACAGTCTCATACTTATATTGTTTCATTTTTTGTTTCATTGCAACCTTTCTGTTAATTAAGCATACCAATTCTATCAAATGACTACTTAAAATCCTCGTTTTCCAACAATATGTGCTTATTTTATTCTCTGAAATTTTTATTTGGAGTTGTGAAATGGGCCATAATGCTTTGTAGATGAAGTGAAACTAGTTTTTTTCAATGTCTTATAACAGCTTGGGGTTTGAAGTTGTTGGGATGGGGAGCATGTACATAGAATAAGATGTTTTTGTGTTCATTTGTCGATTAGGAACCTTTTTCACAATTTCAATGTCTTAGATTAGAGAAGCCAAGTAATAATCTAAGCTTATTTTGTTTTAATGGTGTCATCGACGATTGAGATTATGCCTTTGCAAGTGAGAAAGTTAGAAATAGGTTACACTGCCAATTTGTTAACTCCGAAGTAATACAAGATATATTTTTGTAGAAATTATAAATTCTTTGATACATACTAATAAAAAATTAAAAATTATGATATAGGCTATGGAAAGTGTTGTGTTCTTTTAAATAAGAAATTATAACTTCAACAGATTAACAAACTTGTAGCAATTAGAAATTGTTTGATACATATAAATTTTGTGAGGAAACCCAAAAGGATGCTTCCCAACATCCATGGATGCTATCCTTAGAAAACCTGTTTCATCCTTACCAAAATCACACTGTGTTGTGGTTACAAAAATTAAGTCATGCCACCCCTGCTTGATGGCTTCCATTTCCTGCATTGCCCAAAAATGTTGAGTTTACCGCCTAACCCAAGTATGGTGTACTCCCCGAGATTGGATGATTAGGATGTGTCTGAATGTTGCCATATCCTTGACTCCAATTTTCTCCTTGTCTCCATGGTGGGACTGAGTAGCCCAAGTGTCCACTTGTGTTACTAACCCCAGCACTGACTGCAGGTGTCACATAAACACAATTAGGATTCAAAGCTGCACTGGTAGGGGTATAAGAGGTGGGCCTAACCTTTGCATGATAGTTTGGGACTTGGATGTTAATCAGGTCTTGGTATGATGGTTTCTTCTCTGAAATGTGGTCTAGCGTGTTAGACATCAATGTATTTGCCTCAAACTAGCTTGAACCATGGTCTTCCCTGCTTGTCACCCCTCCTCCTTTTTCCAACTTTTGATGAAACTTTCTTGCCTCTCTCTCTTTCCTTTCCAATTTATTTTGATGTTCCTTATCTTCCCTTGATTTTTTTCTTTCCAACCTTTCCTTTTCTCGATATTTTTTTGTTGCAATAATTCCAGCCCTCTTTTCATTCGCTAACTCCTTCTTTCTCTTTTTAGCTTCCTGAATTTCATTCTTTTTACGTTCAGACTCGAACATTAAATTCATATAATTTTCAAACGTGAGAAATTTTGAACTCCTCCCTAAACGAAGATAATCTAATGTTGAGTTCCTTGATGAGGCATTCACTCTCTCTACTGGTAGCTTTAGGAATGCACCAAGTAATCTCTGCTTTTTTTTTTCCCCATGCTCCTCTGGACCTGACACTTAGATTTCATCCTCCGGGACAATTGAATGGCCCCCATTATTGTCTTCTTCGGGTACTTCATGTTGAATAGGCTCCTCTTCCAGTGATCCATTGTCCACAAAATAATGAACAATTTCGATGTTCAACCCTGATGGTTATGAAGGCATGTCCATGCTTTCCTCATTGGTGGTAGATACATTATTTCCAGTGATATTCATCACTCCCTCTACCAACCATGATGGTGTGCTTACTTGGGTTGGCATGGTCAATTTCTCATTGTTAGCTGCATCACATGGAATATCACATGCATAATACGCATGTGGTTCAGTGGGCGTGATAGTCTCATTGATATTGTTAGTTGGTTCATGACTGAACTGTGTCTCACTGACATGCTCATCATCATCACCATAGAACAACCCTTCGGAAAGGGACATTATACCTTCAGCAGCAGCTACATCTTCTTGGGCACTGACATGGTCTTGTAAGTTCTCTACTTCTTGACCTTCCACTTCAAATGCTTGGCTACAGATAGTATCATGCATAAGAGCATCAAAATTAAGTTTCCATATACCAGTCCTCATAAATCCAGCCTTGATATTAAAAGGTGTGAGAGCCCTTTTAAATTATTTACTTGCAAGCTCAGCTAGCTCAAACCTCTTTACTTCCACCCCTGGATTATTTTCCATCCATGAAGCTCACTCGAACACTAAATATTTCTTGAAAGGCCCAAACATGCTCACATCAAGGGGCTGCAATCTATGAGTGGTATGAGCCGGCAATGTTAACAGGTCGATGCCTAATTTATTGACCTCCTCGATTGTCTGCACATCCATGTGGCTTCCATGGCCATATAAAATCAGTAAGTGTCTATTTTCAAGCGAGACACCACCCGGTACAGAAGCAGCAAAGTGGCAAAGCCAATTCAGGAATAGTTCATTTGTAATCCATGCATGTGGATGTGCAGCCATGCATGAACCTGGTTCACAATTAATTATATAATTTTTTAGTTGAGTTTTACCTTTAAATAGATACAATCCTAGTATTGATGAACCAATTTCATTGACACAAGCAAGAATTGTGATCCACTCACTACTCTTGCGAAATATCTTAGACACATTTCTACTCCCTCTCTTGGATATTACCCGCATACCACAATTACTTATTGCCTGTAAGCCAGTTTCATCACATTTCCATATATGGTCTTGGGCATATGATTATTGCTCATATGTAGCAGAAAGAGTGTTATATAACTTGGAAACAATTGTAGGGCGTATATTTTTAGCCCTGTCTCTATCAAGGCTCTCTGTTGTACGTAACACAAGGTCTGGATGCCTCTTTTTAAACCCACTCCACCATGAATTACCAGGAAAACCATCTTTAAAGGGGTTTGGCGTCCCTTGAAAGATTTGAGATATAGTGGATTTAAGTTGTATAATCTCTAACCCATGTCCCAATTGGGCCTTCTCCTTACACCACTCAATGACCTCATCCTCATCCTCTTTAGCCATAACTGTAACAGGCCCTCTACACTTTGTATCAGTCAACCCATTTATCCAATAATGTATGTTAGAGGCAGAAATACCATGTTTTTTTGTAAATGCACGGATTGAATATCCCTTAAACTCGATGTCATCAATTGAAACGAGCATCTGTTTCTTTTTCCAGCCTTTGATGGCACTGATTTTTGTTAAACACATGCATGAGTAAACACACACATAGGAAAGATAAGCGTGATATTTTATTGTTATTCACCATAGATGTACATTTATAATACAATGGTGTGACTCTTGGATTCTGCTTTCCAAGGTTGCTTGGACTCATTTATGACTATTCGGCTTCCACACCTATCCATTGAGAATTAGGTGTCCAACATTCCCCCCCTTAACCCGAAGGGGTATGTGTGAGTCCAAGAAGAGATTTGTAATACAAATCTACAAAGTATGCATGGCAGCACTTAGGCTGAATCAGCTCTCTGAAATGTTGGCATAAATAGGTGGTTTAAGGATGACCACCAACACTTGAATGCTTAGTGTAGTTCCTGGAACTCTTCCAAATATGGCAAGGAGCTGAGGGCTTCTGCTAGAGGAAGTGTCCCTAATATTTGAAGAGGGAGACCTTCAACCTAGAAGAAGGGAGGTCTACAACCTGTGATGGTTTAAGGATGACCACCAACACTGGAATGCTTAATGCATTTCCTGGAACTCTTCCAAAAATGGAAAGAAGCTAAAGTCTTCTACTAGAGGAAGTGTTCTGAATTCTTTGAAGAGGAAGAATATGAACCTCACATAGATGGTTTAAGGATATCCACCAACCAAAGGAATGCTCATGAGCATCCGTGTCTCTGGCTACAACTTTGAATTTGGAATGACAAGTTGTGGCTCAAGCTCGCTTGAATTGTTGTGTCTCTAGATACACCTCTGAAATTGGAATGTCAGGTTGTGGCTCAAGCTCGCCTGATGTGGCTTCGAAGCTTGTAGATGACCACCATTTTCCCCCCTGTCAGGTACAAGGTGAGATGATGGCGAAAACTCAACTC
Organism: Pinus albicaulis; assembly: GCA_034641835.2. NCBI lineage: Eukaryota > Viridiplantae > Streptophyta > Pinopsida > Pinales > Pinaceae > Pinus > Pinus albicaulis. The sequence goes on along the minus strand of CM076577.1, from coordinate 64,776,877 downwards.
CAAGATTGTTCAATATTCAAGAACAAGTTCTGACATGCAACTTAAACATCTTCTTGACTATTGATGCCCATTGCCAAGAAGCGATCCATCCAAGACGAGTCTTTTTTCTTGCAGGAGGCTTGTTTCTAAAGCATTTGTGTGAAGAATGGGTGTGCCGCCCACAGTGCTTGCATGGGTGAATATTAAAATAGTGATCTTTCATATGGCCAACTCGATCACAGTGTTGACATTTTTCAATCTATTTTTATTACTGTGGAAGAGGAGCAGGATCTGGAACAACTGAAAGTGAACTGTCATGAAGAAATTTGGCACTCTAAAATTTGATGGGCTTGGATTAGTCTAGAATATGAAAGGGCAACTCCTTTTCATATCCAAGACATGTTTTGTTCTCGTTATGGAAAAGCTCTTCCCAAGGCCTGATGATGGGCTTGGGAGGTAGAACTCGAGCTTCTGCATCTACATACAAATTTGTTTTTGAACTAGGCACTGAATGTGAATCAATCACAACATTATTGACTTGCTGATTGTGGGAGTCTCTTTCAATGTTTTGAACAAAAACAGGTTCAGAATGATGAATCCGTTGTTGTAATTCTTCTTGTTGTAGCTGGGATTCAAGCTGCAAAAAATAAATCTTCTCTTATGCATTTTGCAGGCATTTTTTAATGTCAAAAAAAGTGCTTTTTCTGATCTCATTAGCAGTGGAATGTATAAGAGTGTTCAAAAAATATAATGCATCATCAATTTCAGCCATTTTTTTTTTAAACAACTCAGACCTAACAAGAGAATGGGTGTAGCAACTCAAATGGTGAAGGTATAATAGGAAGTTCAAGGGTTTTATAAACAATCCTATGTTAATACAAAGAATTGCCTTAATGATCCCAATAACTTCACCTTAGCAGATTGATAGATTTAGTAGATTTGTATGCTCCAATATGTGATTCCTCAATGGCATGGTAACAATCCTTCTAAGGTGAACTACGATGAGAGAACCAGTGATGTGACTATGCAGCTGTATTTATTTTCTTGAGACTCAGACTGCTTCTTCCAAGATACACGTTCTCCAATTTTTTTATGTATGCCAACAGAATGTTCTCCAACTCGCTATCCACCATGTGGCATGGCCACATTTTCAAGCTAAATGACATTTACAACTTCATGTGCACCATTAAAACTACATTGTCTATCAACTAGTCTAGGCAGACAGGTCTCTGGTGAGAATCACTACTAAAAATGACAATCACTCAGACAAGGCTCCACCAACTTCCAACAAGAGAAGGCTCCACTACGATGTCACCATATCTTTAATGGGATTCAATAGAGATTGAATGCAGGTGCCAGTGCAAATATAACCAATGGATACACAGATTTCAAGCCAACATATAATATGAACTAGTACAGGTTGGATTAGTGGCAATAGACATAATTTAATATCGACTCATAGAATTCATATGTACATTCACTCCCTTTCAACTGTCAACCTAAGGGTGTATATACCATGTCATGCTACAACATACAACACATGCAATATCAACTCTCATACCAATGCTTGACCACTGGCTCCACAAGCATATAATTTTAATGTTCATTGTTCAATCAATGCATACACGAGCTTTATCCAACGACGAACCAGAGCACGAACCAACGTTGCTTCAACAAATGCTCAAGACTACTTCAATACATTTCTCAAGACTACTTCGATGGCTTTAACAAGTAGGCTTCACAACCAGAGTACGTACTAGCGTTATCCTTTGAGCCAAAGTATTCCTTGACCTTCAAATCTAAAATATATACCAGTGCTCAACCATCAAATACCAACATGATATTATGTACAGACTTCAAGGCATTCAACGTTCAATATAACACTTAACTCACGGTTTGGAATTTAATATAATGAACCATCGCACATATATGAACAAGATTCAATGCACAAGAGTTACGCACAGAGAGTTCTCCAACTAGCGCAAAACCATATACTTACGACGTTCAACCAGAACAAATATTTTACACACAACTGCATATACCTCACTTGTAATTCATGCTCTCCAACCATTCAATACAACACAATCATTATCCCGGATGCGAGTGCTTCGGTGGCAAATGAATGTGAAAGGACAGGCGCCACCGGACGGGAGGCCACATGCCCTCCCTCGCGGCAGCATTCACTACACCTGTCCGACCGCAAACGTTAAGCCTGTTATCTCTGCTCGCAGTTAATACATTCCAGATGGTGTTTAATGGAGTTAGCTCTGATGGCGAAACTCATTTTCGGTGAGGCGATACGTTGCTGCCTCGACTGCAGAACCCACATCACGCACAGGATTTGCGAGATTGGCAATTCAATGCTGCCTATGAAGAGTTGCAGTCTTTGTTCTTTAAGAGCCATGGAGACGTTCGCCCCCATCCGCTGTATGCGCATTGCAATTCTGCTCTGAACAGAGCCACCGATCGCACCTCAACTGGTAAGCGAAGTCGGCTCACTTGCTGTCTGCAAGCTGACGACAGCTTACACATTTCTGTTGTTGGCTCCTGTTGCCTCGTGACTGTTGTGCTGGGCATCCCTCCTGTTTCGAGTTCTCAGATTCCTTCGAACTCCAATCCTGCGAATTCTGCAACTATGCCAAGGTTAAGGCAGCGTATGAGGTGCAGGAGGGGGTCTTCGCGCTCTGCCAGAAGGCCGTCCCCCTCTCCCTCCTCTTCACCCTCGGACGACTCCTCTCACTCTGACTGTCTCCCTCGCCTCCTCCGGGGGCGTCTGCTGCGTTCTGGTCGAAGATTGGATTCCCCTTCAAGTGATGAGCTGCCCGCTTAGTCGCATACTGCTCTTTTCTCGTTTGATTGTGCATTGAACAAGCCTCGTGTGACGGTGGCCATCTCCGTGGTCTTCTTGGAGGAGCCTATTCCGGAGACTCTGCCTGAGGAGCCCGTTCCTGAAGCCGGTACTCACTTGAACCAGATGCAGCAAAGCGTGGGGAGTCAGCCTGAGGCTTCCGGGGCGGCTCTGCAGACGGACTCTGTTCGTGTTCATGCTTCGGCTGCTGAGGCTGCTCACCATAATGACGATTTCCCCCATGATCACAACAATCCAGAAGATTACAGCTGCAGGATTGAAGAGGTCCCGCCGGATGAGTAACTCGTCTCTTCTTGCTGGTTGCTTCTGTTTTTTCGCTACCCTCGTGGAGGGCTTGTCTTGCTATATCAATGTCAATCTCAATACTGGTACACTTTTTGTAAATTTCAGTTCCAGTCTGTTTCATAGTCTAGTCATGTTTCAGTTTCAGTTTCCAGTCTGGGTCTTAGCAAAATGTATGGTTACAAACCCAAGTTTTTCTAGCTCGATCCCCTGCGTGGGATTTTTCCATGTTCTGGGTTCTTCAAGTTGGCGCCCCTTGCAGGGCTGCCCTATTCCAGTCAATGTCAGTCTAATTGCCTCTATGAAGGCACAGTAATGGCCTCGGCCAGTTGTACATTATTTTCCTACTGATAATAGATTAATTTAACTTAGCAAAAAAAAAAAAAAAATACAACACAATCATTATTCAACACAATAATAATACACACATAATAATGTTGGTTCAACAATAGAACAACCCTTAATAAGTGGATACCAAGTCATTGCTCAAATAACTCACGGTTCTAATGACCCTTTCTATCAAGATGAATCTCTAATAGGAGGTGGTATTATGTTGTTTAGCTAGCTCGATGAGTTGGTTCCTCAACTTCGATTTCGATTTTACGAATTTCTCAGCATCCGGATGAGTTTAGTGATCGTTATGGATATTTTTATATGAATTTGAACTTGCTTCAAATCCATGAAGGCTCAGTGGATCTTTAAGGCACTGCATGATCTGTTGCTTCTTCAAGTCTGAAAGCTTATGAAACAAAAGTCTGTAGAGAAGGCAAGGGAAGTATGATCGGAGACAACGAGAATTATAATGAATTTCAATGAACCATGTCATACTAGCATGAAAATGATGCAATGGCCAGGTCAAAATGGCATGGAGGTTATACTCGTAACGGGAAAGTATCACCAACATAGAAATAATGCAATAGGTAGGTCGAACTGGCATAAGGCAGATTGGTACAACGATATGCAGAAGTTCTGAAAAATTGTAGACCAGGAGTAGGTAACGGGCCTCAAACAAAATGAAAATGCAGAATTACCAAAAGCAAAGAGCGAGATTACCAAAATTGGAGACCTGCGAATTTTATGGGTCAAGCATATAGCAGAGAAATAGTCGTGATGAAAGGAGTTACACCATGTATGACAACCTCAGAATGGCAAAGGAGACATGACATTCAATGCATAGTATGAGGAGCATTATATGAAGTGTAAACTGGGCAGGCATCCAATCCTCCATATAACCAACCAAAGCTTCACTCATACCGTTCCATTTTATTTTATTTTTGGCTTCCCTAGGCTTGACACTGAGTACAAGAGACTGCACATTTTTTGCTATTTCGAGACTGTAGACAGCGCAGAGAGTAGGCAAGAAGTAGCTGAAAAAGGGATAGTTCTGCACAAAGGTAGAGAAATTCCCAAAATCACTGCACCACAAAACTAGTGATTCAAATTTTAGTAGGGCAGGAAGGAACCCACTCTGATACCATGTTAAACACACGCATGGGTAAACACACACACAGGAAAGATAGGCGTGAGTTTTTATTATTATTCACCATAGATGTACATTTATAATACAATGGTGTGACTCTTGGATTTTTCATTCCAAGGTTGCTTGGACTCCTTTATGACTGTTCGGCTTCCACACCTACCCGTTGAGGATTAGGTGTCCAACAATTTTATTTGTTGAACTTGCACCTTGCACTATGGTTGAAGGTGGCTCTATGGCTGATGGTGGGTTGGGATGATCTGCTACCACAGAGTCCTTTTCAATGACATTTCTAGGAGCATTGGGAGCATTGACATCCTCAACTGATGAACTACTCCACAGCTAGGCCCCCCTTGTCCCTAGCCTCCTGTTCCTTATTCGATTTGCAATAGAAACACTTGGCATGGCTCCAACAACCTACTGATTTACCACAAAAATATGATTTAAAATTTTATTAGAGTACAACATGAGTAAGAAATTTGATAAGTATTACAGCACAACTGTATAGAGTAAGCTATATTTATGTATGAATTCCAATATTAGCATGAGAAAGATAAGTAATACCTATTGATTGTTAACAACATGGAATATTATGTTGTTTATTGTGGACTCTTGCATTTGTGTAGGCAACATGGTATTTTACTCAAAATATTTCAGGTTGCATCTGAGTGTATATTGTGTTATTAGCAAGGATTTATTTTAATAATAAAACCAAAACCTATTAAGCCATTCATATCAATGAATAATTTTGTGAATTAATTGACATTGAAGTGGAACAAACCTGGTTTACGTGAACAGTTGAATTTGGATTACATTGTTACTTTGAATTATTGCGTATTTCAATTATGTATGACTTCTAATATCAACATGAGAAAGATAAGTGATACCTATTGACTGTTAACAACATGGTTGTAAACAACATGGCATCTTCTATTGTTTGTTGTGAACTCTTGCATTGGTGTAGGCAACCTGTGAATTTTTTATTTTGAAGTTAACAAGGTTTTAAGCAACATGGCATCTTCTTAGTTAACATGGTTGTAAGTTAACATGGTTGTAAGCTAACATGGCTTTAACCAACATGGTTGTAAGCAACATGGTTGTAAGTTAGCATGGCATCTTCTATTGTTAACATGGTTGTAAGCAACATACTTTTTGGCTTCATTAAGACAATTTTGGTGACTTTGTTAAATTCCATCTATTGGGGGCAAGGGTTGAATGTTTTATGCAACTCTTTACACACAATTTCTCTAACGCTTAATTTCATAGTCACCTTAATTTTACACTCACTTCCATAGAGTTATTGACTTGGCAAGAAAAACTAACTAGATAGGATGTTTGATAGGACATTCATAGTTTTTGGTTAAGTTCATATTGAAGCCTTTGTACTGGTGTAGAGGTATTGACTAACAAGAAATTCATAGTTTTTGGTTAATTTTATATTGAAGCCTTTTTACTGGTGTATAGGTATTGACCTAGCAATAAAATCTAACTAGACATGACATTCATAGTTTCTGGTTAAGTTCATATTGAAGCCTTTGTACTGGTGGCAGAGGAAAACTAGAATCTAGCACAACTAGGTTCCTCTAAAAGAACTTATCAAGAGTGCTTCTAAGGAACTCTAAATAGTACTTCTTAGGCTCTTCATGATCTCAACCTCTTAGCGTAGGTTTAAATATGTTGAAGCCTTGATTTAATCTTCTAAAACATAAACTAGAAGTTGACTTATTGTGTTGTAAATGGACTTCTAAGAGTGTTTGCATGAGCTCTGTTTTATTTGTGATCCTTCTATTCAGACCTTAATTAGAACCTCCTAACAAAGATAGGTCTTAGAAACAGAAGTTGAAACAGGTCTTAGAAACAAAAGCCGACAAAGACAATTACATAAAGAAAGTTTTTAAATTGAGCAGCTTCTTTTTAATTTTAGTAGCATCCTAATTTTTGGACGAGTGCAGTTTGTGTCCGTTTATCTATCTATCTATCTGTGGAATTATGATCTGGCTGTGTCCATCTATCTATCTATTTGTGGAATTATGATCTCTGCCTTCGTTGTCAACACTTCATCTTTTTACATTGTTTCTAGATTTCTCTTGCATGGTTGTGGGATTTCCTTGATTGATTTGTCTAGGCCGGGAGGATAGAAGCCATAAAGTTACTGAACTAAGCTCCAATAATCAAATACTAGTAGGTATATGATCTAAACTTATAAGCTTAACATGTTTTCTCAACTAAAATCATGATAAAGTACTCAATATAATAATATTATTCAACACAAACTTGTATGTCTCCAACAACCGATGAAGAGAATGAATGTAACATTGTGCACACACTACGTCTGGAATGTAACACTAAGCACACGCGTTGTATTTATTTCTCTAGCATCTGATGAATATAATGAATGTAACATTGTTTGAACACTTCGATTGTATGTCTGCAAAATGAATGGAACATTTTTAAAAATAATTGTATGCTTGCAAAATGAATGGAACATTGTCTGAAAATTTTGATTGTATGTGAACACTCTGATTGTATGTTTGCAATAGTTGATGAGTAGAATGAATGCTTCAAATGAAAAACAACAAGGGTTGTTTTTTTATAGTTTTATGATCTAGAATTTAATTGTTAGGAAAGATTGGCATCGATTGCCATCTACCAAATTCAAATTTGTGTTGTGGATTGATTTGTACATGATCCAATGGCTTATAAGCTTTCATGGTTGATCCTTGTGCTTTCTTGTGCTTTCCTAAATTTAATTCTTGAATTGAAATGCTTTCCTTAATTTAATTCCTGAATTGAAAGGGTTGTTGTGTTTAATTCTTGAATTGAAAGGTTGGGTGAACTATTTCCTGAATTGAATGGTGTCATTTAATTTCTTTAGTAGGTTGAATGGTTAAACATACATGTACATATGGCTAACACACATTTCACCTATTCTTGTGCAGGTGTTAACCAACAATGGGATGTGTTGCCCCAATGCAAAATCAGTGGGTGACTGTTTGATGGGATAGTTGTACTTTTGGATGGAAAACATTATAATGTTTTGTAGTGCATTTTGACTTAGTTGGTAATTCAGAACTGGAGGTACTTGAGACAATGGGTCTTGTCAACTTGTGATGTTAAGGCTTGGTGTTTGACATTTGTTGGTCCAATCAAAATCTAGGCCCATTTTAGACGTATTTATATAACGTATATAACTTAATATAAAGTATTTATGTGCATATTTTAGTTAGTTTATGATTTTTTTTTACAGATGTGTGGGACCAATACTATAACTACTACTGGTCCTTGCACAACAATAGAAGCCTCTCCCCTAAACTACCATTTATACTTTTGGATTGGTAATGAGTCCAAAATTGGGTGACACATGACACCCCTTATGGGCTGCCATGTAGACCAATGACATCATGATGATGTCATTTAAGGAATGACCTATGACTCTAAGGTCCAGGTCATATGGATAAGGTCACATGAATGTCGAGCATTGAAAATTTAACGACCATGGTCACATTATGTGGCCACATAAGACCCATGGCGCAAATTTTAATAAAAGCACTCAGTCCATCCCAATTGAAAGGAAAGATTTACGGGCACCCAAGGTTGCCATATATATATATATAAGAAATCCGCCAAATCAAGCCTCTAAGATGCTCAAGCTTGGAATATAAATCATGCACACCCTATTTGAGACGATATATATATATATATATATATATATATATATATATATATATATATATATATATATATATATATATATATATAAAGTCACCCCAAATAGGGTGTGCATGATTTATATTCCAAGCTTGAGCATCTTAGAGGCTTGATTTGGCGGATTTCTAGTATCTTCATCGCAGAGGTTATGGTTTCGATCTCCCGTAGAGGTCTATTTTTTGTTTTTTTTAAAGCTCAGAAGATGGTTGTGGCACTGTATAATCATGCATTGAATACACCTGAAATCCTGATTTGAATAGGTTGAGGCCACATGAGAAACATATTATATAATCATGGTTTGAATAGGCCAAAACCACTACACCTGAAATCCTAGTTTGAACAAGCCAAAGCCACTGCACTCAAAATCTCGATTTGAATGGGTTGAAGCCACTGCACCCGAAATCCTAATTTGAATGGGTTTAAGACACTGCACCCAAAATCCTTATTTGAATGGGAAAAAGCCACCAGAGCAATGCACGACAACACATATTTCCCAGTTTATAGGTTATTTAATGCTGGTGGGCATATACTACCCACCAAAATTAAATCACCTATAGCCTAGGAAGTAATGGTCGCCGCAATGCACAGTATAGTCATACGCTAGAGTCCTGGTTTGAAAGATTATTTTGAATGGGCCGAAGCCACATAAGCAACACACGATATAGTCATACCCCGAATTCCTAATTTGAAATATTGTTTTGAATGAGCCACCTGAAGTTTTGAATTAGTCAAACCCATAAGAACAATGGCTCGTCATCCTTGATTGACTGCATAAATGATATTGGATACTGGAAATGTTTTGTTTCCCTAGCTTGGTTAATACCATTACACACTAATATAACGAAGGATGATGGATACCTTAACAAGGCACAATACAGAGCAGATTTGAGTTAGCATGGCATGTTTGTTGTGGACTTTTGGTCACGAGTATGACTCTCGACGGTGAACATGTTAGATTTTTTTATAACAGATTTTTCCATTTAGTCAAATAGTTTACCACTTCCAGTGGTCGACACCAGAATCTCGTAGACTTTTGAAAAGCACCTAGAAAGGAACTATTTGTCAAATATATATTTTAATATACATTTCTTTAGGGTTATTTTACATTTTTGGGGCCTGTATTGATCAAATTCGATTGCGGAATAAGCTAGGTGATAGGGATTCAAATATGGATGAAAATAAAGGGGGTTGATGCTTTTTTGACGATGGCCAAAACCTCTTATGTATTTTTAAAGGCTTAGAAGTATGGTGCAGGTACTTTGAATATATGAAGTTGATAATTCTCAAGAAAGAGTTTAAATGATTATATTGAAGATATGAATGAAGCAGGATATGGGCAACAACATGACAACTAGCAAGAGTGATTGATATGATGTTTTGACAATAGTATAGGAGTTGTAGTTTGCACTACAAGGAAAAGACCCTCTAGCGAAGGTTATAAAGGAGGTTTTTAGTGTTAAACAATTGGCCAAAATTGTCAAAAAAACATTTTCTACAACATTTGTTTATGGTTATGGAGGTTTTGGCGGAGCTTTTAACGAAAATTCAACACAACTAAAAACAAATTGGCGGTCGTAGGTTATTACAATTTTTTTTTTCATCGGTGTGCTACTACAGCATTAACGCACCTGTGCGTACATGTAGAAGGTGACCCAGGGCGGTCGAAGGAGAATGCACTGAGCCGTTAAGGTATAAAACTGCACCAGGCATAGTGTTGGTGATACAACGCACATGGCCATTCTAATTGGTCTTGGGATTTGTGCGGTGCCATAGGTCGTATCAACACACCAGTGTGTAGACTTATAGAAATGCACCGGTGCGCAGTATCACACAAATGCACTGATATTTATAATTGGTATGGGTATTCGTGTAGTGCCCATAGGTCGTACAAATGCACTAGTGCTTATAGACACATAAACGCCTCGGTGCACAGTATCACACAAACGCACCGAGATTTATAATTGGTATCGGTATTCGTGCGGTGCCCATAAATTGTACAACATCACCGGTGTGTATAGACACATAAACACACCGGTACGTTGTACCGCACAAATGCACCGATATTTTTAATTGGTTTTGGTACTTGTTCGGTGCCCATAGGTCGTAGAAACGCACTGGCGCACTTCATAATACAAACACATTGGTGTACAATCACTGACACGCACAGGTTTTCATTTTGTATTTTTTAGAAACATCGACCTATGACAGTGTAATTATTGTGATTGTTTTAAATTCATTATTCATCAAAATTTGACACATCTTATAACAATATTCATATTAATTAGATTTTTATTAATGCATTTGAATTTGATGTTTGAATTAATTTGTTATATCATATCATAATTATTGTGGTTTTTTAAAATTCATTATTCATCAAAAGTTGACACATATATATCTTATAACAATATTCATATGAATTAAATTTTTATTAATGCATTTGAGAATGACAATGGAGAATGCAATAGAATAAATTAAAACATATTTTATCATATATATATATGAATAAGACAGTCTTTATACAAAATGGGACAGTGATTGGTATCCCTTTGTGTTTCAATTGGGACACTATGTCCATTACATTAAATAAAATGTCTGATTTCACAAACACATTTCAAAAAATGCAACGCCTTGCTTTGATATCTAAACATAGTGATCATCATTCTTCGCTTGAACTGTTGTCACTGCTAGAGCTACTTCCATGACTTGGGTTATTTTCAGGAATTTTTGGTTCACGGTGTTGATTGTTTTCTTCTTCTTCACCTTCCATCTACAAACATAAAAATAAACTGAAATGAGTGTATATACATTCATGAGAATAATGAAAATTTCAATATTAAATAATATACATCAATGTAAATCGAAAAGAAAAATGGCGTACCATAGCAACAATTGACTCATAAACTACACACATTTTTTCAAAACCATGTACCGTGCCATCTTTCAAAATTTCATCTGTTGGTGCAGTTCCATAGTTTTTTTTCCTGCAAGTTTTATACCCGATAACAAATCATATATTTAATATAAAAGATTTTTTTTCTATTAATTATAGATGGAGCTAAGTAAAACAAGATCAATAGATGCTTAAAAACTACACAATTAATTTATGATATGCCAACATATACTCACAACCCATATTTAACCCAATTTCAATCAATATGTCTGATGATTCCTCTTTGTATGTTAGCACCTGTTTGAAGACATTCAATGATGATTTTTGTAAAACAACTTAAAAAATACAAAAATGAAATCTAGTTAAGTTGTTACAAGAAAGTAACAATTACAAACAAACTTAGATATGAACCCTTTTCTTCCTTGTCGTCCTGTTTTATGTGCTGAATGGGTCCCATTTTCTTTTCTTTTCTACGAGAAAATTCTTGAAAATTAATATTTAATGCTAAATTGTTTATTTATTGTACCTAATGATCGAAAAATTCAATGATTACATATTAAATTTGAAGCACGTTGTTGTTGAGATAGCTCCTCTTGCGATGCAATTTTGTCCATTTCTTTGACCATCTCCTTGTACACCTTTTTGGACATTCCTACTGGCATATTTCTGATATCAGCTTGCTCATCTTTTGAGATTTTCATAATCTTTCTGAAAATGTAACATGACAATAAAATATTTAATTTTTATATTGATATACGAAAAGTAAATATAACAAAAGTGATATTTATAAATAATTCTAGACAAACATTTAAAGGAATATTACCTTTTCATTCCTTCTTTTTTGTTGTTGTACATTTTTGCTATTAAAAGTCTGACATGTCTCATTGACCAATTCTCAAGAAGCTCTTCTTGTAGTTTAGATAAAATTTAGTTCTTGGAATCATTGGATTTATTTTTTTATTGTAAGTGGAAAGAATGTTTATACATTCGTTCCACTAGATCCCTCAAACTTTTGTAAAAATTTTCCCCCCTTTCGTTAACCTCTAGCACCACTCCAGATGAGCTAAGGAGCAATTCATTTTCATTTGCACGTTCTATTTTTTTTCCTTTTCTTAGAGCAACATTCATTTTCTGAGTTGTTGGTCCCTGTAGAACATTAAACAGATGTGAATTAATAGATTGTTTGACACATGTTATCTAATAATTTTAAGTATATTATTAATGATAATTAAAAAAAGAAACTTATATTGGATCGATAGTATTTTTTCATTCACCTCATTCATCCTTTTGCAATTTTTCCATCAAGCTTTTACGCTCTTCTGGTCCTATATCAAAAATAATCTTATCGAGCTTCATCATTTTGTGGCTCTACATGATACACAGTAAACAATACATATTAGTTAAACTTACATATAGTTCAAAAATAATGTTTTTTATAAATAATTTACAAAGAACTTGCCTTTTTTTCTTTTCTTGATGTGTTATCAGTATTTTTGTTACTTAATCTCTTGTCAGTCATTTCTTTATCAATTTGAAACATGTACCATATCATTCATTAATATATTTATAAATAAATTATCAACTTTTCAGCTAAAAAATAAATCTCAAGAAACCGGTGCGCCTTACATGATGTACGCACCGTCGCCGGTGCGTGGGGGTATTAACAACGCACCACAAAAATAGTATAATAGACCATACGGTGCCTGGGGGTATTATAAATGCACCGCACAAACATTGTAATAGACCGTATGGTGTTATCCTCCTAACATGGAGCACCAGTGCCCTATTTCGTATATGTTGCACTGATTTAAAAAAATAGTTTTTAAATTTTTTATTTCAGTACTTGCACGGTGCACTGTATAATACAGTGCACAGGCGCGCTAGGTTACGCAAGGCGCACCGATTAAAAAAAATCCATTTTTTCCAAAAATTCACGCAATGGCCAAATGGATTGGGATCCGATTATAAAATTCATCCCATGGGTTGGATGTCAATCTAAAATGAAAAACCCAAATTCTGAAATCACAGAAACGGGGAGAAGAAAGGGCAAAAAAAAAAAATTGAAGGGTTTAGGGTAAAAATGGATAAAACTGCAGAAAAAAAGTAAAAAAAATAATCAAATTTAATCACGAGATGGTTTGAAATTCTATGATACAGGGTTTGAATCACCAAAGGTTTGGTTTCTGATTGTCTGAATACTTATGTTCGAATGTATTTCGTTGCTCCACAGTGCTCTCGTGCTCTCTTGCTCCAGGTATGTCTCATGTAAATCTCTGGCTGAAAATTTTAGCAAAAATAGTGAAATAATGAAGAGTGTTTAGTATTTAAAGAATTATTTTATGAAATTAGATTTTCGAAAATATTTTGCCGCCCATTTTTTAATTTGCTGCTTTTTTCACTTAAAGAAAATAGAGCTGCACTTTTTTTTATTTGTGTTTATTCGTCACCGGTGCATCACTTAATAGCACCACACCAGTGCGTCCTCAGGTAACATCGACACCGACGTGTAGTAACTAAAACACACCGGTGTGGTTATATGTACAGTAGCACTGATTTGCGGTTAAGGCACCGAAATTACTTTTAGGTGTGTACACCGAAATTCAGTGAACTCCAACCATAGAAATTGAGAATTATAACTTTGTTTATTCTTGAGAATTAGAATTAGAATTAGAATTGAGAATTGGAATTGGATAAATTCTTGATGGAAATAACTATTCTTCCAATGCATTTTGTTTATTGCAGGAGGTCCCCACTGACTATGTGGAGAGAATGCAATGTGGGGCATGTGAAGATGCAATACTACAGGGCCCAAGTGGGCAATTGCAGCATGTGAACCTGTGCTATGCTAAGACGTGGGCAGTTTTCACAAATGGTTGGGAAAGTTTTGTTTCTGAGCAGTTTATTGAAGTTGGAGATATTTTAGTTTTTAGACATGTTGGAAATGTACATTTTGTTGTGAAAATATTTGGGCCATTTATTTTCAAAACTACACCTCTTCTTCTTTTAGAAAACGAAACTTGAACATTTCCATAACCTGCAACAAGAAAAGGTGCCCCATGATATTCTTGCTCATTTGTAAGTTTCTCCTCCATCTTGGCATCCAATTTCCTCCTTTATCCTTTGTGATTTCTATTTTGATCTTAACAAAATTTATACAATCTCTGTTTTACGAGAAACTGACCTTGAATGTTCAGGAAGAAATGAAAACGAGTCCTTCATTCTGCATTTATTAACAGAAGAAGACCGATTTTCGACTAGACGATGCAGTTATTACATGTGGAGGCAATGGTTTCCCATAGAAAATGAGTATAGGGTTGAGAAGAGGAAAGACATTGAAAAATGGGTTATTACATTAGATTTTCCAATGTGAAACCAATTTGCAGGTGGAAATATGGTAGCTGCAGGTATTTATGCTTTTCTTCCCACAGAAATGGTCACTGGATTTCCATTTATAATACAAGTAGAATTTTTACTGGTCTCATCCACATGACCACAACTCAGACAAATTAGAGATGCCATTCAGGTTCAATTGAAAGTCGAAGATGCGATTTTATGCGACGTCAACTTTGCCAATAAAATTTGATGTAAGCCAAGCTAACCAAAGCTTAGACAATACTCCCAGTTTCTTTTAAACGCATTCTCTAGAATCTTTCCCTTCATGGGACCTACCAGCCCGATCAACAACATGAATTGATATTTCTTTGTTGTCCTTAAGGGAATGAGAATCCTTCCCTTCCTCAGAAAAATTCTTGCCCACGATTCGAACCCTCCGCTGCTCCAGTAATGCACTTTATAGGGGTAAGATTGAGGTTTATGTTTTGGCACGTGTTTTATGATGCACTGGTGCAGAAGAGTTGTGAAGCACCAGTGCGTCTTTGTACAAAGACGCACCGATGCTTCACAACTCTTCAGCACCAGTGCATCATAAAACACCGCTGCGTGTTATGATGATAAGCGCACCAGACTGTATAAAGTTCTTTTTTTTTTGTAGGTAAGATCATAATAAAATAATGATAATTCTAAAGTACATGAATTTATTTGCATTATTTTCTAAGCTTTATTATGTTACAAAATTCATAATATTCTAGATTTATTATTTTACAATTATTTACAAATTTACAAATTTAAATATTGTAATAAAATCATTTCACATTAATACAATTAAAATTTTACAAATATTTTACATACAATTACAATTACAATTAAAATTACAATTACAATTGCAATTACAATTTTACAATTACAATTGCAATTACAATTTTACAATTTCACATACAATTACGATTAGAATTACAATTATAATTTTACAATTTGTCATATATACAATTACAATTAAAATTACAATTACAATCATTTCACAATAAATTAAATATTACAATTACAATTAAAATTTTACATTAATAAATATTTTACATACAATTACAGTTAAAATTACAAATACAATTACAATTTTAGAATTTTACATACAATTATAATTACAATTGCAATTTTACAATTTGTCATAGATACAATTACAATTACAATCATTTCACAATAAATTACAATTAAAATTTTACATTAAATATTTTACATACAATTACAGTTAAAATTACAATTACAAATACAAATACAATTTTACAATTTTACATACAATTAAAATTTAAATTTCAATTACAATCACGACATAATATTTAATAAATATCATAGTCATTTAATATTAAATTAATTAATAAACATCACGATCATGATAACCATCATACTAATATTATATTCGACTAAAAAACACATTCAAACATCAAATTAACATTACATATTAACATCATCACAACACAAACATCAAATATACATCTCATGTCAAATAACTCATGTTATCACATATACATCTATCTGCAAGCTGCACATTAAATGAACATATCTAACATGACCTAACAATATACACATCATAATGATCACCAACATGTAAATAAGTACAACTGCAACATGAACATAAAATACATGGACCATATATATATATATATATAACTGAATAATGTTAAAAATATATAACTGTAATATAAATGTCATGGATCAGCTGGTGGTAGTACAACATCAATAGCAGTCCTAGTGGAGGCCTACTCAGTCAATGGTGCAGCTCGATGGTTAATGGTCCAGCCTGCTCATGATCATGACTAGTATTGATGGATGCTGCAGGTTGCTGACTGGACGTGGTCGATGGTCCAGCCTCATCTCCATGATGACTGCTAGATGCTAGTGGAGGCTCATGCTCATCAGGCGCAGCGTGAGGTGAACAATCATGAGATGATGAGTCGTTGTTCGCAGACTGTCCATCACGTGCTGCGGCTCGACCACGCCTATAATGTGCAACAGTCCTCCTCAATCACGTAACAGCTGCCGTAGCTCCTACGACATACCACATCAGGTTTTACATGTCACGCGGCATGCCTCTCCGCACCTTTAATAGCCTATCATCGGCCTATATGTCTCTGTAATGAGTGGTCCTGATGCCCGCCTCAACAATCAATGCACTGAGTTGGTCGCCCAACTCCATCCCGTATCTAGTATCAGGTCGACCGCACCTAGAAAAAGGTGATACCAGCGCACCAGCAGGAGCATGTCTCTTTGCACCGGCCTCCTGATCATGATCCTTGACATCTGCCATGCCATGATCGTCATCAGGATCCACACCTAGATCATGTGGTGGGGCCGGCATCTCATCGCCATCAAAAGAGCCAATGTCTGCAAAATATATACAAGTAAATAACAATAATTAGACAATTTCATTACACAATTTAATAAAAACAAGTTAAAGAACATGTTAGAATAAATATAAATAAAACAATAATATTACCTCTATCATCTAGCAGCTTATCATCTGTGAAGAGGATGTTGGCACACCCTCGCCAATCCAATCCAGCATAAGGACAGGGGACCATAATGAAGGGATGCAGCTCGTCAACACTGGCTAGTAAGTCCAGTGCATCATGCGATATCCTAGATGGAAACATAGTCTCTCCCCTCTTGGGCATCATCTGCCCTCACATGTGCATCTGGGCCTCCAACATCGGCCTACGAGGCTGCCAAAAAAAATTAGGCCTCGTCTTTGGAAACCTCTCAAAAAATAAGCAAAAAAGCTTTGAAGCAAAAGGGAAGTTGACCCAGCCTTGTGCATGAGCACGACATCTATCTAAGGCCATACAGAATTGCCGCAAAAAAATGGCAAACCACCTGACAAGTTGTGGCTCTTGTACTAAAGAATCAACATAATATAGAAGCAAGCAACTAATGTGTTGCCTGTCACTCGTGTTGTGTGAAATGGTAAAAATGAGAAGTGAGAGGCACTTCACGTCCTGTCTACCAAATGCACTAATACGTAACTGACCTCTAGTGACCTGAAAATTTGAAGGAGACAGTACATCTGCTCCAATGTATCTCTGGGAGTAAACTAACTGACTCCCTGCTACACAACCAGTTGGAACCTGTGGGAACGAAGGAAAATCCACCCCTCTCCTCGATAGCCTTGTAATGAAATATATATCCTCCTCAGTGGGTGTGTACCACTAGTCAGGACCAACCTGGAAAGCATATTGGTGGCCATTGCACCTGCAGGAAAGATGTCTCAAAAACACACTATGGGCCTTTAGGGAAGTAGCCTCCTCATAGAACTTGAGGAGGCCTACCTGCCTCAGGAGCCCCTCGGTGTCTGTTGTAATAGGGCAAGGGTACGCATCTCTCTCCCTCTCTCATGCCTCCCACTGGCGAAGCATGTCATACTGCTCCGCCTGTTGTTATTGTTGTTGTTCCTCCTCTTCTCTCTGAATCATTGACATATTAAATAATTTTTTTTTATTAAATCATACATTTATTTAGGAATATACATATATATTTTTTTTGGAAAAAAAAGAAATAGACCAGTCGATGCGCCATAAACACAGTCATGCACTGGTTCTGGTGTAGCGTTTGTTTGTAGCGCACCGGAGGCGGTGCCCCAGATGACATAAAATGCACCGTATGCAGTGCACCTGAAATTTTTTAAAGTACCGTTGACTATATATGGTGTCAGAAGAGTGGTGCACTGACTAAAATATACGCCGCGGTGCGTATATTCGTGTCAGCACTTCGAATTCCTGACAAATTACATAGTCAACGGTGCGGTCTTTTACCAGGCCGCATTGTTGACCCTGTCGAAATGTTTAATGCGTTGCACTGACAAACACCGGGGTGGATATTTCCATCAACGCACCATGTTTCTATTCCCATGGTCAATGGTGCAACCGGCTAAATGACCACACCGCACCTTTTTTTTTTTTAATTTTAAAATAACATGTGGCGCCGCTTTTGGTACCACCTCAGACACGGTGCAGATACTGTTAGTATCGGTTGCGGTGCGTCCTGTAAATTTTGCAGGCAGCACCGCTTACCTGTGCGAGCCGAACGGCTCGTGCGCACCGCGTTAAAAAATAATAATAATAATAATTAAATGGTTAATTTTAAGGTTATTTCAGATTCTAATCCACTAAAAAGCTTAATTATGGAAAAACAAGAAAAATGCCTGTACATTTCGCCGTCGAGGAGGAATATTAGCTGTAGAATTTGCAAAAGAAAATTTTCCCACCGTTTTGCAAAATGCAAGCTACAGATTGGTGGGAAATGCACAGCAGCAGTGCGTGCAATGGGTGCAATGGGAGCACCGATGTCAGGGTGGCTCAGAGAAGGAGAAATTGCACCCGTGCTTGAGAGCTCTGGAGCACTGAGAAAAGTGAAAATGTGGTTTTTTGGCCATAATGTTTTTTTTTTATTTAACATTGTTCCGGTGCGCAGGTTTTTATAGGCGCACTGGTGCGGTTGCTTAAGACCGTACCAGGCAGATTCAATTTTGGCGTGGTGTTTTATGATGCACCGGTGTGGTTCCTTAACACCGCACCAGGCTATTTTTGTTTTGGCGCGGTGTTTTATGATGCACCGGGCGAAATAGTTGTGAAGCACCGGTGCTCTATAGCAATAGGATGCACCGAGTGGGTGTGTACGGAGCACACAGTGTCCGGTGTGCCAATGTTTTGTGTGATTGGTGCTTTCTCTTATAGAGCGCACTGGTGATTGAGAGAAGAAAAGTGAAAAATGTGGTTTTTTGGCCGTAATTTTTTTTTTATTTAACCCTATTCCAGTGCGCGGCTTTTATAGGCACACCGGTGTTGTTTCATATGAACGCACCGGTCCATTTCTATTTTGGCACAGTGTTTTATGATGCACCGGTGCCGTTTTTTAACACCGCACCAGGTGGTTTATGTTTTGTCGCGGTGTTTTATGATGTACCAGCGCGGAAGAGTTGTGAAGCGCCGGTGCTTTATAGTAATAGGACGCACCGGGCAGGTGTGTACGGAGCGCACGGTGTCCGGTGTGCCAATGTTTTGTGTGCAGCGATGCTTTCTCTTGTAGAGCACACCGGTGATTGAGAGCTCTAGAGCACTGAAAAAAAGTGAAAAATCCAATTTTTTTGTCGTAATTTTTTTTTTTTATTTAACCCTTTTCCAGTGCACGTGATTTATAGGCACACCGATGTTGTTTCTTACAAATGCATCGGTCAGTTTCTGTTTTGGCATGTTGTTTTATGATGCACTAGTGCAGTTTCTTAATAACGCACCGGGCGGTTTCAGTTTTGGCGCGGTGTTTTATGATGCACTGGCGCGGAATATGTGTGAAGCACCAGTGCTCTACAGTAATACGACGCACCGGGAGGGTGTGTACGGAGTGCACGGTGTCCGATATGCCAATGTTTTGTGCGCACCAGTGCTTTCTCTCGTAGTGAGCACTGGTGCGATGTTGGATGATAAGCGGACGGAGCAGAAAACATTCGCAAAACCCTCCGCCTGCCAACCTCCTCTAGTAACCTCCGCTAGAAACGGATGTATGGGGTATTTTTATAAGGGGTTCCTCAAAAACATTCACTAGAGGGTCTTTTCCTTGTAGTGTTGTATGACATACAATGGTAGCAAGTTTCATGGTAGAAACAATGATTTGGATAGTGGTAGTGTTTATGGCAGTGGCAATATTTATAGGATGTGTTTGCAGGTTTTGATAGGTTCCTTATATGGATATTTAGTGATATATTTTGACGGTGGATATAGTTTGAAAATGTGATGAAATAGAGGTCAACAAGTAAGTTGAAGAAGGAGATTAAACCTTAATCAAGCTAGAGCCTAGAGTAAGTTAGAACCAACTCATTGTCAAGGTTGAAGCCTCAATCAGGTTGGAGCTTACTCATTCCCGATGTTGGAGCCTAAATAAGGTCTGAACATAGAGCAGGTTGGAGCTTGTTGATATTAGAGTTTTTTGCCTCAATTAGATTGTATTCTATAGTGAGAAACTAATTGCATCTTTTGAGGTTGGTGCCTCAATCAGGTTGTAGTCTACCACAAGTGGCAGCTTGCATATTTTGGGGGTAGTTGCATCCCGTAGGTTGGGGCCTACAAATTTGATGTAAAGAATTGAATAATGAGAAAAAGAAGAGTTGTTGGTTTTCTCCCATTTGGTTTCCACCTAAAAAATTGTGTTTGTTTGTAATATGATGTCTTCTTGTTGTCTCTAGTTATGTATTTTATATGATAATGCATTGTGATAATTAATGATATACTTTTTATGAACAATGTTAAATGAATGTATAAGTGATTGAGAATGATAAATCATAAAATTGACTCTACACTGATTCACCCCCCTATCAGTGTGACTTTTGGGCCAACAAAGGAGACTCGTAGTTTATATCTACAAAATTTTCTTCTAGACATGCAAACCTCTCCTCTGTAGGATCTTGAGCATTGTTAACAATTTCGTCAGCTTGATAGCTTACTAGTGGTTAAGTTTGACTATTTTAACTCTTATATATAGTTACAACATCAAATCTTCTAGAGTCTTCTTCATAATTATCATATGACTAGCCAATTTTCCATGAATAATGGGGGATTACGTGGCCTCCCCGAATCATGGTGGTCAAAACAAGATGGTCAAATTTTGAGTACATAACTTTTGCATACATACTTTGATTGAGATGATTATTGCACCATCATAAAGTTATCTCTATGTATAATAGTGCTATATATGGGAACTTATGCAAAAAATGTTTACTCCCAAACAAATCCATTTGATTCCTCAAACTTCTTTCGGAACGTTTCAAACCCCAATTCGTCAGACTCGGACCTACCTGTAAAAATGATCCCATGAGTTAATTCCTCCACTTTTTCCACTATAAAATCATCAATATGGATGAAAAATAATTTAATGATCCATTCCAAATAAAAAAGGGACTTAGATTATTCTATAGGTGGGATAATAGATTTGGAGGATTATTTTGGAATGCTAGTAAGGGAGAATTATGTTTTCTTGCTCTATTTTGATCCAAATTGAATTGGGAATTTCTTTCCTTTCATATTGAGAAGGTTTCCATTATTTTCTTATTGGATATTGATTCCCTGTGAGGTCTCATTTCATATCTTAGTGTTTCTTGCATGGTCACTTTTTATGCTAGTATGGATAGCCTAACAATGTGCCTCAAATCTTGTTGTTTATTTCGAATAATCATGTGTGCCCCTCTCTCTCTCTCTATAAATAAATAAAAAAGGCCAAGGTGCCAATTTTATGTGAGATTAACTCTAATTTTGAAATATGTGTGCTCTATTGCCACTTGTTTGAAGAAATATAGGAAAAGGGTTTAGTTAACGATTATGGTAGTTTGTTAATGGAATCTATGGGAAGTTGAAGGGAAATTTGTAGGTGTTATGTTGTATCTTCAAAAATAGAAAAATAATTTCATTCTAGGAGATGCCATCTATGTGAAACCATTGATTTATATAGTGTTTTGAAGAAACAAGATGACCTTATCAAAATAAATGGGAAATCAAATTTATTTATCACCGGTTGGATGCACTCGCTTGAAGAAACTAGAAATAATGAATAAGCCTTCATCTTGGAAATTTTTCACAATCTAAGAGGCATATAGAATCTCCTTATGTGAAATGTGTTTCTATTCTTCAAATTATTATGAATTTGATTAGAAGTTTCACTTCATCTACCTCAAATGCATATTATTTATTGGGTTAGTAATTGATCAAGGAAAATGAGACTAGAAAATAGTAGCAAAACAACATGAAATTGATGGGTGTGGTATAGAAATTTTAGGCAATAATAAAGAGCCATGTTGAAGGTTACAATCATCATGCCTTTATCAAATATTAATGTTTATTTTTTTGTAAATTTTGTTTAACTATAAGTATTTTTTAGAGAATTTTTAGAATCCTCTATAAAGGGTGGCCATATTTCTTTAAATGGTAAGCTTCTAGTTTTGGACAAGTTTAGAAATGTCATTTTTGGGAAAATTTTGTTATTTTGTGTTATTATGCTAACCAATGTAGTTGTAACAACTTTCTTATGAAAAATATACCCATTCTTGTTATTTTAAAAAAATCCAAGAACTATGTACGAATTTGAAGTATCACCAAATCCAAAGTAGTTTGAGATAAGAAAGTCTTGCCTATGAATATTGGAGATCATTTTTAAAATTATAATACTACATTTTCTTTTAGTGCAAGCATCTGCTAAGTTGAATTTGAAAAATTTAAAGAGAACTACTTTAAATCTTAGTAAGAAGCTGTAATAAATTCTACTATGGTTGTAAGAAAAAAACCTTTCAAAGTTACAATGGAAAAGAAGAGATACCACCTTTCAAATATGGTGGTAAAAAGGAAAGTATGGCTCATGGAGGATTATGCCTCAATTGCATTAGAATGGCTCACACCAAGCTTACTAGATTCATCTTTATCTATATAAAATGTAAACAAGCCAATCAAATGTAAATTTAATATTGTTACAAAGAGGATTCATCATGATCATAAACAATGTTAACTCAAATTTGAGTTACTAATTAAGTAAAAGGATTTAAAGAGAATTATTATTCTAAAGTACATTTTCAACTAGGTTTTTCTATTTATTTCCCACATTATGGTCACCTATGAGGGCATCACAAATAAACTAGAAACATAAGCACATTTGTTCCTATAAATGATTACGTTATTAAGTTAGTGGTGTAAAGCTCCATGTGTGTCTCTTACTTTATGTTTCTTTCTATCTTGAGTTAGTGGCCTCACATACTAATAAAACACCTTTTATTCCTATAATTGTATTTGGGTAATAGTGGAAGACATGCTTTTGATGCATGGGTGTAGAGCCATGATATATTAATATTTACTTATTCTTTGACAATTATTTCATACCAAGTATATTAATTATTGCTTGAAGCTACTGTGAAAATCCAAACCAGTATACTCATTATGTCTACAATAAATAAAGGTGAATTCTATGGAAGATATTAGAAGCTTGATATCTTAATTGACTACCATGATTATGATGATTGCAGAGAGACACCTAGATTTCACCACATAAATAGTAGAGGAAAGGAAAGTAGGTACATAAGTTAGTCACATATGATTGATGAGAAACAATAGTCCCAACATCTAAATTGTGTCACTAAATAGTTTAAATTATTCCAAAATCAAAAGAATCAAGGTATAGAAAAACATACATACTAACTCAAAGACTTTATGCATTTGGGCTTACTGAATCTACATTAACTCCATTGTTGGTGCGTGCTCTTGAAACTCTATGCCAAACTTTACCTATTCTTATTTTTTTCATATGTCATGTATGAGTAACCTAATTATTTTATAAAGCACAAAAAACTTAGGATCCTAAGTACAACTCATGAAACATCAAATTACAATTTTTCAACAATCAAGTGAAAAAGTTATGGAAGATTAAAAAATCCAAGATAAAAGTAATACGAGCAATTTTACTAAACAAACATAACAATGATAATTTATTTAAATTTTACCACACAAACATAACAATGATAATTTATTTAAACCATGTATAGCATAGCCTCTATGCAAATGTGTTCATCTTTCAAACTCTAGTGTGAAGAAATGACATCTTGAAGCATGTTCTTGATGTTTGAAAGAGTGTAACTTGTTACTAGAAAATAATGCCTAAAAAACCTAAGACTGTTACAGTGTGCAAGTTTTGCACTAGATAACAAAAGGCCTTTATAGGAATTACTCTTATAAATTCTATAAAATTGGAAGCTTATGAGCATTAATAGGGTGTAGTAAAGCCATGGAAAGCTCAATTTTCTCATTGAAATCTAGATGGCCAATGCCTCTAGCCAACATCTCTAAGGGTTTAATATAGGTTCTACCCTAATATTAAAAATTGTTGATTGACAAAGTTGAGAGGAATGAAGCTAAAAAAAAAATCTCACACTTTAGGGCTAAGGTGGACTTCTTAAGGCAGGGAAAATATATGGAGAAAGTGTTTAGATTTTTTTGTTCCCTTTTGATCTCTTGTTAACCTTAAAATTTAATTCTCAATTAGAGGTAGGGAAAATATATCGATAAAATCAAGTTATTTTTCTCCCTTTTGATTTCTTGTTGGCCTTAAAGGTGGAGATCAGGGAAAGGAAGAGAGGAAACACTTGAATATAGTTCTATAATCTTATTACATCCAAACTTAATTGAAATCTACATATGGCTCAATATTCCATTGCAATGATCATGACATACATGCATTGTTCATGATAGTTGGAGCGACAAGCACATGTTAAGATTTTTTATTTTAAGGAGGATTAAAAATATGTGTACAATAGTAACTTTAATTAATGACACATATTACTCTTTGGTTTATATTGTTTGGTAGATAGGCTTAGATAATGACACAACATAGATTCATTAAAACATGGATTAGTTATGCATCAATTAGATCATCATGATATCAGTATCTTCACATGATTTGATGTGACCTATTGAGTTGTGCACTATCTTTAATGTTGAACACTTTATAGGCTTGCAAGGCATGCATGCAACCACATGTAAGTCATTTAAATGACGTAGTCTAAAAAACCCACAGAATAACCCAGAAATTATGATAAGATTATGAAAAATTCTGGGAAATATTTTTGAAAATTTGGGTTACAGTCGTTAAACTTTGGTATTTTGGGTGCATTAAGGGATTTTGATGGTGCTGAATACATTTCCACTATAAAAAAAATACAATTCAAATACTCCAACTACCTGATTTTTTGAAAAAAAAATTACTGGATTCCCGCAAAAAACTGTTGTCCTGGCTATTTTGTTGCATCGGTAAACAACTCCCATTTAAACAACCTAAATAATTATTTTCTAATACTTTTTATATAAGATTTTGTGGAAGATCGAACTTGTGCAAAATAATCAAAACATTGACTTCCTCTTAGACTATTTATGGAAGTTCAAAATAGTTTGTTTTCTATATCTAGAGTTTAGATTATGACTTTATAGGAATAAGTCAATCAAGAAATTTTCTATTAATTAAAATATTAGAATGTTGAATATTGAATGCCTAAGGTCCATCTATCTTTTATTTTATTTTTTTAAGGAAGGACCTACACATTTTTTTTTCTTCGTGTCTGACTCATAGGCGAACTAAAATATCAATCGGTATATATATAGAGAGAGAGAGAAAGAAAGTAAATAAAAGTAAGAAAATAAATATTTTGTTGATAGATTATTTTTACATATTATTATGAGGGAGATGTCTAATTTTTTCAATTCTCAATAATGATTTGACACATGGTGTTTTAAATAAATATTAATAAAAATATTTTGATGTTGGTCATTAATAAAATATTTTAATTTCCATCTTAAGTAGAATTTTTTAATATCAATTTTATAAATGATGATGATAGTCAACATCCATTGAGACTAGAATTATTCTATCAAAGCTTAAGAAACATAAAGCTTACTTGGATTTTTTTTAAATTTTGTTTTCATGCTAAAATAGCATTAAGATAAACATTCCACTAATCATAGTATTTTTATTGAGTTAGAAAGTTAGGAAGGTTGACACTGTGGAAAAAATATTAAAAATGTGCTTAAATTGAGGTATATAATGGCATTCTAAGAGAAATCGTTTTTTATCTTCAACCCTCTTAGCATCACAAAGATCATATATTTTTTCAACCCATGTTGTTTGTAATTCAGCAAATCCCAATTTCACTATGTAACACATGAGAGTTTTTCTTATTTTACCCATGTTGATTTTCTTGTTTATGCTAGTTGAAATGGATATTTCTAATCTTATAAATTAGGGTTGATCAATTCCCAATAGTATCATGATTTACTTTAATCCTCCAATTCCTTATAACACCACAAATCTTCTTTAAATTTAGATATAATAATATTTTTAATATCATTATTCTTCAAAATGGATTCTTTATTCCCCACTGATTTGGATAAACTTTGGCATCTTTATGCCATCCCCACTTGAGACATATGTGTTTTTGGCTAGTGTTCAAAGAAATTTTAGGGAGTGTATTGTCTTCCATGTTGTTTATCTTGTTCTTGTACATTAAGTACCTGATCATATTCATGCTCTCAATGGGGGGAAGGCTCACTTCTATAAGGAGGATAGGATTGGGTGTGTTGCCTTTAATTTTTAAATTGTATGTTATAAAATTCTTTTGGATATGCCCTATCTTTCTCTAAGACTATCCAACAACATTGCATCCCCAAATGTCACATGCTAAAAAGAGTGACGAGAGTCACAATTAAGGGTCTTTTCTTATCCTGTAGGCAAAGGTCCACTAATTTACAATTGTATTCAAGCCCATAATAAATTTTCCACCCTCCATTTATCCTTTTCTCAACTTTATTGTTTCAATTGAGGTTGCAATGAATATTGATTATGAGATAATTCTATGAAGGGAATTCCTCCAAGCTATTATGGTCATATACAAAATTAATGTATGTTATCTTATTGGATTTTATTTTCATAACATCCCATTTTTCATTTTTAATAGTAATACCCACATTAGATAAGAAATATATGATGATTATTAGTTTCTTACCAAGATCATAACAATTTACAGTAAAAATTTGATTATGATTAAAACATTTCAATTCTACATTGCTTAATATTAGGGATATGAGTAATTTTTATGTACTCGATATGGAGTTGTAGTATGGAGAGGGATCAAGTTCCTCAAAGTGAAACCTTTTTTATATTTAAAAAACTTGAGGAAAAGTTTTCACTTCAATGCATTTGATTCCTCGCAGTGTTTGTTTGATCTGTAGTTAAGATGGATTTATATTGGTTCAATATTATGAGGAAATTAGTAACTATTGTAAACGAAGTTTATTATTGTAGTCATAAACTATTATTGCTTCCACAATATCTATGATTTGGCATGGATAATAGAGGTTTCTATTTCTAATAGGCATTGAACTAGGTGGGGTTTCATAGAGCTCATTTCTGTTATTGAACTAGTTATCTTCTAAGTAAGGCTACTATTGAAATACACATATTGGATTTGATTATGTTTAAAAGCTTGTGTAATAATAGTATAATATCATATAAATCATGAAAATGTTATACTAAGAATTTTAGTTTTAAAAAATTATAAATTATTTTTATGATTATTATTATCTAAGAAACACAATAATGTAAAGAATACAACAAATCTATTTCTTACATTTTCAGATTAATTAATGACATGGACATCATCATTGTAATGACACTTGTTTACTCATATTTCAAATTAATATTTTGTTAAATAACTTTTACTTTTTATTGGTTTTTTTGTAAGCTTGGTAATACCTTTCTATTCCATTTTAAAAAACATCAACAAGCAAGTTTTACATCCAAATCCATGAGGATCAGATGGCCTCAGCCTACCCATTGGGAAATTAGGTTTGTTGGCCATTTGACTGCATTGTAAAATGACCAAAACTTAAAAATTCTAAGATTGTCTAACATCACTATGTATGCATGATTTTGTTTGATTGTCCTATTAACTATATACCTATACATAAAAAACTGTAGGATTATCGTATTGACATCACAAAAATTAAAAAAAAAACATGCAGATAATCAGATTACTCATCATAGGAGTCTATGGGCGCCAGATATTTCGCATTGGAGACCGAAAGTTTAGTTTGAGGGAGGAATAGGATGTGTTTCTCAATGTGGATGAGGCAATAATTTTGAAGCTGGATTTCATGTTGGATGAGTTGAAAATCCCTGTGAATTTCCTGCAATTCAGGAGCCTCCTTTGGATGGACCAGTAGAGAAGGTCACCATTAATTTTTCCACAATATTTTTCATTATCTAGTATAATTACAATTTTTGTTGAAACTGGAAATATTGTTCTCGTGAGTGACCAGTATCTGTAATTAGAGGTTTCCTTTCCACCATGTGCAGATCAAAATTTTCAACTTATTTTTTTAGATCCGTCTCCCATCCAGAAATATATTGTTGAATCTATGGAGGCTTATTGGTCTAGAAATCCAGAAAAAACTCTCGGGTAATGCTTGAGATAACACAATGACCACAACCTCTAGTATGGTCTAGCTGGTGTTTCCTACCCTCCATTCTAGTAATGTTGTTCTAGCTCCAACTCCGAACCTGACCCCCCTATTTAGTGACCTCATTGCGAGAGGGACGAGCCATGATATTAAATTGTAGACCACACAGGTGCCCTTGAACCCAAAAACTAATATACCACCTCACTACTACCCAGGAGTATGTCCGAGCTTGAGGCCAACTCGCAGAGAGGTGGCTTGGCATGGCAGACTTACAAAGTCGGGAGTAGAGCAACCTTGTATCATTAATATAACATAATGCAAAAGGAAGATAAGAAAAATTCCCATGCAAACAATTTTTTCTTTCTGAGTTGACCCATCCATGAGGCAATAGGCCACCCACATTTACCCTGTGTTTGCATACGCTCCTTGAGACAAGGGTTATGGCCATGGCATGGGAATTCCTCTCCAAATTACACCATGACGGTCCAAACATATAACTTAAATCAAAGAAAAACGCTGGATAAAAAACCCCTATATGAAAAAAACTAATCAAAACCACAAGAACATTATGGGTATGCACAATAATTAACAATATCATAATGCCATACGTGAGAGAAAGATAAAAGATATAGACCAACCACTTTCCAGAATGATGCATACTTTCCTTCTAAATTTCCAGGCGTTTTCCATAACTAACTTGTAGTGCCATCTTAGAGACAATCCTCCAACATATTAAGAGAATGGAAAATGAGTACAATGAAAAAGGAAAGGTTGGAGAAATCAAAAATAACATACCCGTAGTTGATGCTTGTAGTATGAGGAGTGAACCTGGGCTAGAACAAACCTTTTAAAGTCACCCTTGATGCTTCAGAGAGGTGGTATATATATAAACCATACCCGATTGGGTTCTCTGTACAATTCCTCAGAGGTGTAGCATCTGGAAGGACCTCACACCATCTACCACCTCCATTTTTATTGTTTTCCACCTCGCACATGAATTGAATTGAATGAGAACTGCCATCTGACCACCCTCTATTATGAAACATAATGTCTCTGATCATGGCGTGATTACCATCGTCTCCCTTGCACTGGCACTCGCCCTGATCGAGGTAAATTTTACTTTTTATTGTAAAATATACTTAGTTCTTGACATTTTTATCATATATCTTGATATTGTAACTTGAATATGCAATAGGTATATGGTACTAGAATATGATATGTAAGGTCATGCATGAATAAAGGGATATGGTGTACCTATTAATGTTTATTTCTATAACTTTGGTGTTATTCTTATGGAGCTTCTAAGTAGAAGAAAAAACACATATATAAATATGTTTTCAGATAGACAACCTTTTAGAATGGGTAAGAAAATGTTTACAATATGTTTGGAACAATAAAAACAATGCAATTTAGTTCAAGCTTTGTTGTTGATAAATTTTGATATGAATACAATAATGTTTGGCCATAACCTAGTTTAAAGGATTACCTCTACTATTATGGTTTTTGGACAACAAGCACCAAAATATACTAAAAACAAAAATAGAAGTAACACCAAACCTTGAGATATAGATATAAGAATGAAAGATAAGCCTCTTCGAGAGGGAAACCTCCTTTTACAATAAGATAAATGTATAGGTTGATATGGTCCTAATACTATGCCTTCCTGGTATATATATAGAATGAAAAGGATGCAATTATATTAACTAGTCCATCCAGCAACACTAATATAATAATATAGATGCAATAACTCAATATCTAGGACTTATCATGGGGCTTTGTCTATGGCTTAATCTCAGCGATATATGTTTAGTTCCAACTATTTTGAGTGAGGTGTATTATTCTACATTCACAAGTTCATCAGAAAACCATATCCATGAGCATC
Organism: Pinus albicaulis; assembly: GCA_034641835.2. NCBI lineage: Eukaryota > Viridiplantae > Streptophyta > Pinopsida > Pinales > Pinaceae > Pinus > Pinus albicaulis. The sequence continues at coordinate 64,746,433 of CM076577.1, read as the reverse complement.
CCTATATTTATCCACTAAGTTTTACTATGAAATATGTTTGATCTTAATGTTTACTTAACGTTTACGATTAAACATAAAACCAAATGAAAATATTATGGTTCCCCCCTACACACACACACAAACTTGGCATGAACAAAAATGTCATTGGCCTTATCAATGTCTTAGGGGATTTGTATCATTTTGGAAATCTATTATGGGTACATTGCAAGTATGGGGATCATACAAAGGAGGAAATGGAAGTGATATTATTGAAACAATAATAATTGCAACATGCATTCAAGGGAAATAATTGAGATTCATTCATTTTTATCTTTAGTGTACATGGGAAATTGAAACACTTCATTTATCAATGCTTATAATTATAATGGTGCTTTAAAGGAATTCTATGATGTTACAAAATCACACAAAGCGCATGTTTGAGAGTTGCATGGAATTGGACGTAATTACACCATGAAAAATGGTGGGTTGTAACTTGATTTTGCAACCACATGTTCTTATGCAACATCATCAAAGGCACTTATCTAGCCATTTCATCTAAAGTGGATGCTTCCATCATTGACTTCGTATCTAGGCATGAAAGTGAGGGTGGCCAGAGAGTGCCACTCACTAAGAATGGAAGAGAAATATAGATCCCCATGAATCCATATTTGTGCTAGATTATACTAGCTTTTAATTGGAGATTGACCTAAAAAACATTTCTTAAAATCCCTAACCATTCAAGAGGATAGAGATAAATTAACAAAAATCAAAATGGAGGAAAGGCCTACCACTACAAATCAAGAAATTGAATGTGAGTCTTTGGTCAACTATAAAATTGTTTTCCAAGCCCAAGTTTGTATAAAATATAAAAAGAGTGTTGTTCATAAATGTATAGATATAATTCCTATAGAAGTTTTCAAGGAGTAGAGAAGGCCATACAATAAAAACTTCATCTTGGATGAGTTAACAACTACCCTTAAAGAAATGCTAGAAGAAAAAGCACGTGGTGTTGATGGCTTCCCATGTGATTTTTACAAGGGAGTGTAGGCATACAATAGGATAAACCTTCTACATGGATACATAAAAACCCCGAGAAAGAATTCTTTGGAAGTCAATATCAATTAGGGGTACATCCAATTCATCCCCAATGTGGGATACCCTAAATTAATCATTAGCCAGGAATCCATTTCTCTTTTAGGTACTTCCTACAAGATATTGACAAGATATTTGACCTTTTAGTTGAATCACATCTTACATAAGGTTGTATAGTTGATATATATAGTGTTCATTTGGGTACACTTTATATTAGTAAACATTAATTTAATTTGGAAAGCATGCAACGAAATCATCCTAGGCTTGATACATATTTTATTAAAATTGAGCTTTAGAAGCTTATGAGCAAGGTAAAATTTTAGTTATCTTTGAAGTGCTTAAAGCCCTTTGTTTTGGATTATTTTTTCCTTCTATTTGTTGAAATTATTTTCACTAAAATGTAAGATAATCTCTTTATAAATAGGGGTAAATATAGGAAGACAAGACTACTTTGCTAAATCTAACAAGTCTATCCACTTTTCCTAGCCCTATATATTTTAGTAGTAAGAGAACTTCAAAAATTGTTGAGCCCAAAGGTAAGCCCGAGACTAATTAAAGGATTTCACCCACATCCAAACATAAATAAGTTGGTTAATGGGAATTCATTTTATAAATATTCACTAAATATACTCATGTATTAACCTTTTAAGGACAACATCTTGGAATATCTATACATTTTTCTCTTATCTTTAAATACTATTGTTTAATGGCACAAAATATCATGCTATATGGAGAGCTTGCATTCAAACTTGCACTAGGTCACCAACTAGAACTAGGATTGGATCCAAACTTGCCAAAAATTCATATTCTTGAGAATTCCTTTTTCCTACCAGACCTCATCAAAATCCCCAATGGAAATAATTGTGTAGAGGGTGGTTCATAAAAATTGAAAAAAGGATTACCAAGCCCTTGTCCTAGACAATGAAGTTTCAAACAATTTGTGCTATATTTTAGTTCCCACACATGTATTATTCCTCCTACTGCGTCTTCTCTCAATGGTCTCTCAAACACTTAGAGAAACCCCTTAAAAAAATCCAATGGGATAATTCTAGGTAGGTTTAACCATTTCATAGAGTCACTAGGAATCTAGCTATATTTTTTAGGACCAAGGAGGCCTAGGAAAAAATCAAAACTCATGTAGAAACCTATGAAATAGAAGTGGGTTGTGTTTGTCATCTTAGGGAAGCAATCTTGGAAGTTTTTTACAACATTTGATTATCTAAGCGCTCCTGCTAAGTAATAAAGGGTGGGTGGATCTATATTTCTAGGCCATAGTGATTACATGGGTTAGTATTAATAATAATTTCACATTGCAAAGTAGTTAGAAAACTTGGGGGCTCATTAAACCCTTCCTATTAGAGACAAAAACTTTCCTTGAAACATTTTATTATTATTTTACAACAACCTTTGGTGTTCTTTCCTTATTTTGTTTAAAGTAAATCCACCATTCAAGATTCCCTAATTCTTGATCCGAAGGACCTTTTGAAGGGGGCCATGGTCAACCAACAATTTGTTTAATGACCAAAATTACTCTTGGCCCCCTTAACAAGAGATTTAGTATAAATTTCGACTAAGTTGTATCAACAAATTTGTGGAGGAAATACTTAAATCTAGAAATCTACAGTTGCAAGATAGATTTATTTCTCCTACTTATTACTCTGATAAGTTATTTACATAAATTTATCAATGAACTTCAAAATAAATACCACTTCAACATTCACAATTACATATCTAGAGAAGTAAACAGTAAAGAACATAAGCATAAGAACAAATCACATGTACATACTTACTTTTGGACAATTTTCCCCGGAAAAACCCAATGTGGAAAAATCAGTGCAGCAGATGAGGGTTTTATTTTTATTCTTCAACAAATGAATCTTTAGAAGGAATACATTGGCAGATATAATCAGAAAACATCTAAGACAAAATTCTCGGTCTCTCCTGAAAATTTCTTGACACCCGAAAGAGCCTCTGACTCCCTCTGCATTTGTCTGTGCCACTCTCTGCATCACTCTGCATGGGTTCACTACACTGCAACTCTGTCATGCCTTCTGTGGTCCTCTGGATCCCTCTGTCCTTGTGATCAATCATTGCTAACTCCCTCTTCTCCTTCTCCTTCTACAACTCTTCCCTGCAACTATCCCTTTGAAATCAAATTATATTCCTGCAGAATTGATCTCCTTCGGGTACTGAGTGTGTGCCCAACTTGCTTTCCAAATGACCCTCAAGCCTTCTTTTATAATCTTCTCGTTGATGAATCGACGACCCAAATTAGAGTTCTAATCAATGGCTAAGATTAAAACTTGGCTTGATCTTCATTCTCTAGAAGATTCACACTATGTCTTATTAATACCCTTTAATTATTTAATTTCCCTAAGTTTAGACATAGGGTATCCATTAAAATAATTAATTATTTTAATAAGACATGAATTGAGTGGAATATCCACAAACGGTTTTTGGGTTCTTTGGAATATTGATGTCCAAGCATCCTTACAAAGTTTGAGACTTAGAACACTTTCCAATTCTACAAAATTAAGCACTCCCTCTTAGCGAGGAAGGAGTTTTAGCAATATGCTTGCTGCATGTTGCTCTACTTTTGAATCATCCTCTACGTTGCCGATCTCTGGTTGTTGCCCCTCATCTGCTATGATGCTACCTTATGTACTACTGCATATGACACTGCCACTGTCACTGCTATGTCTGTACTGCAGCTCCCTCTGAATCTTGATCCTATCCATTCCTGCTACTGAAATGGATTCCTGATCATCCCCATCTTCTCTCTGAAGTAGACAAACTTGGTCTTCCCCAGAGCCTTCGTGAGAATGTCTCCCACTTTTTCTCCTGTTGAAGTGTACGGAAAATATACAACTCCTCGTTGGAAAAGGTCTCTGATGAAGTGACACCTAATGTCAATGTGCTTCGACCGATCATGAAACACAAGATTTTCAGAGAGCTTGATGCAACTTTGATTATCACATAGAATACCGGTCTCTTCCATTTTCTCCTTCAGTAGGTTCACAAGAAGTTTTCGAAGCCATACAATCTCACACGAAGCTGTGCTAGCTTCCATATATTCAGCCTCTGTTGAGCTTAGTGCCACAAATTTACGTTTCCTACTACACCCGGAAGTCATCCCTGATCCAAGACTGAAATAGTACCCACTAGTACTATTTCGATCTACTGGACTCCATGCCCAATCTGCATCGGTGAACCCACTTAACGTGATGTCATTTCCACGGGTGTACTTCAATCCAAGCTCGAATGTTCCTTGAAGACACCTGAGAATATGCTTGGTTGGTGCGCAATGAGCCCTCTTAGGATCCACCATGAATTGGCTGAGGGTATTTAAATCATAACATATGCCTGGCCTAGTGTTTATGAGATACATCAAAGATCCTATGAGTTTCCTATACAAATTTGGATCAGCCTCATCATCCTCGAGTGTGTCAATTTTCTTCCAGTTGGTGATCATTGGAGTCATCATGGGTATACAGTCCTCCATCTGAAATATTTTCATAATTTTTGTGGTATATATTCCTTGACCAAGAAAGATCTCCCCCTTTTGCTACCAAACTTCCAACCCCAGAAAATATTGCATCGGCCCTAGATCCTTCATGTCGAATTCTATAGCAAAATTCACCTTTCACTCCTTGATGAGCGTCGATGACCCTGTAAAAAATAGATCATCTAAATATAGAACCAGTATAAGGGTCTCACTCCCTACCCTTAGATAGTAGAGATTTGGATCTATGCCACTCTTGACGAATCCCATCTTCTACAAGTAGTTGTCATTTCGACCATACCAAGCTCTAGGGGCTTGCTTTAGTCCATACAAGGATTTCTTAAGCCTGCACACATGAGTCTTTTTTTCATGCATCTCGAAGCCCTCTAGTTGTTCAATGTAAACTTCCTCTTCTATCACCCCATTTAGGAACATTGTCTTGACATCCATTTGGTGAATCTCTCATCCCATCTGCACTGCAAGGGATATCAGAAATCTAATGGAAGTATATCTGGCTACTGGGGCGAAGTTTTATTTGTTATCTATCCCTTCCTTTGAGTGTATCCCTTAGCCACAAACCTGGCTTTAAATTTCTCGATGCTGCCATCTGCATCATACTTGATCTTGTAAATCCACCTTGAACCTATAACTGATCTATCCTGAGGTCTGGGAACCACTTCCAAAACATCATTTGTCATGATGGAACTGTACTCTTCCACCATTGCATCTACCCATACCTAATGCTAAGAAGCTTCCCAAAAATTAAACGGTTCCCCAACTTGTGAAACCTATGCTTGGTACCTCTCAGGCTACCTGCGATGTCTGTTCATATCTCGGGGGACTCCGACAAATTCCTCTGCATCCCTCATAATTTTCATATTTCCCTATTCGTTCTCCCACTGGTAGTGGGTGGATTCACCTGCTCTCCCTCCTGCAAGTCCTCATGAGAAGTGTCCCTTGAATCCCTATGCCTTGGAGAGGCAATTGTATTATCTTCCGCAGGTCGTTGTGGTTGAACCAACGGATCCTCTTGAAAGCCCATGTAGCAAAGGCCTGGAGTCCTCCCCGCATGAAGACCTCTATCTTTTTCACATCCTTCCACACTACAACTTTCCTTCTCTCTAGAATTTAGACAGGGTAAGCCTTTGCATTCTCGTTGTATCCTACCAGATACCCCTTTTCCACAGTCATTTCCAACTTGTTCCTCTTTTCATTGGGTACATGACGATAAGTTGTACTGCCAAAGATCCTAAAGTGACTCACTTTAGGCTTACTGCCAGTGAAGGCACTTTTTGGCGTGATCTTTCCCAATGCATTGTGAGGAATATTATTCTAAACATAAAAAAGTGTATTATAAGCTTCAGCCCACAAAAATTTGAGCATGTATTGATCATAAAACGTTGCCCTTGCATCCTCAATAATGGTTCTATTTTCCCTCTCTACCACACCATTCTGCTCTGGATTATATGGAGTGGTCCACTCTCTTCTGATACCTTTCCTTACGCAGAACCCTGTGAATTCCTTGTTCGTGTACTCTCCACCATTTTCTGAACGCAACACATTGATACGCTTTGCTATTATATTTTCTACCAGAGCTTAAAAATCTTTAAACCGACTTAAGACTTCGTCCTTGGTCTTCATAAATTAGATAGAAGTTTTCCTGGAATGGTCATCAATAAGGGTGAAGAAATACTCGGCACCACTAAGAGCTCTAGTGGAAATTTGTTTGTAGATATCTGAGTGTATCAAGCCCAATACACTCTTAGCCCTATTACTATTTCTTTGATATGTTGCCTTAGCATATTTTCCCAACACGCACCCTCTGCAGACATCGTCTCGCTTGGTGCTCAGTTTTGAAGCTCCTGTGACAATATTCTTGAGAATATTTATTGCCTCATGATGCAAATTCCCCGTTCTTCTGTGTCATAGTTCATTTAGGTCCTTTTCCTCAGTGTTTCCTATTAGTGTCATTGGGGATTTGAGCTGCAACTTATAAAAAAAAATTCTCCTTACTCTGATTTGTGCTTTCTTCTTCCAACTGGGGTCTTTGACATAAAATCTGTTACCAATAAAGTAAACTCCATAACCTTTATTTTGAAGTTGAGACACTTAGAGTAAGTTCATCCCCAACCTAGGCACGTGTAGTACATTTGTGGCCCGAAGCTTATTTCCAACCTCGGTTTGAAATACTATGGTACCTCTTCCAATATGGGTACATTTTTCTTTATTACCCATGGTAATTTTAAATTTCATCTGCTCTTCTCGGTAGTTGGAAAAACACTCGCGCACTCTCATCATATGAGCAGATGCTCCACTGTCAATGTACCAGACTTAAGGAGAAGCAGTGATTAACACATAAACAAACTCTTCTTTCAGTCTGGATGTCAAAACAGAAACATTATGATCCATCTATTCTTTCATGCTTCTCTTCCTTTCTGGAAAACTGTGTGAATGCCTCCGAGCTGCCATAGCAATGTCAGATTTATGTTCACTTATCAATTCTCCATCCCTGTTACTCATCTCTGGCTCTGATACCATGTGAAAATTTCAATCTGGAAATATACAGTTGCAGTGATAGATTTATTCTCCTACTTATTACTCCGAAAATTTATTTACAGAAATCTATCAGTGAACTTCAAAATAAATACTACTGCAACATTCACAATTACATATGCAAAGAAGTAGATAGTAAATAACATAAGCAGAAGAACCAATCACATGTACACACTTTTTGGACAACTATCCCCGGAAAAACCCAATGTGGGAAAATCGGTGCAGCAGATGAGGGTTTTATTATTATTCTTCAACAAATGAATCTTTACAAGGAATACACTGGCAGATATAATCAAAGAACACCCGAGACAAAATTCTTGGCCCCTCCCAAAAATTTCCTGACTCCTAGAAGAGCCTCTGACTCCCTATGTGTCTCTTTGTGTGTCTCTCTATGCAGTCCCTGCACTGGGTGTGGGCTTTTTGTGGGTTCACTGTGTTGCAGCTCTGTGCTTCCTTCTGTGGCCCTTTGTGTTCCTCTGTCCTCATGCTCAGTAACTTATGACTCCCTCTTCTCCTTCTACTTCTGCAACTCCGCCTTGCAACTCTCCCTCTAAAATCGAATTATATTCCTTCATAATCGATCTCCTTCGGGTACTGAGTGTATGCCCGTCATGCTTTCCAAATGACCCTCAAGATTTCTTTTATAATTTTCTCGTTCATGAATAAACGACCCATATTAGAAGTCTAATCAATGACTAAGATTAAAACTTGACTTTATCTTCATTCTCTAGAAGATGCACACTCTGTCTTATTAATACCCTTTAATTATTTAATTTCCCTAAGTCTAGACTTAGGGTCTCCATTAAAATAATTAATTATTTTAATAAGACATGAACTGAGTGGAATTTCCACAAACAGTTTCTGGGTTCTTTGTAATACTGATGTCCAAGCCTCCTTACAACGTTTGAGACTTAGAACACTTTCTGATGCTACAAAAATCAAGACAAGGGGTGACAACAAATGCATTGATGGTAAAATTAGCCTTAAATGGTTTAAAACCTTAGTGGAGAGACTAAAAGTGGTGGTGATCTATCATCTTTAAAAAATGTGAGCATGAATTGAGATACAAATGACTCCATTAATGACCAAATATCAAGGGTTAACTGAACAACCTATGAAGAGATAAACACATATAAAAGACTAATATCTTTCAACTTCACAATCTATTAAATCCGATCCAAAAATGTAAGAAAACAATACTTATATAATGAGAGAGTTATCAATCATCAAATGGCAACATACCTAATACCTCTAAACTTGTATTGCCCACAATGTAAATGGATTGAAACTCTAAATCAAACATCCCAGTTCTATCCTTTGTTCATCTTAACCTAAAGTGGAGGTGCTCTACCAAAAGTACCTCTATACTTCCTCTCAAGGAGTGCAACTATCTCAAGGGATGGAATTTCATGGAATACATAACTTGAACTCCTATTTACCTCGATGTTGGATACTTGTGTGAACTAAATCTCTATCTACTATTTAGTGCTAAAAATAATCTCTCCTATTTAGTAATTCTAGTTGGGTAGTTAGTTGTTAATTTGAGTGTAGTTAGCTACTTTTAGAATGTTATTTTTAGCAACTATTAGTCAAAATATATTTTTGGAAAATTCATGCAAGTTCTAGATATCTTTAGAAACATTGAATTATAAGGATTACAGAAAATTCCTAATCTATGTAAAATCTATTTAATGATGAGAAAACCTCGCAATGCCCCAAGTGAGTTTCTTCATTATCCCTTTACCCCAAGTGAGTTTCCTCATTCTCCCTTCCTCTCTTTAATTATTTTCATGGTCTCGGAAGCATCTTCAAAGAGTGAAGAGAACAAAAAATCGTTAATAAGAAGATCCAAGGGTTTGAAGATTTTATGTTTGTGGGTTATTGCAATCCACATGAGGGAGAGAGATACAACCCATCAGATCTGATCATTGAGAGAATTGTGGGAAACATTTTATTGTAGAGTCGTTGAGTATTCACCAAGCTATCCTCTAGGAGAACCTCTCCTACCATTATGAGTGAGAGGTTCCGTTATAACCTGTTATCCTATTCATCAATGAAGAGGATCGCTAGCCTCACCTGTCTGTGGCCACGTTCAATTTGGATGGTTGCCAAAATTAGTGGAACATCATTAAATGTAAACTCTCACTACTCATAAAGGTTTAAGAGGTTTTTTTTTAAAGACACTAATATACAAAGTCACAAATAACATTTTTGGAGTAATATGATTGGATATTCAACTATATGTTTTTTTATATTTTTGAGTTATTCATTTGGAGTTTAGAGTAATCATCTTAACTCCTTTTCACATAAATATTTTGATCATGTGATAAAAGTATTGTGTTATGATATATTTTTTTTATTATATTTTTTTAATAAGGAAAAGAGGTTTGGTCATATTTTTATCTTGCAAAAATTGATTTTTTAAGGAGTAATTAAGTATTGAATAAAAAAAATGGAGTTGTGTTTGTGAGGATATTTTAGAGATTTATTTTTTTGGCATTATGTTATATTTTTCATGGCTTGTACACGTAATTTGGCACAACCATAAGGACCAATTATTGTTGGAAAGAAATTTGATTTTTGGTCCATTAGAGTGAAATGCTTCTTGCAACTACAAGAATGTTGGGAAACTGTTGAGAATGACTTTACAAACCGATAACAAAAAACTCTGTAGGGCATTTCCAATAACTATAAAAATAAAATTGAAGAAATGAGGAAAAAGGAAAATATGGCTAAGTTTTTAGTCCTAAATTTAGAAGATGTCACATGTTTTTCTAAGGTAGTGGGATTATCTAATGCAAAGCAAGCCTAAGATATCCTAGCATTAGAATATCAATGTAATGACAAAGTGAAGACTGTGGAGCTTCAAACCCTCATGAGAGAGTTTGAAACATGGAAGATGAAAGACACAACGAATATTGACTAGTTCATAGCCAAAGTGATAGGAGCTGTGAACCACCTCAAGATTCATAGGGAGACAACTGGAGATCATAAAATTGTGGAGAAATTTCTTTGGAGCCTACCTAAGAAGTTCAAGATGGTTGTTATTTCCATAGAGGAATCCAAAGACTTATCCAAACTAATAGATGAAGAATTGATGAGATATCTCTTTTCCCATGAATCAAGAATCAACATGGAAGAGGAGTACTTAGAGCATGTGTTCAAGAATTAGGCATTAATTGGAAAAGGAAAAGGTAGAGGAAGTAGAGTATAGGTCAAAGAGGCCAAGGTAATCATCAATTAGGAGGATATACACCAAAGTAGAAGCAACAATTAGATCAAAGTAGACACTCTCAGAATCAAAAGGGGATAGGTAGAAGATGAAAAGACAAGTCAAAGGTACAATGTTATTACTACAAGAAATATGGTTGCTATGAAAATGAAAGTAGAAAGCAGTAACTAGTTCTGTAAAAGGGAAGAGCACATGTCTCCAACACTAAATATGGGAAAATTAAGTCAATGTTAATCTCCTGTCAAATCACTCAAGAAGATTACAACAAGGATCTCTGGTTGTTTGACAGTGATTGTAGTAATTATATGACAGGTAATAAAAAATGTTTTCTATTATTGATAATTCTGTTCAATTTGAAATTACTCTAGGAGATGATCATCATGTGAAGGCCATTATAAAAAAAATTGTATTTGTTCTAACAAAAAAAATGAGAGGAAATATGTTGATGATGTTTTTTATGTACCAAATATCAAACATAACTTGTTAAGGATTATCTAGTTGATTCGACATGATTATGATGTCAGATTTAAAGAATCCATATTCACAATATTAGATAAGGCACCCAGTAGAAGACTCGTTGCAAAGGTCAAAATGACCAAGAAAAAAATGTTCCCGTTGAATTTGAAAAGTGAAAATATGTCACAGTCATATGCATAAAATGCCTCAAGAATATATGACACTTGGTTGTGGCACCTCAAGTATGGTCACTTACCTTTTAGGAGTCTTAAACTATTGTAGAAATAGACAATGGTTAAAGGATTTCCCACATTGAATAAATGAAAAAAATAACTTTTGAAAGTTGCATTCTTAGGAAGCATCAAAGAGACAACTTCCAAATTTCCTCCCATAGAGAAAAGTAGCCTCTAGAACTTGTACATACAGATTTATGGACCCATGCAAACTCAATATATTAGTGGAAGCTTTAATTTTCTTACAGGAAGTTTTGGGTGTATTTTCACAAGAAAAAATAGGATACATTCACAAAGTTTAAAAAGTTTAAAGTTGTTGCAAAAAAGAAAAGTGGAAAATATGTCAAATTTCATTGATTAAATGGAGGAGAGTATGAATCAAAGGAGTTTGGGAACTTTTACAAACAATGTGGAATCAAAAGCTAGTTCACCACCAGATATACCGCATAGTAGAATGGAGTAGTTGAATGGAAGAATCAAACTTTATGAACATGACAAGGAGTATACTTAAAGCTAGAAATTTGCCTAATGATTTTTCAAGCTGAAGTTGTTTCTTGTTCAATCTATATATTGAATAGATCCCCAACAAATAACGTCAAATACAAAATGTATCAAGAAGCATGGAGTGGCATAAAGTCAATTGTTTCTCATTTTAAAGTTTTTTGCGGTAGTGCTTTTGAACATGTTTCAGAGAGATGAGGAGGAAGCTTGTCGATAGGAGTGAAAAATGCATTTTTGGTGGATATAGTGAATAGACCGAAGCCTACAAGTTATATAACCTAGTCACTATGAAAATTATGGTGAGCATAGATGTCAAATTATTCGAAGAAAAATCTTGGAGTGATCAAGAGAATGAAGTAATGGATAAAGGATATCTATTTTTTCCAAGAGTTGAACAAGTGGAAATTCTAGGATAGTAAGTCCCTCCATCGAGATTTCCAAGGTTACAGGTGAAAATACAAGTAGAAATTCCTACTTCCAATAGAGAGTCAGCAGATTTAGTGAGAAAAAAAAGAATAAGGAGCTTAAGGGAAATATATGAGCAGTACGATGACATGGATCAACAAGTGAATTTTTCCTTATTATCTTATGAACCTACCTATTTTTAAGAAGCAATGAAAGAAGAGCAATGGTTATAGGCTGTGAATAAAGAGATTGAAGCCATTGAAAGGAATGAAACTTGGGATCTTGTTGATCTCCCAACAAGTAAAAAAACATTGGTGTTAAGTGGGTGTACAAGACAAAATTGGATGACAAAGGTAATGTAGAGAAATATAAGGCAAGGTTGGTTGCCAAAGGATTTGCTTAGCAACTAGGTATTGAATATGGTGAAAAAAGTTCTCTAGTAGCAAGGTTGGATACTATTTGAGTAGTGTTAGCCATTGCAACCAAGAATAAATGGCAAATTTATCACATGGATGTGAAGTCAACTTTCTTGAATGGAAAACTAGAAGAGGAGGTATATGTTGATCAACCACTAGGATTTGAAGTAAAAGGTCAAAAGTACATAGTGTACAAGTTGAAGAAAACCTTGTATGGCTTGAAGTAAGCTCCAAGAGCTTGGTACAATCAAATTGACTCATATTTTCTCAGCAATAGGTTCAATAGGAGTAGTAATGAGCCCAAACTCTATACCAAATAAGATCAAGGTAAAACCTTTATAGTTTGTATTTATGTTGATGACATGATATATACAAGTAATTGGACATTAAATGAATTCAAAACTAATATGAAAAAATAAGTTGAGATGATAGACCTTGGTCTTTTAAGGTACTTTTTGGGAATTGAAGTCAAGCAAGCTACTCAAGGGATTTTTATATGTCAACAAAAGTCTGGTATAAAGATCTTAAAGAGGTTTAGAATGGACAACTGCAAGCTAGCAAATACATCTATTGCAAAATAAATAAAATTAAACAAGGTAGGAAGTCTCATGTACCTTATGACAATTAGACCTAATATTATGTATGCAGTTAGTCACAGTTCCAGATTTATGGAGTCTCCCAAGGAATCTCATTGGAAAATTGGAAAAGGGATTTTGAGATATATTAGAGGTACAAGTAATTATGAATGTGGTACACAAGTTATGAAGACAATAGGCTTACAAAATACACAAAGAGTGATTTTGTTACTAGTATCACTAATTGGAAAAACACTTTCAGATTTTCTTTTCATTTGGGCACAAATCTGATCTCATGGGTATCTAAGAACCGATTGTCTCAATATCTTCCACAAAGGTAGAATATGTAACAACTATTATAGCAACATGCCATGTAGTATGGCTAAGAAGACTTTTGAAAGATCTTGCGCATGTTGAGAAGGAGCCAACTACTATCTTTTGCAACAATAATTCAACAACTACATTGTCAAAGAATCATGTGTTTTCACAAGAAAAGTAAGCACATGTACACTCACTATCACTTCATTAGCAAACTTGACATCAACAATGTTCGCATATCAATTCAATTTTGTGGATCAAGATATCAACTCAAAGATATGCTCACCAAACCGCCAGGAAGAATTGATCTTGAGTTTTAAAGACAATATTTGGACATTGTTAGTTGATAATGTAATAGTTGAGATTAAGAGTAGAGTGTTAAAAATAATCTCTAAGCAAATATAGTTAGCTATTTAAAAATATATATATTTTTAATAAAAATATTTTTAGAAAATTCATACAAACTCTAGATATTTTTTTTAAAACAATTAATTATTAAAATTCTTAAACAGTCCAATCTAAATAGATTTATTTAATGATGACAAGAGATTATACTCCAAATATATTTCCTCAATCTCTCTTCATCTCTATAAATCTTTTCATTTAGAAAAGCTACCGTGATATCATATCAGCTAGCTAAATACATTGGCCAATGAGTTTGTGACGCACCCTGGATCTCTACCCATTGAGGTGTACAAACAAATGTGAAATTCCACAACCATCAAGAAGCGCCCACTTCATTTTTATAACATTGATAATTGTCATGTAAGATTCCATTCTAATTCTAAAAACATTGAAAGTTGTAAGAAATCACTGTCCTTACGGCAGAACAGAACAGACAGTGGAGTTTGCTTTACAGAAAACGCGTAGTCTACAGAAAATGGGGTTTGTTTTTCAACGTCAGTACTTGAGATCAGTGGGGACTGCTTTACACAATTGGGGTTTGCCTTACAGAAAAACGCGTAGTCTACAGAAAATGGGGTTTGTTTTTCAACGTCAGTACTTGAGATCAGTGAGGACTGCTTTACACAATTGGGGTTTGCCTTACGGAAAAATGCGTAGTCTACAGAAAATGGGGTTTGTTTTTCAACGTCAGTACTTGAGATCAGTGGGGACTGCTTTACACCATTGGGCTTTGTCTCTACGTCGGACGGTTGACTTGATTGATTGCCGTTCGCAAAACATAAAAAGGAAGGTACAGTTACAGAGGCATTTCACGCGAATTCACAAACTCTAATTGTCTGGCGATTAGCAATCACGCAAATAAAACTTTAAGCTGTTTGTCAATTTTAGCGGCTCCCTACTTTAATTTATATCTATAAAATCGAAATCAGTAGCCAAATAGCAATTTATCAAGCTTGTATTCATTTAGAAATTCTTTCTTTCCTTGCATAGATTGTAAGAATAGTTTTTTTTTTTTGCTGCTGTTTCTCTTCCATAGGGAGTAATAACTTGAGAGTCCGTGACTGTGGTGAAATGGTTAGGTGGGGACTTTAGTAAGACTGTATAACCAGAATTTCAGAGCTGCTTCAAGGCCATTTCTTCAGTTAAAAAAACCCTTTAAAAATTTAAAGGGTTGAGCTTGAATATTGTACAGGAGCTAGGTCAAAAAATTGGAAAACCTATCTGGCGTCTGCATCTAATTACATGGATAACCACTCGAAAAGGTCTTCAGAAAAAATACCAATAATTTTAGGTGCTGGAGTGCGTGGTTGCAACTCGAAAAAGATTGGGAAGGCGAGATGAAGGTATGAGCCAGTAGGCATTTTTTTTGCTATAATGGTCTGTAATAAAACACTTTAATGCCCGCCCAGTTATTTTAATTTCTTTCTGAAAATATTTTTGATCGTTGTTGAAAACTAATATTCAGGTCATCACAAATATTCTTCAATGGATCACTTACCAATAGCTTGTGAGGTTTCTGATGTAGCCCCTGAATTTTTATTATACAGGTCACGGGAAAACCGAGCAAGACTTGCTTAAGAAGCGAAGCAGCAGTCGAAAAGCTATCTTTACTATCTATGCAAGAAGCCAAGTAGCAGTCCAAAAGATAAATTTAATTACGATTTATGCAAGGAAGAAAGAATTTCTAAATGAACTTAAGTTTGTGGGCGAAATTGACATCGAAATCTTGTGAACATAATAGGCTGTTGCCTAGAGAGATCAGAATGGTTTCTGGTTTGTGAGTATTTGGCTAATAAGCCCTCCATAAAATCCTATTCCGTGAGTTATTTCCATTTTGTTATGCAGATACTCTGCAGAATTACCACATTTTCTTCAGGTGCCGTTTCTCTGTTCTGGTTTGGGAGCTCTTCTCCCCCAAAGTTGGAAGGCCTGGCTGGCACTCGGCGATTAAAGTTTGGGCAGAAAACGAGAAAGACTTAAAAGCGCTGCCCCTTTTCATAATTTGGGAATTATGGCGAGCTCGGAACCGTTGGATCTTTGAAGACTAGACTCATCGGTTCAAAAGATCATTCGATGGTCGATTCTCCCAGGGACTTGTCTTCTCGCTTGGCTCCCCATTCCATAGCTGCGGGGCCTGGATTAAACTGAACAAAAATGCCAGATTTCATGTTTGGTGGTTCGGTGGTCTCGGGTCAAATAACAGAGCTGAATTAATGTCGTTATGGAGTGGCTTGGCCACTTGGAAATAAAAAGATATAAATGTTTATGGTGATTCAAAAGTAATAATTGACAACATGTTTGGCAAAAGTGAATTGTTTCTTCATGAAGGTCAGGGATGGATGGACAGGGTGAAGTACCTAATTTCAAAGTCCGCTAGTGTTTCTTGGAACCACATTTTCAGGGAAAATAATTCGAGGACACATAAACTGTCAAAAAAAGGCTTGACTTCCCAGCCAGACTCACTGCACATCCTGAAAATTTGGGACGGCTGCTCCAGCTCTTTTACCATTCCAATCCCATGATCACAACAAGCGTGACTTAGAAAGCTTCCAGGATCGTTTTTCTGGCAAATTGGTTTTACTGTTTTTCCTGGACAGCCAAAAGCTCTCTGCATTTGTTAACAGGTAAACGAAAAAATCAGAAGCTTGAAGTTAAACTTTTGTAAATTTGGGATTCGATTTTGTTGATCTGCTGCCTCTGCAATTTCACTGCAACGCCCATAGATCAAAATTTGAGCCTCAAATTCTCCATCACTGAAGGTCAGCGTGAACCACCACAATGCACTGATTGTTTTTTTTCAAGCTTAATATTGTATGTATGGCAAAAAAGCATACCGAAGGGGCAACATGAACTAAGACAATGCAATGTTTGATATTAATATAAAAAACAGTGTCTTTTTTCTCTGGAAAAAAAAATACTCATTCAGATGTTCATATGTAACGATTTTCGGTGATGATAATTATGAGTATAATACATTATATAATGTAGTGTGGATTCAGATGCAAGTAAACACAAACATTTATACCGATTTGCATCCAGATTTAACAACATTATACTTGTTATAGTCTCATTGTTATATATTTTGATTTTTTTTAATCTTATAATTTTATGATATAGTTTTTTAATAAGATTTTTCTATTTTATTATTTTAAATAATTTTTTAAATATATAAATAATAAATTTAATATTTTGATTTTTTAAAAATAAAATAAATTATATAATTTATATTTTAATAAATTTTCTCAAATTTTAAATAAAAAAATTAAAAAAATAAAACTTCAATTTATATTTATTTTCATTTTCAGTAATTCAAAGGTTCTTCTAACAATGGAATTTTGTAAAACTTCAAAACACAACCACTCTCTTCTGAACCAATAAGAATTTGTTTAACTCATTTGATCTAATAACCTCTAAAACTTCAAAACACAACCACTCTCTTCTGAACCAATAAGAATTTGTTTAACTCATTTGATCTAATAACCTCTTTGCTACCGCTGACATGCATTTTTTTAAAGTAAATAGTCATGATATAATATTTCATATTTGTGATCATGGACTTAAATGCTGGGTTGAGTTTTAATTTTTTATATTTTTGATGGATGAGTTACAGCTGACATGCATTTTTTTTCTAAGTAAATAGTTATGATATAATATTTCATGTTTGTATTCATAGACTTGCATGTCGGGTTGAGTTTTAATTTTTAATATTTTTGATGAATGAGTTAAAAAAATTTTATAGTGGTAATTTAGATTTTAATTTTTATAGGATTTTATTCTTTTCACTTACAAAAACATATTCTATTTTTAACTTTAAGATATTTATGACTTTGGTGTTTTTTTGGCAATTCTCAGTGGAAGAAACATGAAAGAACACTGATTATATTTTGTCTGGTGATCAATATAGAACTTTTTAGAATAGATAAGAACATTATATTTGGGTAATCTTAACATTGTTAGTTAACTTGTGTCAACTGTATGTGGAAGATTAAAGGCTTAGCTGTTGATTGATTTAGATATTCAAATATAATTGTATTGTTGGAAGGTTGGCCAGCTTATTGCCAATTTGAATTAAAAAAAAAAAAACTGAAATGTAAAAGGCAAAAAACAAGGACTCATAGTCCCATAAACTATTTTTAGTATCATAGAAGTTAAAATTTCATCCTTTCATTTTATTTTATAAAACTAAAAACCAACCATTACATAGAAGGCAAAGCTTATTTATCAGTCCATCCGCCCATTAATGCGCCGAGGGATGAACTCCCCACCGTCAGATTAAAGCAGTGCATCATCCTACGGTGGCGATTTCATCCCTCGGCGCATTAATGGGCGGATGGACTGATAAATAAGCTTTGCCTATGTAATGCCAATGTTCATTTATTTATTTATTTTCATAAAATTTAATTTTATTTGATTATTAATTAATATTATATTTAAACTTATTTTTTGTTGAATTATTATTTAATGTTATATTTAAATTTATTAAATTCTAGATAAAAAAATGTAAAGATTATTATTTAATATTATATTTAAATTTATTAAATTCAAGATAAAAAAAATGTAAAAATCAAATTTAATTTGGAAAATGTAGAACATTGGATTAAATTTAAACATTGGATATTATTATTGTTAGAGTGACCGTAGAAATGGAAGTTTCACTAAAGAAATTAAGGAATTTACAAGAGAGAGTGTTTCATTTAAGAGACACTTAAGAAAGTTATTTTTCTCTAAAAATAAATATAGTCATACAATTATTGGAAAAATCGCTAAAAGAGAGAGTTTCATTTACGAGACATTTAAAAAAGTTATTTCTATCTTAAAAATAAGAGGAAGACAAGAGTGAAAAAGAAGAAAACTTGAGACAAAGTTAGAAACTGGTACTTCCTGAAAAAGGTCCAAAGAAAGAGATGAAGCTTCAAGCTTCAAAACTTGAAACAACAGACATCACATGTTCACTGTTGAAGGACGTAAGGAGGCTGTCGGTCTAGTAGTTGGTGAGTGACTAGTGGGATCCTTAAGACATAATTACAAGTCCCAGTTCTTAGGTTGGGTTGTAAAGGTCTTGATGTCTTTTAACAGAGCTGACTGGGTCAATGTCAATAATTGCTCTGCAAAGAAACTGGCTCAGGGGGAGTCCTGTGGTGCAGTCACAACACTCATTGGTTGGGAGGAGTACTCTTTTTCCAAATATTTTGTGGTTGGCTGGAATAAAGAACATATAAATATTAAGAAAACCTATTTTATTTAGTATTTATTATTTTTTGCAAAAGCGAAAATTGTTATTCTTTGCAAGGATTCAAATTGTGAAGTAATTTTACATATAAGATTTGACTCCATTTCCACCATCGAAAACATGATTCAAACACTCGTATTGCAAAATTTCTTAAAAAAAAATTACCCAGATTCCGGCCAATTTTGACCGTCCGGGCAATTCCTTTGGCTAAATAGACAACTCCCTTTGTATTGCAGTGGTCTAACTAGACTGCCTTTTTGCCCTGAAAATCATTGAAATTCAGATAAGATTTTAAGAAAATCCGGCAAGGATTTTTGTAAATCCAGTTTATAGCTATCAAACTTCAATATTTTGAGTGCTCTAGAGGTTTTCGATGGTGCTGAATCCATTTCCACCATAAAAAACATGATTCAAACACTCGTATTGCAAAATTTCTTTAAAAAAAATTATCCGAATTCTGGCCAATTTTGACCGTTCGGGCAATTCCTCTGGCTAGATAGACAACTCCCTTTGTATTGCAGTAGTCTAACTAGACTACCTTTTTGCCCTGAAAATCATTGAAATTCAGATAAGATTTTAAGAAAATCCGGCAAGGATTTTTGTAAATCCAGTTTATAGCTATCAAACTTCAATATTTTGAGTGCTCTAGAGGTTTTCGATGGTGCTGAATCCATTTCCACCATAAAAAACATGATTCAAACACTCGTATTGCAAAATTTCTTTAAAAAAAATTATCCGAATTCTGGCCAATTTTGACCGTTCGGGCAATTCCTCTGGCTAGATAGACAACTCCCTTTGTATTGCAGTAGTCTAACTAGACTGCCTTTTTTGCCCTGAAAATCATTGAAATTCAGGTAATATTTTAAGAAAATCCGGTAAGGATTTTTGTAAATCTAGTTTATAGCTATCAAACTTCAATATTTTGAGTGCTCTAGAGGTTTTCGATGGTGCTGAATCCATTTCCACCATCAAAAACATGATTCAAATACTCGTATTGCAAAATTTCTTTTAAAAAAATTACCCGGATTCCGGCCAATTTTGACTGTCTCGGCAATTCCTCTGGTTAGATAGACAACTCCCTTTGTATTGCAGTAGTCTAACTAGACTGCCTTTTCGCCCTGAAAATCATTGAAATTCAGGTAAGATTTTAAGGAAATCCGGCAAGGATTTTTGTAAATCCAGTTTATAGCTATCAAACTTCAATATTTTGAGTGCTCTAGAGGTTTTCGATGGTGCTGAATCCATTTCCACCATCAAAAACATGATTCAAACACTCGTATTGCAAAATTTCTTTAAAAAAAAATTAACCGGATTCTGGCCAATTTTGACCGTTCGGGCAATTCCTCTGGCTAGATACACAACTCCCTTTGTATTGCCCTGAAAATCATTGAAATTTAGGTCAGATTTTAAGAAAATCCGGTAAGGATTTTTGTAAATCCAGTTTATAGCTATCAAAATTCAATATTTTGAGTGCTCTAGAGGTTTTCGATGGTGCTGAATCCATTTCCACCATCAAAAACATGATTCAAACACTCGTATTGCAAAATTTCTTAAAAAAAATTACCCAGATTCCGACCAATTTTCACTGTTCGGGCAATTCCTCTGGCTAGATACACAATTCCCTTCGTATTGCAGTAGTCTAACTAGACTGCCATTTTGCCCTGAAAATCATTGAAATTCAGATCAAATTTTAAGAAAATCCGGCAAGGATATTTGTAAACCCAGTTTATAGCTATCAAACTTCAATATTTTGAGTGCTCTAGAGGTTTTCAATGGTGCTGAATCCATTTCCACCATCAAAAACATGATTCAAACACTCATATTGAAAAATTTCTTAAAAAAAAATTACCTGGATTCTGGCCAATTTTTACCGTCCGAGAAATTCCTCTGGCTAGATAGACAACTCCCTTTGTATTGTAGTAGTCTAACTAGACTGCCTTTTTGCCCTGAAAACCATTGAAATTCAGGTAAGATTTTAAGAAAATCCGGTAAGGATTTTTGTAAATCCAATTTGTAGCTATCAAACTTCAATATTTTGAGTGCTCTAGAGGTTTTCGATGGTGCTGAATCCATTTCCACCATCAAAAACATGATTCAAACACTTTTATTGCAAAATTTATTTAAAAAAAATTACACAGATTCCGGCCAATTTTGACCGTCCGAGCAATTCCTCTGGCTAGATAGACAACTCCCTTTGTATTGCAGTGGTCTAAATAGACTGCCTTTTTGCCTTGAAAATTATTGAAATTCAGATAAGATTTTAAGAAAATCCGGCAAGGATATTTGTAAATCCAGTTTATAGCTATCAAACTTCAATATTTTGAGTGCTCTAGAGGTTTTCGGTGGTGCTAAATCCATTTCCACCCTCAAAAACATGATTCAAACACTTGTATTGCAAAATTTCTTTAAAAAAAAAAAATTACCGGGATTCTGGCCAATTTTGACCGTCCGGGCAATTCTTCTGGCTAGATAGACAACTCCCTTTGTATTGTAGTAGTCTAACTAGACTACCTTTTTGCCCTGAAAATCATTGAAATTCAGGTAAGATTTTAAGAAAATCCGGCAAGTATTTTTGTAAATCCAGTTTCTAGCTATCAAACTTCAATATTTTGAGTGCTCTAGGGGTTTTTGATGGTGCTGAATCCATTTCCACCATAAAAAACATGATTCAAACACTCTTATTGCAAAATTTTTTTAAAAAAAATTACTCGGATTCGGGCCAATTTTGACTGTCCGAGCAATTCCTTTGGCTAGATAGACAACTCCATTTGTATTGCTCGGGGAGGAGTAGCTAAGACTTTTTTAAGTGCCTCATATAAAACACTATTGGTACTCCAGTCGGTTTTAGTCGGTTTTCATGAGGATAAGTGGGATTTTTACGAGTAGCAAAAGCAAAGGAAGGTTCAACAGAGTTTTTGCAGCGCCGGAAGTGATCTTTCAAGATGGGAAAATGAAACAATAGTGCACCAAGCAAGTTTACTGTTACCATCAGTCAGAT
Source organism: Pinus albicaulis (assembly GCA_034641835.2). Classification (NCBI taxonomy): domain Eukaryota; kingdom Viridiplantae; phylum Streptophyta; class Pinopsida; order Pinales; family Pinaceae; genus Pinus; species Pinus albicaulis. Next base: position 64,724,538 of record CM076577.1, on the reverse strand, counting down.
ATCCGCAGTGTCTGAGCGTTAAAGTGATTTTTATTAAGAGGAAAATTTGAGCACGCCGGGATTTGAGCTCGCCAGGAAAATGTCTGGTTGATGTTAATGTTTTTTGTTTTACGGGAGCCCTTGGGTCTGAATGGTTTTGCGATGGCAATCCCCTGGACTCTGGATGTTTTTATTTAGAGACATTGAGTCAGAATTTTGTTATAGTGTCGAATCTCCCTATAGCTCGGCTCCATTACTATGATGGTGAATAGGCTCATTATCTCTTAAACTGGTAGTGATCTCTTTGGTTGGGCGATAGCAGAGACTCTAATCTAAAGGAAAGGTTTCATAGACGCTCTTTGCGGTGAAGCTAGGGTCACGCAGACTCCACTGGTTTTTCTGGTGACGTTTTTTCTTATTTTCCGGGAAGTCCTAGAAATTTCAAATCTCCTGGTGGGGGCGGGCTCTGACTCCCTACGGCATAACAACTGTTCTCATTTTTACAAGTGGAATATAGTGCTGTCCCAAGCTGGGAAGGAGGTGATCGTTTGGTACTTACGAGGTTAATTCAGGATCAGGGTAGTTGGACTTTACATTAAACCCACTTTGATATCATGGGTTTTCTGTACTATTAACTGCTGGTGGACGGCTTTCGATGCAAGCTGGTGAGATATAAACACATCAAGCCATTGGGGCTTTTGGCGCAGCCTAAGCTGCATATAACCCACAATATGCATATAAAATGAAACAGCATATATCGTTCCTAAAATCACAATTTCTCATTTGATGTACTATAGCCATTAAGCAAAACCATTCATTTTTACTGTTCAAAGTCTAACCTTTATTAAATCTTTGAGCGGAATCTTTCATAATCTTTAGTTTATTTATTAAGCGGAACCCCTTTTATTTCTTTTCCAAACCTTATGGGAAACTTGGTTAATCTCTATTACCCACGCATATCAATAATATTCTTCGATTTAAACTTTGGTTTAATTCTTTTTCTCCGCTTTATTTCTTTTATTTTTATAATAGAAATGACACATAAACCTTTATGAACTTACCTTCTGCGTCCTTAGCACATTACTGATGCTCCATTTAACTTCAAATTTCCGCCCTTAATTCATGTCCGATCCCACGGCTATTAGTTCATCGCAATTTAAATAGACCGATAATTAATGTTTTGAAATTGTGCGATATGGATGGTTTTGACTTTCAAGTCAAAACTACGTGTCACTCTTTAACTGAATTTCAAGTCAAAACTACGTGTCACTCTTTAATTGTTATTGCACTTTCTCAAGAATTACCACTTACCCGTTTCAAAGCTATGTGAAAAAAACCTTTCATGGTTTCCAAAACCACTTCTTCTCCATTCCTCTGCACCATGATTTATGCCTTCATTTAATTTACAGTCTTCTCACTTTAATTTGTGACCATTGTAGATCAAATTCAACTTACGGATTCCATGTGCTCTCCACCCGGCAGTTCTTGTATTGAATATACAACCGATGATTTAAAAGAACTATATAATAATTCCAAACTCCTTGTAGTCGATCTTATGGCTTGAAATAAAATCCTTATTCATTTGCTCGATTTCAACAATATCAATTTAGTTGAAATCAACCTTCGAATTTGACCCTCACTGTTTTATCAATTCATGGATTTCCTAAAATTCCTGCATATGAACCCTCAGCTCATAATTCAGCCTATATTTTCATAAAATGAAATGAGCGTTCATTTCTAGAATTAAAACCGGAGCAATAGTGAAGAAATTATAACAACATCACTTCTAGGCAATTCAATTTACGTATTTGACTTTTTCTCTGGTGTATAACGGAAACTGAATGAACACACACACAACAGGTAAACACATTTATTTACGTGGTAAAACCTTGACAGGATGTCAAGGAAACCTCCACGGGGCAAGGGATTAGAAACTCTATTAATCAAAATGATTCTCCGTACATACAAGCCTCTCGGGCCATCCAATTTAACTTGAGCCTATTTCGTTATTCCAACTTCATTTCGTTACTCAACCAATTAACGGTCAATAAGTAATTTGCCCAAAATTAAATTATTTACAATTTGTTGTCATATTTTTAACAAACTCCACCTTGACAACAATTTTCCTAATCCCTTGTCCATGCCCATTCATCATCTTTTCTGCAAGCCAAGAGAAGCGAGACACCATCTCAACTTCTCTACTATAACTAGCTTCGTGAATATATCTGCATGATTTTCTTGTGTGTGGACCTTCTTGAGAACTACTTTGCCGCCTTCAATTACATGTATCACAAAGTGATACCTTACATCGATGTGCTTGGTCTTGCTGTGATAGGCTGGATTTGTAGCCAAATGAATAGCGCTCTGACTATCACAAAACACATTCACTTTCTCCTGTGTCCTTCCAATCTCATCAAGTAAACCTTTTAACCAGATTTCCTCTTTACAGGCATCTGAAGCAGCTATATACACTGATTCAGTAGTGGACAAAGCAATTGTCTCTTGAAGCTTTGACATCCAGCTGATTACTCCACCTGCAAGAGTAAAAACATAACCTGTAGTAGACCTCCTTTTGTCCAAATCACCTGCATAATCAGCATCCACATATCCGCAGACTGAACTTTCACGACTATCAAAGCTGATGCAATGGTCACTCATGCCTCTCAAATATCGAAGCACCCATTTCACTGCTCTCCAATGTTCTTCTCCTATATTTTCCATGAACCTGCTGACAACTCCAACTGCATGTGAAATGTTAGGTCTTGTAGATGCCATCGCATACATTAATTTGCCTACCGCATTTGCATATGGTACACGAGACATATACTTCTTTTCTTCATTAGTTCTAGGACTTAAATCCAAATAAAGTTTAAAATGGGAAGCTAATGGAACATTAACAGGTTTCACATTGTTAATACCGAACTTTTCAAGTACTTTCTCCACATACTTCCGTTGTGATAACCAAAGCTTACCATTCTTCTTGTCTCTGTGTATCTCCATGCCTAAGATATGTTTTGCTGCTCCAAGATCCTTCATATCAAACGTCCTAGAGAGCTGAGCCTTTAACCTGTTGATTTCTTCCATGCTTTTGCTTGCAATAAGCATATCATTAACATACAACACCAAGATAATGAATATGCCATTGAAACTTTTGAAGTATACACAATGATCATACTCACTTCTAATAAAATTATGGCTCACCATGAAGGAATCAAACTTCTTATACCATTTCCTGGGCGACTGCCTTAGGCCATACAATGATTTCCTGAGCTTGCAAACTAATCTTCTATTGCAACCTTGTACAAAACCTTTTGGCTGATCCATATATATATCTTCATCCAAATCACAATGAAGAAAGGTTGTTTTAACATCTAACTGTTCTAACTCAAGGTCAAGTAAAGCAGTTAGTGCTAACACAGTACGAATAAGAACAAGTTTAACTACTGGTGAAAAAATATCATGAAAATCAATACCTTCAACCTGAGAATACCCTTTTGCAACCAGTCTCGCCTTATACCTCTCGATACTTCCATCAACTTTCATTTTCAACTTGAAGACCCATTTGCACCCAACAACACTTCTCCCTTCAGGAAGTTCTACAAGATCCCAGGTATTGTTCTTGGCTAAGGAGTCCATTTCTTCTTCCATAGCTTTTTTCCATATCTTGCTATCTGCATCATCCACTGCTTCCTGATAACAAGAAGGTTCCCCATCTTCAGTTTTCAATGCAAAGATGAAGCATAATATTCATACCTTTTAGGTGTTTTTCTTTCCCTTGTAGACCTTCGTAGAGTGACTGGTTGCTGAATCGGTTCTGGAATTTCTCCAGTTTCCTTTGCTTCTCCACCTTTTTCTTCAAAAGTCTCTCCTTCCTTTCTACTTTCTGGAAAAGGTTTAGTCTCTAATTGAATCTGCTGACTTGGCAATACCTGCTCCTGTTCAACTTTTTCAACATTTGATTTTAGAAGAGAAGATTCATCAAATGTTACATCTCTACTAGTGACTATATTCTGTGAAGAAGGATCCCACAACCTATATCCATTCACTGCATAATCATATCCAACAAAGACACAACATTTCGATTTTGGATCTAACTTTGAACGCTGATTTCTAGGAATAAGAGCATAGGCATCACAACCAAAAAATCTTCAAATGCAAATAATCACAACACTGACCCGACCAAACTTCTTCAAGAATTTTATAGTTTATTGCAACTGAAGGTGATCTGTTAACTAAATAACAAGCAGTGGAGACTGCTTCTGCCCACAACTCCTTTTGTAGATTAGCATTACTGATCATGCTTCTGGATCTTTCCATAAGAGTTTGATTCATCTGTTCAGTAATGCCATTTTGCTGAGGGGTATAAACAATAGTTTTATGTCTAACAATCCCTTCATCCTTACAAAATTGTTCAAATTCTAAAGAAGTAAATTCACCACCATTGTCAGTTCTTAAACATTTAATCGATTTGCCTGTTTTCTTTTCCACCATTGTTTTAAATTATTTAAAAACATTAAATACATCAGTTTTTTTTTCAACATATAGACCCAAACCTTTCGGGAGAAATCATCAATAAACATTAAGAAATATAATACACCTCCATAAGACATAGTAAGAGATGGTCCCCACAGATCAGAATGAATGTAGTCTAAAATCTGTTTACTATTATGATTTCCAGTCTTGAACCTTTGTTTACATTGTTTACCAAACACGCAATATTTACAAAAAACCAACTTCAAGGATTTCAAATCAAGAAGCAACTTGCGGTTCATCAATACCTAAAGACCTTTCTTGCTCATGTGACCCAACCGCTGATGCCATAGACGAGAATCTTCTTCTGTTTTTTTTGATACGATCGCTGCTTCACTAACTTGAGTGCTTCCTTTGATTCTGTATAGATTTGCAACCTTTTCAGCCTTCATAACAACCAAGGCTCCTTTTGAGACTTTCAGCACTCCATTCTGGCCTATAAATTTATACCCATTCGAATCCAAAACTCCCAAGGAAATCAAGTTTTTCTTTAGTTCAGGTACATGCCTAACATCAGAGAATGTTTTAAATGTATCATCATACATTTTAATTTTTACATTACCAATCCCAACAGTCTGACAAGATGCATTATTTCCCATGAATACAGAACTACCATTTACAGTTTCATATGAAGTAAACCAATTTCGGTGCGGACTCATATGATGAGAAGCACCAGAGTCTAATAGCCAATTTTCAGCATCTTGAGAGATATTAAAAACAGGGAGAGCTTCAGCGATTAAAACCTCATCAACCATACCTGAATCAACCTAATTTTCTTCCTTGTTATGGTTTTCCGACTCCTTCTATTTCCAAAAATCTTTCTTGAGGTGTCCAAGTTTATTGCAGTACCAGCACTTGGCTTCACACTTATTTCCACCCTTTGACTTCGATCTGGAAGAACCCCTTGCTTTCTCCCATCTCTCCTTTGACCGACCTCTAGCTACCATGGCTTCTGGTGCAGATGTCTCAATACTAGATTTCCTTCGTACTTCTTTAGATAAGAGAGCACCAACAACATATTCAAATTTCAATGAATCGGTAGTGCTCAAACTGATTGAAGTTACGAAGTGGTCCCATGACTCAGGCAGAGAGCACAACAAGGTTATTGCCTTGTCTTCTTCTTGCATTTTTACTTTCATATCTGACAACTGGAAAATAAGCGTATTAAAAACATTTAAATGTTCTGTAATTTTTGTACCCTCCTTTATCCGAAGACTGTACAATTGTCTTTTTAAATAGATTCTATTTGTCAGAGATTTATTCATATACAATATTTCCAGTTTTTTCCACAACCCTTCAGCTATACTTTCTCCAACAATATTGAAGAGAAATTCATCTGCCAAACATAACCGAATGGTACTAAGAGCTCGGGCATCCAAGTCCTCCCAGTCTGAATCTGTCATGCTTGCCGGTTTTTTATTTACCCCATCTAATGCTTTGTGCAACCCTTGTTGCACCAGAAAATCCCTAACAATGAAAATTTATTTTTCCTAGTGAGTTTATCCACCTCGAACTTTGCATTTGTCATTTTTTCCATTTCTTCCTCCTAGTTTTCCCTTCTTTCTTTAATTTCCAACTAGGGTTTAAAAAAAAAAATTCCCTCTTCTGTTAGGGTTTCCCCTCTTCTGATAAGGTTTCAAGGGTTTCAAATATTTTCCCCTTTCCTGCTAGGGTTTCCCCTCTTCTTCAGATAGGGTTTATTTCTGGTTTCCAATCTTCATTTAAAAAAAAAAAAAATTCTTTCCAATCTCAGAATTCCTTTCAAAATCTGACTTCCCTTCTTGTTTTAAATTTCCAAAAAAAAAAAATTTCAAACCCTTTTAAAATATTTTCTATTCAAACCCTCTCTCTATTCTCAAAATGGAGCCTTTTTTTTTTTAACTTTAAAATTTTTAAACTCTCAGTTCTTAAAACCATCTTCAAACAAACAAACGTTGATTTCTTGAAACCTTTCTTGAATTTGTAAGCAAAGAATAACTCTGTTTCAAATAAAATAGTGAATTTCTTCTCTTTTTTTAAAAAAAATTACCTGACTTTCTCCTATTGCACTGTTCGTTCAATGTGTGGGCAGAAATTGCAGTCTTTTTCAGACTGGGCAGAATTGATTGCAGTCCTTCAAGGACAACGACCCCTCCTTTTTAATGGTGGAAGCTAGGCTTTGGCTTGCTCGAAAAATTATACACAACAACAATGTGCTCACACCGCCCTTCCTCTCTGCTACGATTTTTCTTCAACAACGGGTTATGGTAGCAAGTAGTCTCCTGACGACTCTACAGGGTCTCACGGCTCTCTGGAAACTTCTGCATAGGTCAAAAAACTTCTCAACACAGTCGATGTTCAATCCCTGGCAGTCGATTTCATTTGCACAACCCCTTTTTTCTTTCTCGGACTCGATCAAACCCTCTGCAAACTCTTTCTCGACAACTTCTTTTTTTCAGCGGATGTTCTCATGGTTGTTACAGACGCAAACGTTCAAACTTAGGGCACCAGTCTCTCCCTCTGCAATATATCACGGCCCTCGACAACTTCCTTTTCCAGCGGATCGCTCAGATACCAATATATGGAGAACACAACAGAACACTGTACCAATATATGGTACACAATAGAACACAATACCAATATATGGAACACAATTTATGGAACAAAATAGAACACAATAATATGAAACAAGATAGAACACACCACACAATTTTTCGAATACCATTACCAACTTCTTCATCTACAATTTATAATTCTCCTAGCCTGTTATCCAGTAAAACTTTTACCTGGAAACAGATACTATTTAAATTGCTTTTATAAAAGCTACTTTAGGCCAGAATCTAGGACGTCATCTCTTTACTAAGATGACACATCATTAACATAGTAGAGATTCTTTTATGGTGGAACCTACAAAATAACCTTTAAGGACGATACATAGTGAAGATTCTTATAAGGACGAACCCCATGAAATCCTTTAAAGACAATACACAGTGAAGATTCTTGTAAGGACAAACCCCACGAAAGCCTATGGTAGACAAAAATATAATAAGATAAGATATGGATATATTTGAGGGATCCACACTGATATTTACAAGGAAAATTCAATCACTATTCTCCCAAGATTCAGGTTCTGATTCATACTGGGCCATCTGATCTTCCCATATCATCCTTTCAAAATCATCATTATGATTATACAAGTTGTGTAGTGAATTGTATAACCATACAGGTGGCCTATCTCTGATACAAGTGCTAAAAGACAAAGTATACTCCTTTTGTGCTCTTAATGATTCTGGGATTGATATGTCACCATGAAAGATTACAATCAGATTGAATCTTGCAGAACCATCACTGTTTTCAACCAAATCAACAATTGAATCATCATGTACCAAATTGAACTCTAGAACATTTCCTCTTTTGCTGGCTAAATTTAATTCCCATTGTAATGTACTTATGAATTCTTTTGGGTTTAAATTTACCATAAAATCAGCTCATGGTAGGTATTTATACACGAATATTTTAAACCATGGGCTCCATGTATGAAAGGGGCTACCACTTCTTCAGAAAAGACAAATACTTTCATTTTTCCATTGATTCTACACCTCTGATGGAGCAGGAAGTATTCAATCCATGTCAGATTGGGATTGTGTATATAGGCATAGAATACATTCTATCCTTCTGGATAAACTTGATTGAAGAAGACAGTCCAAACCATATCTCTGTAAGGCAATTCATTTGTATAACCAATATGACATTATGATGAATCAAAATACATTTGAATAATTATTTGTAAAACTTCTGGAGGTAGACTTTTGATTTTTTGAATGAGACATTCCTAGCAATATTTGTAGACACGGTCAGAGCAAATGTTTATTTGTCTCTTTATTTCGTTTGAAGAGGAGGCTTCATCATCATTTTTTCGCTTTCTGTCAAAGTGAAACATTTTTACTTCTTTCATAGCTCCAGCTCCTTCTCTGGTTAACATATCAGCGAGAAAATTTTCAGTACCAGCTTTATAAACAATTTCAAAATCAAATCCATCTAACCAAAGTGCCCATCTGAGAACTCTAGAACTCCCTTGTTCAAGCAATATTTTGTTTGATAGCATATTTTTCATATGTTTGAGATCAATTCTAACTATGAATTTCATACTTTTGAGAAATAATCTGAATCTATTAATGCCTCTTTTGACCACTAAAATTTCTTTGTGTGAGGAGGGATATTTAAATTCTGTAGCATCAAATGTCCCTGAGGCATATGCACAAACTAATTCTTTCCTCCCATGTTTCTGTAGTAGAACTACCGCCCATGTATGATCAGATGCATCTGTTTCTAGAAGAAACAGATGATTGGAATCAGGAAGTTTCAAACCCGAAAGATGCTGAATCTTGGTTTTTATGTTCTTCACTGCTGCTGTCATTTCTTCAGTCCAAACAGTTCCCTATTTCAATCTTTGTTGTAGAATTTTTGTATATTTGGCCTGTTTCTCATAGAACTGTCTTATATAATTTAAATAGCCAAGGAATCTTTGTACCATCTTTACATCATTTAACTGATCATGAAACTTAAGAAAGCAGGTTAAAATATGTGGCTGCAGATGTACACGACCTTGAGAAATATGAAAACCAAGATAATCTATTGAAACTTTTCCTATCTAAAAATTTTCATCTGAATCAGATAGAACGAAGCCATGCTTATATACAAGAGCATAAAACTTTTCCAAATGGATCTTATGGTGTGCAACATCTTTGTTGAAAACTAATAGATCATCAATATATACAATCACAAAATCTAATTCACAAAAAATGTCCTCCATTCGTTTTTGGAATTCTGATGGAGTATTTTTTAATCCGAATGGCATTACCTTCCACTGATATTGTCCATGAGGAACATTAAATGCTATTTTTTATCTATCTTATGAGACAATACCAATTTGCCAAAATCCACTTTTCAAATCAAACTTGCTAAAAACATTAGCATTGGCTATTTTTGCTAAAAGGAGTTCTTTATTTGGAAGAGGATACCTGATTGGAAGTAAGGCTTCATTCAAAGCTTTATAATTGATCACGAGCCTTTTCTTCCCTCTTTTCTGTTCATTGTGTTTATTAACATAGAACGCCAGACAAGCCCAAGGGCTCTTACATGGTTCTATTAATCCCTGCTCTAGAAGCTAAGTTATCTCCTTTTTTACACAATTTTTGTTCTGTTGGGCTTATGAAATTAGCAGATGATTTTTAAGATTTTGCGGATGATCCTTCTTTATATGGCAGACTGAAAAAATATTTTTCTCTGGTCCAAAATGCATCTGGTCGGCTTGCAGTGTAATCTTTTCTCAATTTCTCCATTATCCCTGAAAGTGTTTTGCTTCCATGTGTTTTGCAATCTTCTCTTTACTGTTAGTTGTCCTAGTTGCAGGTGAGAAATTTGCTATTTAACATCATTGATTTGACTTTGTACTGGATTATGACGAAACATTTTTCATTCAGATACAAAAGTTTCACCAGAATCAGAATCAGAATTAACATGAAGACTATAAAAATTATCACATAAATTATCAGATTCAGAATCAAACTTGAAACTTCAAAATATTCACCCCCTGAATGAGATGTTAAATCCCACTCATCTGGTTTATGCACTGTGGTAAAGATATCCATAATATTCATTTGCTTTCTTCCTTTCTTCTCTTGACACTTATTGGCAAATTGCCCTTCCTTACCACATATAAAACATTTGGGTTTTTCAGAAGATTTGTTCCGTCTTCTGAAAACAAATCTTCGACGACCAAATTTTCTTTTTGGAGAATACTTCTCTGTCTTCTGATAAAACTTCTTGGTTTTATCTCAATCACATGATTTATCAACATACTGCTTCTTTTTTTTCTTGAATTTGTGACAACCAAAATTATATGTCTCATTAAAATTGTTGCACAACTTGTTACTAAAATGCATCTTTTTTTTTTTAATTTCTTGAATTTGGCTGCTGCACACTCCTTCTGTAATATGGTAACTATATGCTGGTGCAGAGATGCAAAAGACATACTTTCAATCTGGATATTATTTGTTTGAAAATAATACTCAATTAATTCTGGAATTTTTCCGGGCATTGAAGCAACATAATATCTCAAATATGCTACAGTATGTGGATCAGTTGTCTTATAAAGAAATGATTACATTGTACAGTAATATTCTTTTAATTGATCAACATCACAGAGCTTTTGTGAAAGAAACAACTGAGAATGGTGAGAGGAATCAACAGACAATGATCCTAAAAATTCATGCATCAAAGCTTCAAACAAAGTTTGGAGCGGATCATCATTTTCTATAATTGTAGTTCTATCTCCTTCTGGAATATGTTCCCACCATAATTTGAGTATTCCAGTGAATGCCCACGTGATTTGTGTAGCAATATCTGACCATGTAGCTCTAGATTTTTCTTTTCTTTGTAAAGCCCATGCATGCACATTTTGAAATACTGTTAAAACATCATCATGAGACAAATAGTCAATATTAAACAAAAGAGTATTTCCATACCCTTTCTGTGCATTGTTCTCAATTTTGACAGTAGTATTCTCTAAATTTGTAGCATACTTAGAGAATGCATAGGTCTTTTTATGCAGATTTTCTCTTTTTGGAGATTTATTGGTGAAGGAAAAAGTATCATCTCTAGGCTTCTTACTGCTTTCACCTTTTGTTTTAACCCCTGGGATTCTATTCTCATCTTTTAAATTACCCTCTTCATCATACATGGATGATGAATACATATGAATGTCTCTTTGTTGCTTATTGCACTAATTGCTAAGACTGACATATCCCTTTGGAAAATTCCTTATGAGTGGAAGAGCTTCCAACTTAGATTTCATTAAGTCAATCTTTTCTTTAGCAAGTTTTATCCCAAAAGCCACTTTTTCACATTTTCTTCACTTGGAAATTTATCCCCTTAAATAGTAGGCTCCTAAGTCCTGATTTAGGTTGATTAGTGCCTAAAACAGGATATTTCATCTTATAGCTGGATTGATCCACTTCTCTGTATCTTGGTGGTGACTGTTCATTTTTTAAGACAATGGACAGATTGTTGATTGATTTTGAAATAATACCCATATTTGATTGAATATCGTTCAATGTCTTTGTATTTTCATGGTGCAATCCCAAAGTATCTAAATAACCAGTATGCAGCTTATTAATGTGCTCCTTGATTTCAACAACATCTAGTGCTAAATCATCAAGATTTTGTAACATGTAGGTTATCTGATAATTAGCAAAGTTTTGCATTTTGACTGACTCTTTTGATTCTGATTTTGTTAGGTTCTTCATTTGCAACCATTGAAAATCTGATTTCATAGTTCCATTCCTAAATGTTCTACTAGAATTACCAGGCTTAAGGTATCTTTCTGGGATTATAGCTTTATGTCCTTCCTTTCCTCTTGGTAGGGTGAAACTCTTGATGTCGGATGACATAATTGTCTTAACACATTCTTGACAATTTTTATGCTAGCCATTATGTTCTGAATCAGCAACTTGATATTTTCAAACAATTTTAGAGTGCTTTGGAGTTTCTTGACAGAAATTACAGTCAAAAGTTGAAGCTCTGGATGATTGGGGTTTTGATGGTAAAATTTATTTTGGAGTCTGGAAGTATCTAGGAATCCCTTCCCCCCAAAAAACTAGATTGATAGAATATGAAGGTCTGGAAGCAGAACTGGAACTTGATCGAGACAATATTGGGGTAAGAAATTGCAGGCTATTAATACCATCAGATTTACTGACTAATTCAAGATTTTGTGGTAATTTAGATGGTGCGTGCAATTGTGGATATTTTTGAGATAGTGGAACATATGTATTATCCCATTCAGCAGGTCGAGTAAATTCAGAGAAACCAATTTGTAAAGGAACAACATTACCAGGGCCAACAATAAAACCTTCTTTCAGAGCTCTATCTTTTAACTTAGGATTCAAAGCAGGCTTAGTAGTGGTAACAAATCGAAGGCAGACAGTAGTATGTAATTGAGCAATATGAGATTGGATGGCAACATCGAATCCATGAAATTGGATGAAGGCTTGAAGGAAATCATTAATATATGGATCTGAAAGTGAGACTTGATATCTTGGGACCAATGAGGACCAAGCAGGACCATTGTCCAAAGGACTTTGAAATCCTTCTAATAGGGCATCTTGGAATTGATTTAAACGAGTATCCAACACACAGGTTAAACAAGAAGTATTCAAACCTGGTCGTACCAAAGGATTAATACCAAATTGGATCATTCCAATATGAATATAATTGTAACCATGTTCAATACCCCATTGCACATCTTCAATTTTAATAAGAGGTATTTGGTAGATAGATTGATCAACTGATATAGGAATATTAGCTGATGTGAATCTAAATAATTGTGCTACTTTAAACTGAAAAGCTGGAAAACGATAGATCGTTTCTATATTTATCTCTGGCAATGTCCAGTTTGGCTGTGGTTCAAATTCCTGGTGTTGAGATTGCAACAAGATGATGATCTTAGTGAAAAAGAGTCGCCTTCACTAAGTGGGCCCGCAGGCTATTTTTGGCGCAATTCTATTTTTAGACTATGTCTATTTTTAGACATGTCGATCATATTCTATGAGTTGTAGGATGCTATTTGTGGATGGTTGGTCAAGTTGGAAAAATAGATGGACTTCTATTTTTAGACCTATTGGGCGGAATCTATTTTTAGATTGCCAGTCTAAAAATAGATATGTCGAATATTATTAGCTCTTAATAATATTTGGACTATAAACATTATCTTATTCTCTTGGAGCACTTCAGTTAAGTGCACAGATGTGGCACATGAGATGACAGAAGGAATTACACTATTCCTGAGGGTTAAGTGGAGCTATTGCATGGAGACTTTAGTTAGAACTCATGTGACAGAGTTTGGTGGAGTTATTTAGGTAGTTGGTGGAGTTCGGTTCAGTTTAACTTAGTTAAACATAGTTGAGCTAGTTGTATCTAGTCTAACTGATTTATACACTAGTGAGAGTGGTGTGAATTAATTATTAATTAATTCACTAATTATTAACTCATTAATCAACTGAAGAATACATCAGTTAACTACAGTGCATGGACAATTTTAATGGAGACCAGTGAAGAGGTAGGTGAAAAAGCAGGTTGACTATCTGTTGTGACTATAGTGTTGCATGATTTGCAACACACAATGGTTGGATATGCCAATTAGGATTGCGTGAGCAAGTCTGGACCAATTCGAGTTCATTTAGATCCATTCTTCAGCAGTGATTGTGCAGTAGAGGTAGGCTAGCAGGTGGCGAAGATCGGTGCATGGATTTTCTAGATCGAGCCTGATTAGTGTGTAGCAATTGGAGATTATACTAAGAGCTTGTGAGAAGCTTTGTATGATGATTGTTACATGATCTCTATGACATATATTATATAGATAGTTGAGGGTTTTCAGCTTTAAGATTTCCCATAAATTACTGTGTTCATATGTGTGAATTTTTATGGTTTTAATGTGTGCATGCAATTGATTTTATTTCCGCAAGTAATGATCAATGGTAGAAGAGATTCTGTATTGTGCATGAAGTTAAAATAGTATGTGATCAGGAGAATCTCAGATGTATAACGCACTAGTTATATAATTTCTACATGGTATCAGAGCGATATTGATCATTGGAGCAATTGCAAAGCATTGAAGCGTTTGAGTTTTATGCTGGTGGAATTCGAATTTGCAGTAGTGTTTTCTTGGTGTCGAAGTCGAGATGTATTTCAACGGATTGCGATTGGAGTATGCCCTTGAGAGTAGCTCGAATTATATTGCATGGAAGGACAGGATGGAGGCAGTGCTGGAGGACAATGGGTTGAAGGAGTTCATAGATGCAGAAACTCCAAAACCTCCTTCTAGCGATGCTGCCGCACTTGACGCATGGCAAAACAAGACATCAAAATGTCAAAGGATTCTGTTGGAAGGTGTGAAGGATCGCATAGTGTCCAGCCTTCATGGTAAAGCTTCTCCATTCTTGATGTGGAAAGATTTGACAGACTTGTTCCAAAGCAAGAGCGTCCAGAGGAAGTTGGCGCTCAAGGATAAACTAAGGAATATAAAAATGGAGAAAGGCAACAGTATACCCAAGTACCTCACGAAGTTTATCCAGTGTAGGGATGAGCTGGGAATTGTGGGGGTTACTGTAGATGACGAGGACTTGGTGAGCTTGGCTCTCCTTGGGCTTCCGAAGAGTTGGCATTCCTATCAGGACTCTGTCAATGGTCAGGAGAAACTGCCAAGATGGGAGCGACTTTGGTCGGATCTTGTGCAGGAGGAGATAAGGCGGAGTACCAGGGATGGATCTTCATCGAAGAATGTAGATGAAGAAAATTGCGCTTTGGCTGCCAAAGCAAGGAAGGGGAAGAGAAATAAGAATGCTTCTCAATCTGGAGCGAAAGGCAAGAAGAAGGACATGTCCAAGGTGAAGTGCTTTCACTGTCACCAACATGGAAATTACACCACTAATTGTCCACAGAAGAAGAAAAATAAGCAAGCTACTGGATCTGTAGCTGGAGAGGCCTTAGCCTCGTATTTTGAGCTGTATTTTTTGTTGATCGCATGCTTGGTCTCAAGCGTGATGGGCTCAGTGTGGTTTCTTGACAGTGGTGCGTCTTTCCATATGACTGGAGACAAATATTTGTTTGTTGATCTGGATGAGAAGGATCTTGGAGTGCACATTGAGATGGGCGATGATGGTAGATACAGTGTGACCGGTATCGGGACCATTTTCTTTGAGAAGGAGTCTGATAAACCCTTCGTATTGAAGGAAGTCATGCATGTTCTAGGATTGAAGAATAATCTTATCTTTGTGGCGATGTTGGAAGACAAGGGATATGATGTTGTCTTTAGCGAGGGAAAGGCTTTCCTGCACAGTAAGGCAACTGGTGAAACCCAGAGGATAGGGGTTCGAGTTAAGAACCTTTATCAATTGTAGGTAGATGGCTACGTAGCAATGGCAGGAAAGGTAGAATGAGTGGTGAGCTGGGATGAGGGCGAGCTATGGCACAGGAGATTGGGCCATCTTCACCATGGTGCTTTGAAAATTTTGCAGCAGATTTCTATCGGGCTTCCCAAATGTACACTTGCGCAGTTAGATCAGTGCAAGGGATGTACTTTGGGAAAATTTGTGAAAGCCACCTTTCATGAGAAGGATAGTCGCGCCACGACGATCCTTGAGAGAATTCACACAAACATGTGTGGACCTTTCTCAGTAGCTTCGACAACAAAGCACAGGTATTATGTGATCTTTGTTGGTGACTTTTCTCAGAAGTGCTGGATCTTCTTCATGCAGAAAAAGAGTGAGACATTCTCTAAGTTCTGTGAGTTTAAGACACTGGTGGAGAAATATTCGGGGACGCAGGTGAAGGCTCTCAGGAGCGACAATTGTTGTGAATTCATCTCTGGCGAATTCAAGGACTTTTGCAGCGCAAAAGTAATTCGAAGAGAGCTCATAGCGCCTCATAACCCACAATAGAATGGGGTCGCGGAGTGAAAGAATAGAATGATCGTGGGTGTTGCACCAACGATGTTGCATGATCATGGCCTTCTCATACACTAATGGGCTGAAGCATGCAATACTGTGGTTTATGTGCAAAACCGTTGTCCTCATAGGATACTTGGCATGAGTACACCCAAGGAGGCGTTTTCTGGTAAGAGGCCTGATATTTCTCATTTGAAGATTTTTGGCTCACCTGTTTACATTCATGTGACGAAGGATGCCAGGAAGAAGCTGGAGCCAACCGCAGAGGTTGGGATATTTTTGGGGTACACTGATACACCCCACAACTATCGTATGTATTTTCCAGATAGTCAGAAGACTGTTGTGCAACGGGATATCAAATTTCATGAGGAGAAAACCATGAAGTGTTCGCTTGAGAGGGAGCCACACTTGCATGCAGATGAGGAGCTATTAGTTCCTAAGGATGAGCCTCAGGATGTGGATCAGCCACAAGAGGAGGTTCATGGAGTGGAAGAAACCACTCATGCGGCACCAACCATCAGAGGGCGGAAGCACACTACAAAAGCTGAGTGACTGAATCTTGATGCAGAGAATATTGTAGGAGCACCTACATCACAGCGCAGATAGAGACAGTCACCTGACCGATATACTAGATACATGGCTACGATGAGAAAGTGTATCGTGACAGAACCATCCTCTTTCAAGGAAGCTGTGGAGGACCCTGCATGGGTAGATGCCATGGTGGAAGAGTATGATTCGATTGTCAGAAACAGTGCATGGGAGATTGTCCCAAGGCCGGAAGGGAAATCAGTGGTAGGTTTGAGATGGATCTACAAAGTGAAGCAAGCAGCTGATGGGAGCGTCGAGAAGTACAAGGCAAGATTTATTGCCTGAGGCTTCTCACAGATTGAGGGGATCGACTATGAGGAAACCTTTGCACCTGTCGCAAGGTATTCTTCCATACAGACGATTCTTGCTCTCTTAGTGTAGATGGGATGGCACATTCATCAGATGGATGTGAAGACTGTGTTCCTCAACGGAGTCATTGAGGAGGAGGTGTACATAGAGCAACCCGAAGGTTTCAATATCTTCATAAGCGAGTCGCATGTGTGCAGGCTCAAAAGAGCGTTGTATGGGTTGAAACAAGCACCTTGTGCTTGGTACACACAGATAGACAATTATTTCACCGGACTTGGATTCACCAAGAGTGAGGCGGATCCGAACCTATACCAGATTGTGGTGGAGGGTAAGTTGCTGATCATTGTACTTTATGTATATGATTTGATTCTGACAGATGATGAACTGTTGATACACTCATGCAAGGCTGATCTTGCAAAGGAGTTTGAGATGAAGGACTTGGGCCTCCTTCATTATTTCCTAGGATTGGAAATTTAGCAGCGCAGTGGTGGATTGTTTGTGTCTCAAGGCAAGTATGCTCGAGAGATACTGGAGAAGTTCAACATGCATGGCTGTAAGCCTATCAACACTCCTCTTCCTGGTGGATGGAGGAAAGAGGATGCTACATTGGCAAAGGTAGTGGATGCCACTGTTTACTGACAGTTGGTGGGGTCGCTTATGTATCTATTCAATACATGACCTGACATATGCTACACTGTTAACCAACTTTCACAAGCTATGGTTAAGCCTACCAAGCTCTTTTGGAAGGAAGGCAAGCATGTATTGAGATATCTCAGAGGCACATCGGGATATGGATTATGGTACAGACAGTCGGATGAGGTGAAGCTATGTGGCTTCACGGATGCAGATTGGGCAGGGAACCCAACGGATAGAAAGAGCACATCTCGAGGATTTTTCGATGTCAATTAAGCAACAATTATTAAATGCCAATGAGGCACAGAGATCCATATTTTCGGTGAAGAAAAAAGGGTTAAGTAGGAAAGTAAAAATTACATGCGTGATTTTGAGCGCATGCGAGGCTATATGGATAAGGAAGATCCTGGTCGGGTTGTTCGATTCATACTTAGATCCTACTGTGATATATTGTGATAATCAGAGTTACATCAAACTCTCGATTAATCCAGTATTTCATGATAGATCTAAACACATTGACATTCGGTATCATCATACTCCAGGAGGTTGTGTGCGGCGCCGATCTATGTTACTTTCTTACATTCCTACGAAGGATCGAATGCGATATCGGCGCTCACCGGGGAGAAAATTTGAATACAGAGCGGGATGGGGTGTGGATAATCCCTATCTTGTTGAGAGGAGAGTGTTGATTACAACAAGATGATGAGCTTAGTGAAAAGAGTCGTCTTCACTAAGTGGGCCTGCAGGCTATTTTTGGCGCAAAGTCTATTTTTAGACTATGTCTATTTTTAGACATGTCAATCATATTCTATGAGTTGCAGGATGCTATTTGTGGATGGTTGGTCAAGTTGGAAAAATAGATGGACTTCTATTTTTAGACATATTGGCGGAATCTATTTTTAGATTGCCAGTCTAAAAATAGATATGTCGAATATTATTAGCTCTTAATAATATTTGGACTATAAACATTATCTTATTCTCTTGGAGCACTTCAGTTAAGTGCACAGATGTGGCACAGGAGCTGACAGAAGGAATTACGCTATTCCTGAGGGTTAAGTGGAGCTATTGCATGGAGACTTCGGTTAGAACTCATGTGAGAGAGTTTGGTGGAGTTGATTGAGGAAGTTAATGGAGTTGTGTTCAGTTTAACTAATCTAAACATAGTTGAGCTAGTTGTATCTAGTCTAACTGATTGATACACTAGTGAAAGTGGTGTGAATTAATTATTAATTAATTCACTAATTATTAACTCATTAATCAACTAAAGAATACATCAGTTAACTACAGTGCATGGACAGTTTCAGTGGAGACCGGTGAAGAGGTAGGTGAAAGAGCAGTGTGACTATCAGTTGTGACTATAGTGTTGCATGATTTGCAACACACAGTGGTTGGAGATGCCAATGAGGATTATGTGAGCAAGGCTGGACCAATTCGAGTTCATTCAGAGCCATTCTTCAGCAGTTATTGCGCAGTAGAGGCAAGCTAGCAGGTGGCGAAGATCGGTGCATGGATTTGCTAGATCGGGCCTGATTAGTGTGTAGAAATTGGAGATTGTACTGAGAGCTTGTGAGAAGCTTTGTATGATTATTGTTACATGATCTCTATGACATATATTATATAGATAGTTTGGGGTTTTCAGCTTTAAGCTTTCCCATAAATTACTGTGTTCATATGTGTGATTTTTTATGGTTTTAATGTGTGCATGAAATTGATTTTATTTCCGCAAGTAATGATCAATGGTAGAAGAGATTTTGTATTGTGCATGAAGTTAAAATAGTGTGTGATCAGGAGAATCTCGGATGTATAACGCATTAGTTATATAATTTCTACACCTGGGAAATAACCTTTTCATCATACAGGTTTATGCTAGAGGGACAATTAAGGTATTTAGCAAGAAATGTCCAACATTTCTGATTTTCCTTTTTCCTTTCATATGGAGTACCTAAAATAAATTTATCAATATTCTCAGCCATGAATCAAAGATTAGAATTATTGATGCACCTGAAAATTCCTCGACTAGTTATCACGCCTCCGGAAAGCTGGGCATTCACTAGAATACTCAAATTATGGTGGGAACATCTTCCAGAAGGAGAAAGAACTACAATTATAGAAAATGATGATCCACTCCAAACATTGTTTGAAGCTTTGATACATGAATTTTTAGGATCATTTCTTGTTGATTCCTCTCACCATTCTCAGTTGTTTCTTTCACAAAAGCTCTGTGATATTGATCAATTAAAAGAATATTACTGTACAATGCAATCATTGCTTTATAAGACAACTGATCCACATAATGTAGCATATTTGAGATACTATGTTGCTTCAATGCTTGGAAAAATTCCAGAATTAATTGAGTCTTATTTTCAGACAAATAATATCCAGATTGAAAGTATGTCTTTTGCATCTCTGCACCAACATATAGTTACCATATTACAGAAGGAGTGTGCAGCAGCCAAAGTCAAGAAAAAATTTAAAAAGCAGATGCATTTTAGTAACAAGTTGTGCAACAATTTTAATGAGACATATGATTTTGGCTGTCACAAATTCAAGAAAAAAAAAGAAACAGTCTGTTGATAAATCATGTGATTGTGATAAAACCAAGAAGTTTTATCAGAAGACAGAGAAGTATTCTCCAAAAAGAAAATTTGGTCATCGAAGATTTGTTTTTAGAAGACAGAACAAACCTTCTGAAAAACCCAAATGTTTTATATGTGGTAAGGAAGGGCACTTTGCCAATAAGTGTCAAGAGAAGAAAGGAAGAAAGCAAATGAAGATTATGGATATCTTTACCACAGTGTATAAACAAAATGAGGGGGATTTAACATCTCATTCAGGGGGTGAATATTTTGAAGTTTCAATTTCTGATTCTGAATATGATAATTTATGTGATAATTTTGATAGTCTTCATGTTAATTCTGATTCTGATTCTGGTGAAACTTTTGTATCTGAATGCAAAATGTTTCGTCATAATCTAGTACAAAGTCAAATCAATGATGTAAAACAACATATTTCTCATCTGCAACTAGGACAGCTAACAATAAAGAGAAGACTGCAAGAAAGATTGAAGACTTTAGAAGATCAACTACCAAGAAAATCAAAGCTAGAATTGTTTGAAGAAGAAGATTTTGATAATGAAGAGGAAAATTGGCTTCTGCAACAGATTCCTGTTGAAAATGCTAAGGAAAGTGAAGAAGGGATATTGAAAAAACATATTGACAAACTTGAGACATAAATTCAAGAAAGTAGAAATCAAATGATGCATCTTTCAGAAAAACTTCAAGATGATATGGCTACTTATGAAGATTTTAATTCCAAATTGACCTGTCTTCTCCTGATCAAAGCTAATCAGGATTCAGCTAATAAGTCAAAAAAGATTGAGTTATCTGAAATACATAGTATTGGTGATCGTGTGGTGATACCAATATAGATAAAGTTAGAAGGTTTGAAATCTTATACTCTTGATGCTCAAATTGATACTGGTGCTATGAGTAGTTGCTGCAAGCATAGATAAATCCTTGAGTATTTTTGCAACCAACAAAAATTATTTTCAAAGCTGCAAATAAGGAGTCCATTGAGATAAGCCATATTGCCCCAGATTTTCCTATTTACATTGGCCATGTCCTGACATTTGTTACTTTATGCAGTTTTGATTTAGGATCTGATGTTCTTCTTGGACAAGATTTTCTAAAGAAACATTTGCCTGTTACCTTCACCCAGGATTATGTAATTATGAGTTCTTCTGAAGGGCCAGTCAATTTGCCTTCCAAAAGTGACTTCAAAGTCGCCATTGAATCTGATCAGCCAGACCTTAACCAGCATTCATTAAATGATTTGATAAAGATCCAAAAAATTGTTAAACATGTTGAATTACATGGAAGCAAAACACTTTAAGGGATAGTGGAGAAATTGAGAAAAGATTGCACTGCAAGCCGACCAAATGCATTTTGGACCAGAGAAAAATATTTTGTTAGTTTGCCATTTAAAGAAGGATCATCCACAAAATCTCAAAAATCATCTGCCAATTTCATGAGCCCAACAGAACAAAAATTGTGTAAAAAGGAGATAACTCAGCTTCTAGAGCAGGGATTAATAGAACCATGTAAGAACCATTGGGCTTGTTCAACATTCTATGTTAATAAACACAATGAAAAGAAAAGAGGGAAGAAAAGGCACGTGATCAATTATAAAGCTTTGAATGAAGCCTTACTTCCATTAGGTATCCTCTTCCAAATGAAGAACTCCTTTTAGCAAGAATAGCCAATGCTGATGTTTTTAGCAAGTTTGATTTGAAAAGGGGATTTTGGAAAATTGGTATTGTCTCAGAAGATAGATACAAAACAACATTTAATGTTCCTCATGGACAGTACCAGTGGAAGGTAATGCCATTCGGATTAAAAAATTCTCCATCAGAATTCCAAAAACGAATGGAGGACATTTTTGGTGAATTAGATTTTGTGATTGTATATATTGATGATCTATTAGTTTTCAGCAAAGATGTTGCGCACCATAAGATTCATTTGGAAAAGTTTTATGCTCTTGTATATAAGCATGGCTTGGTTCTATCTGATTCAGATGAAAATTTTCAGATAGAAAAAGTTTCAATAGATTATCTTGGTTTGCATATTTCTCAAGGTCGTGTACATCTGCAGCCACATATTTTAACCTGCCTTCTTAAGTTTCCTGATCAGTTAAATGATGTAAAGATGGTACAGAGATTCCTTGGCTGTTTAAATTATGTAAGACAGTTTTATGAGCAATAGGCCAAAGATACAAAAATTCTACAACAAAGATTGAAACAGGGAATTGTTTGGACTAAAGAAATGACAGCAGTAGTGAAGAACATAAAAACCAAGATTCAACATCTTCTGGGTTTGAAACTTCCTGATTCCAATCATCTGTTTCTTCTAGAAACAGATGCATCTGATCATACATGGACGACAATTATACTACAGAAACATGGGAGGAAAGAATTAGTCTGTGCGTATGCCTCAAGGACATTTGATGCTACATAATTTAAATATCCCTCCTCACACAAAGAAATTTTAGCGGTCAAAAGAGGCATTAATAGATTTAGATTATTTCTCAAAAGTATGAAATTCATAGTTAGAACTGATCTCAAACATATGAAAAATATGCTATCAAACAAAATATTGCTTGAACAAGGGAGTTCTAGAGTTCTCAGATGGGCACTTTGGTTAGATGGATTTGATTTTGAAATTATTTATAAAGCTGGTACTGAAAATTGTCTCGCTGATATATTAACTAGAGAAGGAGCAAGAGCTATGAAAGAAGTAAAAATGTTTCACTTTGACAGAAAGAGAAAAAATGATGATGAAGCCTCCTCTTCAAAAGCAATAAAGAGACAAATAAACATTTGCTCTGACTGTGTCTACAAATATTGCTGGGAATGTCTCATTCAAAAATCAAAAGTCTACCTCCAGAAGTTTTACAAATAATTCTTCAAAGGTATTTTGATTCATCAGAATGTCAAATTGGTTATACAGATGAATTGCCTTGCAGAGATATGGTTTGGACTGTCTTCTTCAGTCAAGTTTATCCAGAAGGACGAAATGTATTCTATGCATATATACACAATCCCAATCTGACATGGATTGAATACTTCCTACTCCATCAGAGGTGTAGAATCAATGGAAAAATTAAAGTATTCGTCTTTTTTGAAGAAGTGGTAGCCCCATTTCATACATGGAGCCCATGGTTTAAAATATTCATGTATAAATACCTACCACGAGCTGATTTCATGGTAAATTTAAACCCACAAGAATTCATAAGTACATTACAATGGGAATTAAATTTAGCCAGCAGAAGAGGAAATGTTATGGAGTTCAATTTGGTACATGATGATTCAATTGTTGATTTGGTTGAAAATAGTGATGGTTCTGCAAGATTTAATCTGATTGTAATCTTTCGTGGTGACATATCAATCCCAAAATCATTAAGAGCACAAAAGGAGTATACTTTTCCTTTTAGCACTTGTATCAGAGATAGGACACCTGTATGGTTATACAATTCACTACACAGCTTGTACAATCATAATGATGATTTTGAAAGAATGATATGGGAATATCAAATGGCCCAGTATGAATCAGAGCCTGAACCGTGGGAGAATAATGATTGAATTTTCCTTGTTAGTGTGGATCCCTCAAAGATATCCATATCTTATCTTTTCATATTTTTGTCTGCCATAGGCTTTCGTGGGTTTCGTCCTTACAAGAATCTTCACTGTGTATTGTCCTTAAAGGCTTTCATGGGGTTCGTCCTTATAAGAATCTTCACTATGTATCGTCCTTAAAGGTTATTTCGTAGGTTCCACCATAAAGGAATCTCTACTATGCTAATGATGTGTCATCTTAGTAAAGAGCTGACATCCTAGACTCTGGCCTAAAGTAGCTTTTATAAAAGAAATTTAAATAGTATCTGTTTCCAGGTAAAAATTTTACCGGATAACAGGGTAGGAGAATTATAAATTGTAGATGAAGAAGTTGGTAATGTTATTCGAAAAATTGTGTGGTGTGTTCTATCTTGTTTCATATTATTATTTTCTATTGGGTTCCATATATTGGTATTGTTTTCTATTGTGTACCATATATTGGTACAATGTTCTATTGTGTTCCCCATATATTGGTATCAAAGCCATTTCTGGTTCTTTGTCTTAGTTTGGCGAACTACTCTGTTTGGAATAATAAATCTTGAAATATTTTTTTCTCTACGAGTTAAAGAAAGGAGGCTATGGACGTATCTGCTGATAACTGCTAGTTAGACTGTAAGGCCACTGTTGATGCGGCGAGGAGACTAGGAGTGTCGTATGCCAGCTTTTCGGAGGCGTGATAACTAGTCGAGGAATTTTCAGGTGCATCAATAATTCTAATATTTGATTCATGGTTGAGAACATTGATAAATTTATCTTAGGTACTCCAAATGAAAGGAAAAAAGAAAATAAAAAACGCTGGACATTTATTGCTAAATACCTTAATCATCCCTCTAGCATAAACCTGTATGATGAAAAGGTTATTTCCCAGGAATTTGAACCAAAACCAAACTGGACATTGCCAGAGATAAATATAGAAACGATCTATCATTTGCTAGCTTTTCAGTTTAAAGTAGAACAATTATTTAGATTCACGTCAGTTAATATTCCTATATCAGTTGATCAATCTATCTACCAAATACCTCTTATTAAAAGTGAAGATGTGCAATGGGGTATTGAACATGGTTAC
The DNA here is from genome assembly GCA_034641835.2 of Pinus albicaulis. Lineage (NCBI taxonomy): Eukaryota > Viridiplantae > Streptophyta > Pinopsida > Pinales > Pinaceae > Pinus > Pinus albicaulis. The sequence goes on along the minus strand of CM076577.1, from coordinate 64,699,781 downwards.
AATTATATTCATATTGGAATGATCCAATTGGGTATTAATCCTTTGGTATGACCAGGTTTGAATATTTCTTGTTTAATCTATGTGTTGGATACTCGTTTAAATCAATTCCAAGATGCCCTATTAGGAGGATTTCAAATTCCTTTGAACAATGGTCCTGCTTGGTCCTCATTGGTCCCAAGATATCAAGTCTCAATTTCAGATCCATATATTAATGAGTTCCTCCAAGCCTTCATCCAATTTCATGGATTCAATGTTGCCAGCCAATCTCATATTGCTCAATTACATACTACTGTTTGCCTTCGATTTGTTACCACTACTATGCGTGCTTTGAATCCTAAGTTAAAAGATAGAGCTCTGAAAGAAGGTGTTATTGTTGGCCCTGGTAATGTTTTTCCTTTACAAATTGGTTTCTCTGAATGTACTCTACCTCCTGAATGGGATAGTACATATGTTCCACTGTCTCAAAAATATCCACAATTGCACGCACCATCTCAATTACCACAAAAGCTTGAATTAGTCAGTAAATCTGATGGTACTAATAGCCTGCAATTTCTTACCCCAATATTGTCTCGATCAAGTTCCAGTTCTGCTTCTAGAACTTCATATTCTGTCAATCCAGTTTTTCGGGGGGAAGGGATTCCTAGATACTTCCAAACTCCAAAAGAATTTTTACCATCAAAACCCCAATCATCCAGAGCTTCAACTTCTGACTATAATTTCTGTGAAGAAACTCCAAAGCACTCTACAATTGTTTCAAAATATCAAGTTGTTGATTCAGAACATAATGGCCAGCATAAAAATTTTCAAGAATGTGTTAAGACAATTATGTCATCTGACATCAAGAGTTTCACCCTACCAAGAGGAAAGGAAGGACAAAAAGCTATAATCCCATACAGATACCTTGAGCCTGGTAATTCTAGTAGAACATTTAGGAATGGAAATATGAAATTAGATTTTCAATGGTTGCAAATGAAGAACCTAACAGAATCATAATCAAAAGAGTCAGTCAAAATGCAGAACTTTGCTAATTATAAGATAACTTGCATGTTACAAAATATTGATGATTTAGGACTAGATGTTGTTGAAATCAAGGAGCACATTAATAAGCTGCATACTGGTTATTTAGATACTTTGGGATTGCACCATGAAAATACAAAGACATTGAATGATATTCAATCAAATATGGGTATTATTTCAAAATCAATTGACAATCTGTCCATTATCTTAAAAAATGAATAGTCACAACCAAGATACAGAGAAGTGAATTAATCCAACTATAAGATTAAATATCTTGTTTCAGGCACTAATCAACCTAAATCAAGGCTTAGGAGCCTACTGTTTAAGGGGATAAATTTTCCAAGTGAAGAAAATTTGAAAAAAGTGGCTTTTGAGATCAAACTTGCTAAAGAAAAGATTGACTTAATGAAATCTAGGTTGGAAGCTCTTCCACTCATAAGGAATTTTCCAAAGGGATATGTCAGTCTTAGCAATCAGTGCAATAAGCAACAAAGAGACATTCATATGTATTCACCATCCATGTATGATGAAGAGGGTAATTTAAAAGATGAGAATATAATCCCAGGGGTTAAAATAGAAGGTGAAAGCAGTAAGAGGCCTAGAGATGATACTGTTTCCTTCACCAATAAATCTCCAAAAAGAGAAAATCTGCATAAAAAGACCTCTGCATTCTCTAAGTATGCTAGAAATTTAGAGAATTCTACTGTCAGAATTGAGAACAATGCACAGAAAGGGTATAGAAATACTCTTTTGTTTAATATAGACTATTTGTCTCATGATGATGTTTTAACATTATTTGATTTTGAATAGAGGCAAAAGGTCAGAATTGTAACTTTGTTTAAAATGGCTCCGATACCACTTATTGAACCAAGAAACTCATTTAAACAGAAACTGAATGAGAAACTGAAAGAACACACACACAACAGGTAAACACATTTATTTACGTGGTAAAACCTTCACAGGGTGTCAAGGAAACCTCCAGGGGGCAAGGGATTGGAAACTCTATTAATCAAAATGATTCTCCGTACATACAAGCCTCTCAGGCCATCCAATTTAACTTGAGCCTATTTCGTTATTCTAACTTCATTTCATTACTCAACCAATTAAGGGTCAATAAGTAATTTTCCCAAAATTACATTATTTACAATTTGTTGTCATATTTTTAACAGAAACCAACTTTCTTAAAAACTTAAGACCCCTATGTTTATTAAAATACAATGAATTTTCTGAGCCTAATGCTCATGCATCAGCTTTTGTAGGTCGTCAGTAAATCGCACTTGGGTGGCTCATATAAAATCAGGAGTAAATTCTCTTGAAAATGTTTATGGGGTGAAGATACAATGAAATGAAGTTGTCTACCTAGCATATGGAATAGCCCGGACGACAGCTTTTTGCTGGAATATGTTAAAAAAAAAAATTCAAAAAATCAAGTAGTTGGAGTGTTTGAATTACATTTTTGATAGTGGAAATGGATTCAACACTATCAAAAACCCTTAGGTCACCCAAAATAATTAATTTTAACAATTGTAAACAAGATTCCAATAAATCTTTGCCGGATTTTTTCAAAATCTTTGTTGGATTCTGGGCTATTCTGTTGCTTTTTTAGACTACGACCAACGAAATAACTAATTGGTACTTTCGAGATGAAGGAATTACAGATGTTCATCGCCAATTTTGACAAAGACATATCGGATGTGTCTTTCTTACGTACGGTTAGGGTGGCGGATGGTGGAGAGGTAGATAGGAATGGTAATATTGAGGTTTCTCTTCCACCTTTATCATTTTCTGCTAAATTACATGATGATTTTCTAGACCAACCTACTGTGCAAACCAAAGGTCAAAGCTCTGTAAACCCACCCTCGTCGAAGGCCATTATGAGTGCTACTAAAAAGCCATTTCGTTAAGGAGAGGACTGCCGCCTGTTAAGCTTTGGATGCAATGTTATGTGGGAATGCATTGAAAGCTTAAAAAATAGAGCGTTGATAGGAAGGTGGAAGTTTGAAAGTCACAGAAAGACAGATTTAATGGAGTGGTTGCTCGGTGCTTGGATGAAATTACTGGGATGAAAGCCGAGAGTGAGCAAACTGGAACAGGGGTGGTACTACTTCTATCTTATTAATGATAATGATGTTTTTGAAGTCCTGTGCAGAACTTGGGTTAATGGAAGATGTTTCTTGGAATTACATAGGTGGGATGTTGGTTTTCATCCTCGTTTAAACGCTTCAGTGAATCATTTGGTGTGGGTTAAGTTATACGAGCTCCCATTGCAGTTTTGGAGCATGAAAGTATTGGCGGCGATAGGAGATAGCATAGGCAGGTGTAGGTATGTAGATCCAAAATGCTTTGGAGTCTATGATAAGTGGGTTGCATGGGTCCTAGTGGAGGCTCTTTTCGTGGGAGGACTGCTGACACAAGTTGACCTTGCCTAGGATGAAACGATATACAGACAGGCTATCGACTATTGGATGATGTCTTTCAGGTGTCATCTATGCCATTCTACAGGTCACTTGATGAAAAATTTCTCGAGGTGGTGGAATAGGGCAAAAGGTACACGGTCCGTAGGTGACTCAGAATTTGTTCCCTCTGTTTCGAAAACCTGCAATCCCGACAATTCTGGAAAAGGTGGTACTACTTTGAAATTGGGTAAGCTTCCAGATCACAGTCACTATTTTTCTGTTGACAGTGACAATACAAATATGAATTTGGTCTTGCATGATGCCTATGGGTTTTCTGCACCACTTTCCCCTTTATCCTCAGGGGATGGGAATCATAAGGGGGGTTTTATGCCCTTTATACATAGGGGAATGAGACAGAATAAGAACCCAGGTGGGAGTCGAAACTTGGAAAATGATATTGATCTACATCCAGTGACTGACATTAGGGATCCTATACCTGAGTTGTCTCCATCCAAGCAGACTGTGGAGATTTGAAACCATTGTGAGTCCATGTCACCTGAGGTGGAGTCCCCTCCTAATTATACTGAGGCCATACTTTCCCCGAGAAAATCCATAGGGAGTGATCTCGAATTACTGTTGATGGAACAAGACACAACTTTGGAACCGTTGACGGTGGATACATTCAGTGAAAGGCCAAAAAGGAAGAAAAAGTTGGCTAAAATTCTGTCTCTCAAGCCATAGGTCGGGTCCTTAGAGCATTAAACCCTGAGACAGAGGATCCATTATGAAGCTTGTCTCCCTAAATTTGCAGGGTTTGGGGGGAGGGACAAGTACTTGTCTGTTAAAAATTTCTTATTTTTTTGTAATCCTTCTATTATATTTATTCAGGAATCTATGAATACGACTGACAATTCTATCGCATATTTCCATGCTATGAAACCATATTGGCATTTGGTAGCTATTGATGCCGAGGGACGCTCTAGAGGGTTGGTGGCTTTATGGGATCCCAGATGGGCATCCTTGAGGGCTTTTAGTTTCTTTGGTGGCATCCTTCTTACTGGGTATTTCTGTGGTTTCCCCCATAGAATTCACTTGATTAATGTTTATGCCCCTTACTTGGTAAGATTAGATTTCTGGAAGAAGATGGAGGACAGTGGCTTTCTCCTTCTTCAAAATATTCTTATTGCAAGGGATTTCAATTGCACTTTGAATGATAATGAAATATGGGGGAAGAAGGGTAGAATAGACCCTTTGGTGGTGGAGAGAAAAGGGATATTTATGAATGCTGGGCTAAGCGATTATCCGCTTATTGAAAACTACCCGACGTGGCTCAATGGTAGAAAAGGCAGTGAGTTCATTGGGATAAAGATTGATAGAATAGTTATAAATAATGATCTTAGAACATATATGGAGAAACAATGGCACAAGCAGAGGAATTAACAGTATCGGACCATAGGCCGATATCTATTAGTTGGGAGTTTGAAGAAAGAAAAGTTGGCAATCCTTTCAAATTTAATAGAACTTGGTTGGAATTTGAATCTTTTAATGTATTGATCAAGGAATATATGAAAGATCATAAGAGGATGGAAGGCCTTTCGGCCATGACTTATTTATCGAACACATTGAGGAGCTTGAAGACAGTGGTAAGAAAATGGGAAAAGGGGCAGAAATTAAAAATGAAAGACAGAATTAGAGCCATAAGGATGGAAAGGTCAATGATATTGCAGGATGTGAAGGACAGAAAACAAACTCTAGATTACTGGGAAAAATTAAAGACATTAGAAGAGAATACAGACAACATCTTCTTATTGATGAGAAGTCCTGGAGATTGAAGAGTAGGGCTACATGGTTACAATGTGGTGATAAAAATGCAAATTTTTTCCAAAAATTTGCTTTGGGTAGAAGGAGCATTAATGCAATATGGTATATTGAGGAAAATGGAGAGTCTATTTGCACAATGGAGAGAATTAAAAGCGTGGCGGTGGATTTCTTTGGGAATTTGTATAAAAAATAGGAAGATGTGAACTTTGCAATGCAGATGAATTTCATTGAGGAATATCTGGTAATGTTCATGGAGGAGGAATTGTCAAATATGAAAAAAAACGTGAGTCCAGAGGAGATCAAGAATGTGCTTAAATATTTCGCTGTGGAAAAGAATTTGGGTTCAGATGGATGGACTCCATAATTCTTCCTCCATTTTTTTGAGGAATTTATCACTGAGATTACAGAGATGGTGGAAGAGGTCAGGCTATCAGGGAAGATTCATGGAGCAATCAACTCAACCTTTCTGGCTTTAATTCCAAAAAGGAAACGAAATATTTCTTTCGATGACTTCAGACCTATATCCTTATGCAATACATTATATAAGATAAATTCAAAGATTATTGTTGAGTGATTGAAAGGGGTTTTGTCGAAGCACATCACGAGGGAACAGTCAGGTTTTCTCAAGGATAGAAGTATTCATGATGCAATGCCTATTACCCAAGAAGTTATAAACTCTATGCAGGCGAAGAAATTGATCTAAACAAGGCCTATGATAGAGTGGATTGGAAATTTTTAAGACTGGTTCTGTTTAAAATAGGCCTTGATAGGGAAGTGGTGGCTTGGATTATGGGTTGCATTACCCATACATCAATAGCAGTTTTAATAAATGGAATTGCGTCAAGATTTTTTCATCCTAGGCGGGCTTAAGACAGGGTTGTGCTCTATCTCCTCTCCTATTTATATTGATAATGGATGCTCTAAGCATGAAGATTAAGCAAGCATCAGAGTTGGGGAGTTTTAAAGGTGTTGAATTCTGTAGGAGAAAGGTAGTCACACATAGTCTATTCGTTGATGATGTTCTCATCTTTGGGTCAATGAAGAGAAGTAGCTGGGAGGAGCTAAAAATTATCTTAAATGGATTTAGCAAAGCAACGAGGATGTTGATAAGTATAGGGAAATCTTGTATATACCATGCGGAGGGTGATATAGAGGATTTTAATGAATTGGGGGCCTATTTCAATTTCAATATTGCACCACTCAGAGAGGATCTGACTTATCTGGGATTCAGGATGAAGCCTAAAATGTACACTGTGGATGATTGGAAGTGGCTTGTCAAAAAATTCTAGAACAAGATCTAAAGTTGGTCAAATAGATGTTTATCAAGGGGGGGTAGACTCATATTGAGTCAAGGGGTATTACAACAGTATACTGTTTATTGGGCTAATCTCTACTTAATTCCAAATATGACGATGATAGAGATCAAAAATATTATTGCTAGATTCATTTGGAATGGGGGAAAGGTGTGGATAACCATTCAGCTGGCCTGTTTGGAATGTATTACAAAGCCAAAAGAGAAGGGGGTTTGGGGGTATTCTAGATCTTAAAAATTTCGGCTTATCTCTCAAAATTAAATCCATCTGGAGATGTCTAACCACAGAAGGCTTATGGAAGGAGATAATTAGTCAAAAATACCTTGCTCAGAAGAACACAGAGGATATCCTAATCTTGGGATTGGAGGAAGTTAAGAGTAGATCAAACATATGGAAATGTTTTAGCAAATGCTAGCCCATTTTCATAGAGAACCTTAAATGGTTTTTTGTAAATGGGAACAAGATTCTGATTGGAATTCAACATATTTTGGGACTTGGACGGACCATAAATCTCAGCAGAGCGACTATTGATCAAATTAATCACAAAGGTTATTTTTTCATGTGTCAGTTAATAAAGGAATGTGAAGAAGACAGTACGAGGTGGATGACATCTAAGGAGATGGGGCTGGAGGATAACAGAAAGGTGGAATGGGGAAATTATATTACTTCACTAAAACAACTGGGCTGGCAAAAGGGCAACAGAATAGATAGAATTACTTGGGAAGGCATAGAAGTGGTGCAAAAGATAAGCACAAAGGAGGCATATAAATTACTGATGGACAGTACTAGGATATGAATCCGACTTCTGGTTAAAATTGATGTGGAAATTCAAGGTACAGGTTAAAATGATTATACTAATTTGGCTTATATGGAAAAATAAAAATTTGACCTAGAGAACCCTTCAATGAAAATGGTGGCAGGGTCCTGGAATTTGTGTTTTATGTAGGGATCGGGATGAAGATAACTGTCATCTCTTCTATAGTTGTAATTTTTCACATGAGGTTCTCAATATTCTATGCTCATTACTGAAGCAACCAGTCCCACAGTATAGGTCCATGGAAGATTGTTTTCGGTGGTGGTTTCGAAGAGGGAAACACCTTAGAGCCACTCCCTTTTTCTTTCACTGGTACATTTGGTGTGGAAGGAACATGATGATATTTGAAGGGAAGCCATGCACTCCTCACAATATTTGTGTAAAGATATATAGTTCATTGGAAATGATGAAGCTAAAGCAGAAACCACCATGTGATGCTTCGAAGAGATTGCGGCCCTTTGAAATACACTACCCAGCTAGTTTCTTTGATGGCGCTTCATAAAATCAGAGCTGTGGGTGTGGAGCCTGGCTCATGATATCTCTGGATTGTCATTATAAAATTTATTGGAATGGGGGAAGAGGAACTAACATGAGGGCTAAAATATTAGCATTGTGGGGCTTGTTATGGTTTGCAAACCAACTATACTATGGAGGAGCTCTGGGTTTTTTGAGATGCAAAAGTCATCATAGAACATATGAATAAGGGAACTCATTTAAATCCTGGATATCTTGCTCATTGGCTGGAAAGGATTCATGCTCTAAAGCGAAAGTTCACATCTATGACTTCCATTCATGTTTATAGAGAAAAAAGAAATGAAGAAGATAGATTATCTAAGAGAGGTCTGAATGGTAGATTCAGGGAGATGCACTATCAATTATATAACTCTTATCAACCGGGAGTTGTAGGTAAGGTAAATTTTAGTTAAGAGTATATTTTCACAGGAAGGACAGGAAATAACAAAAGATTGCAAAGGACTCAGAGTTTTTGTTACTCTGAAAGGATAGTAAAATTAAATGTATTTATTTATGACAGTCTTTTTGATACTTTTTTGGAAGAACAAATGAGAGAGTTTCTCAGCTTTTTAATGTCGTGGTTTTCAAACCAGTTCAAGAAGTAGATTTCCGATACAAACATAATAGGTGAAATGAAATTGAAACTACTTGTAAGCATTTTGCCTTCTATAAGTGATATGCCCTGGTACATTATATAAACCAAAAGTATTTTTCTTGCTGAAAAAAAAAGATTTGACTATTTCAAGCAGAAATCTGTTATTGAGAAGTAGAATGAAAACCACAGGGTTTAACTTGTGAAGTAATTTTACATATAAGATCTGACTATTTCAATCATAAATCTGTTATTGAGAAGTAGATGAAAACCGCAGTATCGAAGTAGGCTAGAAACCATTGGATTCCATGTAAAATGCGGGAACTATGAATTGTAATAGGAATGATCATATAAAGAATCTCAAAAGTGAAAAAACATAAGTGTGGGGATTGACAACCCATTCTAAGGAGGTCAGGGTTAGTTCTTGGGGCCCCTTGACTCCATAGGGTGAAATGAAACAAGAAATAAACAACAAAATATGTTATTATTATAAATTGTGCCTAATAGTAAGAGGAGTGGTATTCCTCTGCAAAGTTTATTATCTGATAAATATTCTATAAACATGAGAAATAACATTTTGGTGATAACACTAAAATTCACAAGAGGAGTGGTATTCCTCTGCAAAGTTTATTATCTGATAAATAATCTATAACCATGAGAAATAACATCTTGGTAATAACACAATAGTTAATAACAAGAGAATTGGGAAGGACCATTTTCCCCATAATTAATTTAATCTAAATAGTGGCCAAACATTAATCTAGAGCCGTGGTACGTAGAAAATAATGATCTATCAAAGATTGGTTAACACCCTTGGCATAACCCAAAAATATTTATAAACTACAATAAATGTTTAACCGAGGAATTATTTTCCAAAAAAACCACACAGAGTGTATTCACTCTATACACATTAAAAAAAGGAAATTCATTAGAAAGACAAAAAAAAATTGACATATAAATATATGAGATACCTTTTATAGTAACGGACTCGAGAAGAACATGAAATAATTTAGAACATGTTAACTCTTTGTGGGCCCTTCTGGCCTAATAATTTCTTAAATATCCTGAAAACCCTAGAAGGGCACTTAACCACATATGTAGAATTGATAAAAGAACAGGAAGTCGGGAAAATAAGAGAGGAGAACAGGAATTTGGTAAGAAAAGCACTGCATTTTCTAGGGAAAAACCTTACCTACAATAGGCTAAGCCAATAGAAAAAAAATATTAATACAATGTTCTAATACAGTAATTGAAAAAGAGAAAGGAAGTTGTAATCATTATATAACCCAAATTATCACAGGTCTATACCAGTGAATCGAGGGGCGAGTATTCTTCAGAATATGAACCATCTTGAATAGTAACCCTGCATTCCAGAGTAACTCATGACCTTTCCTTGGCATAAACCCTTGTTTCCTTGTTAGTAAAGGAAGAAGAGTATTAAACAGTGTCAGAGTACAAGTAAAATTTTAATACATCTCTGAGAATTAACTAAACGTTGTAAGCTATGGAAAGAATGTAATTATATTACCTGCATAGTCTAACTAAACGTTGTAAGCTATGGAAAGAATGTAATTAAATTTCCTGCATAGTCTAACTAAACGTTGTAAGCTATGGAAAGAATGTAATTAAATTACCTACATAGTCTAACTAAACGTTGTAATATATGGAAAGAATGTAATTAAATTATCTGCATAGTCTCGCTTATGAGCTGATGGAAGATGAAATTCTATGTCGTCATTAAAAACGAGAGGTTCAGGTGATTTGGATGTTAAACATGCCAGAGTAGCTGAAGAAATGAAGAAATGAGGAAGCAATAGGGTTTCCACGGTACCTCGTGGCAGAGAAATTTACTGGAAGCCTCAGAGAGAATGAGGGCTTGCCGACGGGACGAGTGCATGCGATTACCCTAACCACCGAGGAATCCATCCCCACTGTGCATTTCATCCCTCAAATCCTAACTGTTCATTAGCATCTAAGGATTGGTTGTGCGAAAACTGGCGGAAAAAATAAATTCATTTGTAGGAGGGTGAAGTATAGTGCACCTAAAGTTTCATAAAAAATTACGAGAATAAAAATTGAGGAGCATATATATCAAGCCTCGCCTTCATAATGTAAACTAACAATAAATAATTGAATTGGACTTATTAAGGTCAAAGGGTCTCATTATTATCAAAATATTCTGCAGAGTATGAAACCCAACCAACTATGTGCATAAATTGTGTTGTTTATTTATAAACATTACGAGGATAGCTCTATAACATAAGGGTCCATTAGAACAATGATTTATATAAGAAAAACAAGACGAGCTGCAAGTCCCTCTCAATGTACTTGAGATGAGTTCAACCACCGACCTCTTTTACCTTTTACCTTCTACCTTCATTGACCATGAGCACCACTTTGTGAATTCTTTTAGCTCTTTCACTTGGCTCTATAGTGTGCTCTGGTGTTGGATAAAAAAAATTTCATGTAGTTGAAATGAATGAGATGAGTTTAACCTATGGCCTTTTTTACCTTCATTGGCTATGCGCGTCACTTTGAACACCAAAAAAATTTCATGTACTTGAAATGAATGAGATGAGTTCAACCAACAGCTTTTTTTATCTTCATTAGCTATGCCCATCACTTTGTGAATTCTTTCACTTGGATCTGTAGTGTACTCTCTGGTGTTGGATATATATTGGATAAAAAAAAGTGACATTAGGGCAAGTTCCCATGGCTAAACTCATTGAATAAAAAAATAAAAAATGACAACTAGTAAATCTATACAACATAACAAAACTCGCAAATCTCTAAAGGATTCCACAAGGACAATTTCAACCAACAAGAAAATAAATATTAAATTTGATTCAATTTCTCATATTTTATATTAAAATTATTAATATAAAATTAGTAAAATTTAATATTAATATTAACTTTGAGATAAAATATTAAATATTATTAAATTTCTCATATTTTATATTAAAATTATTAAACTTTAACATTAATATTAACTTTAAGATTAAAGTTATTAAAATTAAATTTAATAAAATGAGTAAACTTAATAGGAAGAAGAGGGGATATTTCTATAATGAAGCTTACCTCTTTTCAAATTATAAAAATGTTGTGTCTGCAATATTTATTTTCAAAAGTACAAGTGTTTTCTTAGCATTTTTTTTTTAACATGATATGTATGAAAAATGTAGAGTTGTACAACATAATGACTACACCATCAATAATTTTTCCAACCAGGTGCAGAGAAGAATCAATACACCACTAGAGGAAACAATCTGACTGCCTCAAGAATAGTAATCTGACTGCCTCAAGAATAGTTTGAAAGATGACTACGCCAACTGAACAACAACAAGCTCCTAGCAACCAAAATTTGCAGGTTTGGCTTTTGTTCTAGTATGAGTAGGGCCAAAACTGCTATCATATCACAGCTTCGATAATTTTGTTAATGTGGTGCTTGAAAATGAATTTTCACTTTGTGTTTCAAGGTTTAATCCAAAATTTTGTTTGACATTGGTAAGGGTGAAGCTAGAACCTTTTGTATATGTTCATGTTTCAGAAAATAAGACCAACTTTTGTTTCACATCTTTAAGACTTTAGATCAGTTATGAACTCAAAATATGTATGCTTGATAACCAGAAAAGTCAAATTGCAAGTGCTCAATCTTATGTGCTATGAATGCAGAGTACATTCCATGGGATATATATTAACATAACATTTACTTTTCCCCAAACACACTTTCAAAAATGAAAAATTATTGGCAATACAACATATAGCGTCGCCAAGATACAGTTTACATTTTGACATCTGAAAGCAGGGTTTATCTAGATTTTTGGACCAACCAAGTCTTTAGGTTTGTCCAATGTTATGTTACTTCAACAAATAACTTTCTATGGTCTCTTATTGGGTTAGTGTGAGCAAAAAGGCAACCAACCTGACCACCATTTTCTGGTGTTTTTCGACAGGCCCGGTTCGAGCAAGCTAATCTTAAAGCGATTTTCTCTTTTAATTAAAAAGCATAGAGAGCATGATGATGCAAACTTTTACACTTTAATATCTCTACAGGATTTTCATTTCAGTGCCTTTCTCATATTTTCAAACAATAAACATAAAATTTACGATGAGAGAGTTACCTATTGGACTTAATTTAAGACACTATCATCTAAAACCTCATTCTGAAATTATGGCCGCAGAACTTTGATAACACTGTCAACCACATCTATGTAAACACTACAGACATCGACGACCATTTCTTGCTCCTTGATGATTCCCTTTGAAAGAGCCAATGTTCCATATGGAGTCATACCCCAATATGGTGGAAAGGTGGACCGCCCCTATGTTCATAAAAGAATACAATAATGAGGATGCTGGTAATATGATACCGGGTCATCATACTTTGTCAACCAATGTGACCACCATTTTCTGGTGTTTTTTGGTAGGCCCGACTCGAGCGAGCTAATCTTATAGCGGTTTTATCTTTCAATTAAAAAGCATAGAGAGCATGATGATGTAGAATTTTATGCTTTAATATCTCTCTGGGATTTTCATTTCAGTGCATTTCTCATATTTTCGAACAATAAACATAAAATTTACGATGAGAGAGTTACCTATTGGACTTCATTTAAGACACTGTCATCTAAACCCTCATTCTAAAATTCTGGCTTCAGAATTTTGATAACACTATCAACCACATGTATGTAAACACTTCAGACATTGGTGACCATCTCTCACTCCTTGACGATTCCCTTTGAAAGAGCCAATGTGCTAGACATAGTCATACCCCAAGATGGTGGAAAGGTGGGCAGCCCCTACGTTCATAAAATAATACAATAATGAGGACACTGGTAATATGATACTGGGTCATCATACTTTGTCAACCAATGTGACCACCATTTTCTGGTGTTTTTTGGCAGGCCTAAGCTTTAAAGCGATTTTCTCTTTCAATTAAAAAGCATAGAGAGCATGATGATGTAGACTTTTACGCTTTAATATCTCTCCATTATTTTAATTTCAGTGCCTTTCTCATATTTTCGAACAATAAACATAAAATTTACGATGAGAGAGTTACCTATTGGACTTCATTTAAGACACTGTCATCTAAACCCTCATTCTAAAATTCTGGCCAGGGAATTTTGATAACACTTTCAACCACATTTATGTAAACACTGCAGACGTCGGCAACCATCTCTCACTCCTTGACAATTCCCTTTGAAAGAGCCAATGTGCCAGAAGGATTCATACCCCAAGATGGTGGAAAGGTGGGCAACCCCTACGTTCATAAAAGAATACAATAATGAGGACGTTGGTAAAATTATATCGGGTCATCATACTTTTTTAAATGACATATGATAATACAATAAGGGACTCTGGAATTTGGATTCCAGGTCATGGTACATAAGCATAATGGACACTGTCAACTGTCGCGACACAGGCTGCCAAAAATCCCACACTTGCAAAATACACATATTTTATTAAAAACAATCAAGTCCCGATTTTCAGACACTGCTATATCAAGTAACATCAAGTTCTACTGAATTGAGTCAGATTCCAGGTAAATGGATGGCCACAGTAGTACTGCATTGACATAATCTGGAGCATGATACTAGTATGTGTAGGAAGCCTTTGCATTAGGCACCAAATACAAATTGTACTTCTCCCTCTTTGAGAGATTTATAGGTGGAGGGAACGAACATGTGACCCTAAAATGCCAAAGAAGAATGAGGCCCGAAATTTCAAGATTAATATCTGATATCTATCCTTCATTGCAGGATCACTGTAGTGTGAGAAAGTATAAAAACATCAAAGGAATTAAAATTAGTGAATCCACATCTGTAAGCCACCAGATTGGTTGCTACAGTGATGTGTTGATCGCCTCTACCAAGCCCCTCCACCTGTACAAGTATAGGGACACGCTTTCCCTTCATGTTCATATAAGAGAACTTCTCTCCAAATCCATAGAATTTCTCATCTCGTTCGCTAGAAATTGTGAGTGCTTGGTCATAATTTAGAGATATTAAATATATTAATAAAATATTACAAAAGATATAACTAAGTCACCCAAAAAATAAACACCCATTTCTCGATGGAACAAAAGGACCAGTGGCCACAATTATGAGGACCATCCTGCATGCATTACACGTGCTTTGCATAATCTTGGATAGTTTGAGACCACAGACCCACAAGGCGTCGATGCTAATCTCACGGGCCACTTATAAAATCAATTCTGCTAGGGAATCGTTTTCTCCTTTACCGTAAGGAATCCCCTACCTTGTAAGTTTGGAAGCCCCTACCAAATTCATCTCATAGGCCACTTATAAAATTAGTTATGTTGTAGAATTGCTTTCTCCTTTACTGTAACTTTCTCATTTACTATAACGAAGCCCCTACTTGTAAGTTTTGAATCCCATACCTAATTCACTCCCACCCTACCTAATTCACGCCCACTGAAGGAGTTAGCTACACAGGTGTTTTAGGAGTTGGTGTGCATTGAGGGAGGACGGTTCCCAATAAGGACTCGATTCAATGTTTGGTGTGACCCGAACATCTTGGCATTCTCTTGGTATTATTGCACATCTTAGCATTCTCTTGGTATTATTGCAGGAGAGGCAAGCTCTCGGAATCCTCGCTTCACGAATAAAATTGATGTGTGAGTACCACAAAGAAGGGACACACAAAAGGAAGGAGATTGTCTTCAGAAGGTCAGAAATAAATCTATTTCAACTATAAGGATCCCTCACATTACTCTACATCTATGAAATTCGTGATGAATCAAATGATAATTATTCGAGTGCAATGATGTTACAGAGACATAGATTAGAAAATACGAATCAAGACAAGGAAATCTGTAAAAGTAGAAAATTTGTAAAACTAAGTGAATTGAGACGAGGAAATGTGTAAAGGAGAAAATTCGTAAAACTAAGCGAATCAAGACTAGGAAATCTGTCAAGGAGAAAATTCGAGACAAGGAAATATATAAAGGAGAAAATTCGTAAAACTAAGGGCTAGTGGAAACCAAGTAGAAAAGTAGTTTTAATTATTTATTTCCTCCATGGCGGAAGACCCCACCATTAGTTATGTGCAGTTATTTTTTAATCATTTTTTCTTGTAAATTTTGGATTTCTTTCCAAGCTTAACACTAAATTAGATTTGGCCAATGAAAATTTTTGTATTTAAGATCATTCTACCATTCCACTATCCTTCAAGTAGACGGGAAAGGCACCCAATAATTAACACATAGGGATGATTAAAAAAATGTCTGAAGCACGGTAAACGTATGTGTAAAGAAAGATTCACACACTCGCTTCTTGAGTTTTCAATGTTGATACAACCGTTGTGGCAATACCGGAGGTAGGGGATAGTCTTTCACCCAACTCCAGGTACATGTAGCGTAATCATAAGCGGTGCATATTATTGACATATGCATGGTGCTAAAAAAGAAAAACTTCCTACCATTAAAGAGGAACAATCCCTTCTTCTCACCTGTGTAAGATGCGAAGTGTATCTCCAAATTTATCAGGAACTTTGCCTTCGAAGATTATTAAATAACAAGAATCCTTGAACCCTAACCCTACCCGTAGCCACCAAAAAGAGAAGCCATACTACTTGGCAAACCCCTACAGTACGAGATGTGAAGCATATATCTACAAACTTAAATGGTAGGCTCCTGGAAATATTAAAGTGGCTTGTGATGCACGTATGCATCCTTATGATGGAATTGACCTCCAATACATCCAACATTATTTGCTAACAAGAACATCCTGCTGAACACTGTAGTCCGAGATGTGAAGCATATATCTGCAAACTTAATGGAAGGTTCCTAGAAATATGAAAGTGGCTTCTGATGCAAGTATGCATCCCTGTGATGGACTTGACCTCCAATACCTCCAACGTTCTTCGACAAAAAGAACATCCAGCTGAACACCACAGTAGATATCATGCCGAACAACCCAGTAGCTGAATAGAGTAGAATATTAATTAGGAGATCAAACTAGAACATTCGCAGAGTCTCTGCGGAGAAGCCAATTGGCCAGTTTGGGAAATCAGACAGTCGCGTGTACAATCGTGTACCAGAAGGAAAGATTGTGGTGACACTCATGAAGGATCGTGGCAACACATGAAGGATCCGCACATGAAGGATCATGGCTGATCGTGGCAACACTCGATGAAGTCATCCAGTAAGTTAACCATTAATGTTAGTTATCATTACTTAGCTATGAAAAAAAAATTGAACCAATATGAGTTTTAATCCTATGTTTTCCAGACCATATTTCACCTCCAAAAGAGACAAAATAAGATGTTCAAAATTTTCATTGGACAAAAGAAAATGTTGTCCAGATTTAATAAGGTGGCAAAAAAATACAGTATAATGCTTCCGCAAAAACTTTAGGTTTATTGTTTTAATTTCCATGTAAAGATTAATAATGGCTTAGATTTTAAGGCATTTCGATTACAAAAGTCCCTGCTGCCTTATGGCAGGGACTAACAAGGTCACCTATATTATCGATAACATAACAAAACAAGACTCTGGAAATCTCTACGAAGAAAAATAAATGTATGGGATTAATGGTATAATATATAGGTAAAAATAGTGGTATGAGGGTCTTGATACCTATGGATTAAGCTTGCCTTAGTGGATTAAGATTTTCCTTTGTTGTGAGCATGTTTAAATTCGTTGTATTATGAGAATGAAGCTATTAGGGGTTTGACAAGTGGTAGCAACCAGAGTCAACACATAAAATAAATATGCATTGAATGTGTATAATTTAACTTAACAAACTCTTCATATCAAGTAAATTGTACATAAATGTTAGTAACTTTCGAGTTACCAAGTAATTACCATGTTTTATATGGGTTTATGTTATAAGTGGTATTATAGTGGAAGGGTTCAACGTTGTGGTGTTATTTCAAAATATTTATAATTATAAAGAACAATATTTTTGAGAGATTAATCAAGAGTTGGGTATACAGGGAATTCAAGTTATAGTGATGTCAAGTAAGCAACATTTAATTATTGCCTTCAATATATCACACCTATAGCTATAGCAGCATTATAAAAAATTAGAGTATCAAAACAGTAACGAGTGACATAAATATTAATGCTTATTATCATTGCATACTAAGGGAAATCACATGCACATTAACCAAATCATAACTATATTATCTGCACTGAAACTTGTACATAGAATATTAAGGGAAAGGAAACCATTGTGGTATAAGATAGAGAACCTTAACCACAAATGTGGAAACATTGGCTATACTAAACTGGAAACAAAAATAATATGATATAGGGAAAAATGTTCGCATATAAGAGGAAAATATTTATTCATGAACATAATTAATCAAAGGAAAATTTTCCTTGATAACAAAATATGAGTCTATGACAAGGATGGTTGGAATTCCTTCGTTTGATATAAGAGCTATTGCGAGTAATGAAAGCAAAAGATAAAAGATTATATTTCAATAAGGGAAATAAATCCCAAAGTGATAAAAGAAATAATGAACCTCTAAATTGGAAGGCCTTTGAAAAGAGAACCACAAGAGAATGGTTACCATAGTAAATAGCTGGGACAACCATAAGATGGAGAAGTATAACAGGAGTGGTAGTTGAAAAAAAAACTGCAAATAAAGATAAGTTGCTACAGATATGGAGAAAAAAATTAATCTCAGTATTAATAAGTAAACTTAAGTTGAAAATAGCATGGTAATTGTATCTCAATTATGCCCTGATACTAAATAAACATGAATGCACATCAGAATAATATTGTGGTGATCCATATAAGGTACCCACATTAAGTTAAAATTTTGCAAGTACAAGTCAGTAAGATAAAAAAATGTAACATGGAAGTTTATTAAGGAGTACAAAAATCTAAACATGGGAAATAAATCCAGATAGTTTTAAAAATATCTACCCTTGACTAGGCAGAGGGCTCAAGGATTTAGTATCCTAGTAAGGGATATGGGTAAATGTGTGTAAAATACGTGCATTTGGCAGAATTCTAAGAGATCATATTAACACCAAATGACACAATTATAAATTTCAGTCCTTGTTAATATGGTACCTTTGCTACAAAAGTTTTGGCCAACATCATAAAGGTGAAAATAATATATATATCTATGTCACCTTTGTAAGTATATTAATTACCAAAAAAAATACCTATGTATAAGCAACACCAAATATACCATATTTCTTGACACATTCACAACTCCTGAACTCGGTACTATACATTGGTTTACTCAAAATTTCAGATGAAAACAAAATAACATGACTATTGTGAAATACTTATAACATTAAACTGTTTGGTTTAATACTTATAACAATAGACCATGTTTAATACCTATGCCATTAGACCTTTTTCCCGCTTTCCCTTAACCTGTCGCTCAAATTACAAGAGGTCAGTCTTGATTTGTCTAGGGTTCAGTGGTGTATACTTAGAAATTTATCGACAATGGAAAGAAGGGTCCAGGCTTGGTCTTCACAGGAACGATTCTTAGGTAGTCTCTGGCTGTAGTTAATTTCAATCCAAGGTAGGTAACCAAATCATGTCTCCTAATTTCTTTACCTGTCAAGGGGGGATTATTATGTTCCAGCCCTAATCGTCCTTTGGTCGATTGTAGATGATTCTTGGAGGTCGAATGGAAGGGTGACGACTCAATGGAGATTATATCCTACAGGTGTCAGGGTTCTTTTAGTATTAAGAGCAACCTAAATAAATAACAAAGGTGACACCTGTAGTGGAAATAGTGTGATGGATCCTGGACAATGTGTTGATGTGATGTTTTAGACAAAAGGGTGTATAAATCTCAAACATTTAGTACAAGATGTAATGGGGAAAGATTAGGGACTAAAATACAGATATATGTATATATATACAAAGAATTTAATTGAATAACAACAAATAAAATAATGACGTTAATAACCAATGTGTCTAGTTTGAAATAAATAGTCAATCTCGCAATATGTTGAGACCATTGTTTCCTTTAACCCTATAGGATAAATCCATCAATGAATGAAATAAATGTTAAAGGGAAACATATAAAGAGATAATATATAAAGAAACACCATACCATACTAACGAAATGTTGTAGAAGTAAATAGAAAAATTCCATGACCACACTTGAAAGTGAACTGCGTACAAATTTTATCAGTATCTGGTGAAGCAACATGGTAAAAGTCCAAGGAATGTTAATCCTTGCCGTTGTGTCAAAAGAAGGCAGCAAGAAATCTTATTTGAACATAAAAGAACTACTTGGATAAACAGATAATGGAAGGAAAAGAATGAAGTCACTACAAGAAAAAAGGACATTGGTGAGGGGCAAAAAATGTCACTGTAAGCTCATTGGTGACAGTCAAAGGAGCCTTCATCACCAAAAAATGAATGCCACCAAAGGTGGAGGCGCCAAAAGTATAGGTGTTGTGGTGACATTCAAGGTTCATCACCAATCATGATTTATAATGACAGATAGTGACCGTCACCATTTCATATGAACAACGGTGATGGACAACAGCCTTGGCACCAAAAATTGAACGTCACCAAAGGTGGCGTCGTCGAAAGTATGTGTTGTGGTGACATTCAATGTCTGTCACGAATATTAATTATAATGACGGAGAGTGACCACACCATTTTGTATTGACAACAATGATTTATTGTGATGGACCTGTCATGTCCATCGCTATTGGTGCATATATATGGCGAAGTTCGTTGACCGTCACTATTTCATATTTGGTGAGCGTCAAAAAATGTCATGATAACCTCATTGGTGACTTGAAGGTCCTTCATGAATAATTACTATATTAACAAAAAATGACCCTCACCATTTCATATCAACAACAACGATTTATGGTGATAAACCTTTTATGGTCGTCACTATTGATGAGTATATATGGTGGGGTTCGTTGACCATCACCATTTCATATTTTGGCGAGGGTCAAAAAATGTCACCATAAGCTCACTGGAGATGGTAAAAAGAGTATCTGCCACCAATATTTGATTGCCACCATTCCATATGAATATCAGGGCACAATGGAATCGAACCACCAACCTCCTTCTTTTAAAGCAAGCCCTCTTCCATTGAGCTAGAACCCTTTGAATAATTAGACTTTTAAAAATTATATCTTGAAACTTTATAGATTGTAAATTCAACAACTTTCAATAAATTGAAGTCTCGACAGTGTTTTACTAAACAAGCAAAACATCATTGAATTTTCAGGTCCTTACCTAATGGTTATGGAAGTTATGAAAAGTAGGTGGAGGGAAAAATAGTTACATATAAGAGACTGAATATGTTCAGTTGAATACTCAGTTAGAATTGGGACCCTGAAGACATTTATAGCCTAGAAATGACCTATAAATCGTAAATGCACCAAATATTGCAAAGGAAATGTCATAATTGGATAGCATATGAAAGAAGAGCATTGATGAAGACAGATGCAATATGTTACAGGTTGAATGAAAGAAAAATATCAATGTTGTTGTTGTTGGGTGACTTTTTATAATTGGGACCTTTTTCTTTCCTTTATCACGTAAATATTCAAATTTAAAATTAGAAATTTTAGATATCTGAATGAATATCTAAACTTATGTGCAAATGTAACACGGATCTCTAGGGAACCACATGCAATATATATATATATATATATCCCTTTCACATAAAGTGACATGTGATTTGGAATTTCACAAGTCCACACTCAAAACATGACAACAACCAACAGATAAAAAAAGTTGAAACTTATCACAGTAAGTGTATCTCTTTTTAGCAGTGGAAACCAAACAATAACACAGTAATTAGTTCACTTTAAGACTGCAAAACATTGGAAAAAAACAATGTGTTCAATTATCTGCCAGTACAAAATGGACTAAATTCTAATGAAGCAAAAGAGTTGATACTAAATCACAAATAAAAATGATCAACAATGTAAATTTAGTTTTTTCAACAACAAAATCCATCATTACCTTCCATGTCGAGACATCTATATTTTGTAGTATTTAACAACCCCTTTTGCAAGAAAACCTAGTGAATAGATTTCATAAGTTTGAACTAGAAAATACATAAAACATGGAGTTGATGAATTTTGAAGATGGAGCTAAAAACTAACCCTTGAATCATTTTGATCTCTACATATTTACATCTAGGGGATGATGCCTTTCTCATTGTGTTGGAGAAGAAAAATATGAAAAATCTAATTTGTTGTTTAGTCTTGTTTCACTTGTCTTGCATGTATATTGGGTTGTTTGTTTAATTTTTAGTCGAAAGGAATATGGATCAACATCCAGTGTAGACAGTTTAATTTCTCGTTAAGTGTGGATGAACCAGAATGCTCAGATGAGGCAATAGTTGTGTCGTCTTTGGCTTTAGGACCACCTTTTTCCCCTGTTGTAGGGGTCTTAATCCCCATAACCTGCTTTTCCCATTTACCCACAACATTCTCCATGTAAGCACGAAGTTTTTCTAATATCTGTTACAGCAACAAAATATCCAGGGGGCATTCAAACACTTCCAATTCCACACCAAGCACGAGTATCCAAAGATGCAATTGCATGGGTACAAGGAAAACACTTTCTACCTCTCAATGATAACTATGTCCTCCCACAGATACTCCAACTAGAAAATGGGTGTGAAGACAAGAACCTTAAAGCAGAAACAACTACACAATACAAAATACACTTCATCCCCCCTCTACCTTTATAGAATAGAATTAGGGGAATAACAAAAATATCCATGGAGAATAGGATTAGAGTGGGAAAAATAAAGATGATATGCAAAAAACTAACCAACAATGAAATCAGGAAATGCTGAATCAATTTTTTTAATTTGGCATATGTTTAAGAAAATAGTAACTTATGTAAAATACTAAACAGTAAATATCAATTGCATTCTATCAAGTTTCAAGTTTGTTGGATCAAGCAATGTAAATTAGAGGAACTACACTCAAGCAATCTAATTTAGCATAAAAGTGATGACATAGGTACCATTGAAAAAATTTTGGTTGCTTCACAAATTCAAATGGGCATATTTAAAACCAGATAATTTAATCAAATATGATGCTCTTCTCTACCATGCATGTTAATACAAAGTTATTGTATTGAAATCCCCTTCATAGACAAACCAACATCTCTGGAAGTAAAACCTTGGTTGGTTCAAACTATCACCTTACACATTGCTACTTCTCTTTATTTCCAAAGTTCATTTTCTACATGGTTGGCTTCTTTCCCATGTGAAATTTCAAAACCAGTGCAAAAAAAACTCCAAGAGGGTATTGGACAAGATTTTTTGATAAAACTTCAATATCCCCACTTGCAAGATCCCCAATTGCAACTACAACATTCTATGCAGAGAAAACTTGGCCACCTAAAATGACTTGTTTGGTGGTCCATAAGGGCACAAAGTGCTACTTATTTCAGAGACATTTGGTCTTGGGCCATTACCAAGTTTTCTTACATATGAGGAAGATGAGCTCTTAATCAATCAAAAGTAGTTTAAGGGAAAATATTAAGTAGGAAAGAAATTTGAAAATACTAATTATTAATTAGAATAATATAATTTTCAATTTGGTTTGTAGGGTTAGTTAAAGTAGAATAGTGTTAATATTAAATTTTGTGACAATTTTAATATAATTGGTAATAAAATGCAATATCATATTGTCAACAATTATGTTGTTTGTTCACACCTTGAATGAACCAATTAGATGAAAACCTCGCAATTAGCATAAAGTGAGTAAGAAAACCTACCCATACAGATCACAGCATAAATAACAGAAGCTTAGAGTAAGCATCTGTGTTTGCAAGTGTCAACCCAAACATCCTATCACATACTAAAATATAAGTATTAATATTGTCAAAAAGTTCATACTAACATAAAATTTAATGACAAATTTAACATATCTAAGGTTAAATTGGGAAGATAATCCAAATCACTTCAAAAATTGGTTACAGTAGAATGTTTAGAATGTAAAAACATATGGTTACATTAACAGAAAAGAAAAAGAGTAGAATTCTCAACAATATCTTTACCATCAACACTTTTAGTGCTTTCAGTAATTGTCTACCATCATCCACTAATGGAACCCTTTCATCTAGGAGCTAGAGAAGAAGCTCAATGATAATATTCTGCAAAGTGTTTGTCTTCACCTTGTGGGAAATATTATTTATTTGGATTTTCTACATATGTCAAGTAGGGCATTGAACAATGGAGAAAATATCCAATCCAACCAACAAAATAAACAAAACAAATTGCTCGCAGAAAGAATCTAATGGAAAATCAATTTACTTTCATCAATGTGTTTAGGACATATTTACATGACCTTGAAGATGCACCAGACAGGACCAAGTTGAATGTTTTGTCTACTTGAATATATAATACAATAATGAATCATTTATAAATTTCCCACAGTATGTCAATATGTTTATTTTGATGTGACCAACAACAAACAAAAATTATGAGCAGTGAAAATACTTAATCTACCACACAATTTTATAAATCCACAAACCTTTGTTGTCAAGCATGACACAAGACGGTCTACATCATTTACAAGATTGTCCATGGTTGTGATTTAAAGAGCATTATTAGCTTGACTCATCTCATAACAAACATGATGCATGCCTTCAACAACGTACACAATAACAGAAACACCAAACTAAGATAAGTCTCTTAAATAGAAATCCCATGTCCTCTCCATCATAAGGCCCATTAGAATGTTAATCATGAAGAGATGGTATACATTTAGTGGAGGAAGAATACAAAATTATATGAATAGGATTAGTCATCAAAAGAAGGCCCCATAAAGAAATATAGTTGTACCTAAGCTTTAGTATATATGCTCTATGAGTGAAAAAACAATATTGGGATATCATGCAATCTCACAAACAACCTAATTTGGTGATCCATTTTCAATAACATCAATTGCTTCATTCTAATTGGATGGACCCACTGATAATGCACCAGAGCCACTAACATGTTGATCTGCAAAAGCCTTAAAATGCCCATTGTTGATGTGAATTTTGTAAAGAATAACAAACGACTAGGAATGACATATGTCTAACTGTTTGATTGAGAGAAAAGACAGAAACTGATAAAAATACAGGACTATAGTTTATGAAACTCAAAATAGAGATGGTATCTTCAAGATACAAATGCCAGAAATTCCAGTGTTATGAAACAACACGATATTTAACTAAAGATGCAAGATTTAGGTCACATGTTTAATTTCGTTGTAGGGCCAGTGACTTTGTTGCTCCATGTGCACAGTAGTAAGAAGTTTTGATATTGGGTATCACTATGATTGTTGGATTGAAAACTGCAACTGGCCACATGAATACACTCTGGACTTGCATGCGCAAAAGATAGAGCATAGATGTAAATTTGCAAGGTATTCTTCCATGAACTATTTGTTCATATGCAATACAGAATGAAAACAAATATTTCCTTAGCAAATTTGCAATGAAATGCACCACATGACATTCAATTCCCTGACAGCAGTAGATGGGCTAAAAATTGAGAGTAGAAACGATAGCTGTAGAACGTATCTATAAAATATTGACAAAAATTTTAATTGGATCTAAATGATTGACAAAATATCTCTTTGGATCTCTCGATGAGGATGTGTACATCCTTGGGTTAATGCCTCCACGAGAACTGATCTCTGTTAAATGTGACAACAAATATTGTAAATTTACTAATTACCTAGGTAGTTGAAATAACGAAATAACGAGATGTAGTTAGAGTAACAAAATGTATCTAGGTTTAATAAGATGGCCCGAGAGGTTTGTAATGACACAGAGAATTAATCAATAAAGTTTCCAATTCGATTTATCTTTCAGTTGTTAAATTCAGTTTCATTTCTCCAATTCTATTTCTTTCCCGCAACAAGTGGTATCGGAGCCTCTGCTGAAAGCCTGTGTTTTTTCTTTTAAATCGATCGATTGCCAAGAGCCTCCGCTGTGAAATTCTAGCCGAGTGAGAGAACAATTGTTTGTTGTGTTATTTAGCAGCCGTGAAGGGGGAGAGCCGGCCCACAGTGCCACCCGTTAGAAAGACCGTTGTAAAAACCAGCCCTGCATGATAAGAAAGGAAGCAATCTAGCCCTACACGATAAGAAAGGAAGCAATCAGATTCCGTTGAAGTGAGACTTGGAGCCGTCTGCTTTTGAAAACCGTGAAAACTTGTGCAGAAGAGAACTGTAGCCGCAGAACCGTCGAGTGGGTCAACCGCCAGGAGAGAGGGTCTGCATTGCCGCCGAGCAAAGGTCGAGCGGTGTCCGAAGTTCAATCTGCCTGTGGAGATTGCGGTTCATCGAGTGGGAGAGCCGCCAGCCATTTTCCGCTGGGAGAAGAAAGAAGTCCTGTCTATCAAGAAGTCCTGGAGCCGTCTGTGGGAAAAGGAGTTAGTAACATCCAAGAATTGCAGAAAAGAGGTATGAAGAAATCATTTTTTTTTTAAGGAAAATCGTATTTGGGCTGTGCAAGCATATTTATAAATTTTAAGTAGGGTTTCAGAAGAAAAAAAAATCTGAATACAGTTTGAGGAGCAGATAAAAGAAAGTGTGAAAGAAAATCTGTTGGTTTTAAAGATTTGAGTAGGGTTTCAAGAAAAAAAATCTAAATACAGTTTGAAGAGAAGACTTAAAAGAAAGTGTGAAAGAGCATTTGTTGTTTTTTTTTAATTTTTGAGTAAGGGTTTTTTCTGAGAATCTGTTGTTTTTTAAAATTTGAGTAAGGGTTTTTTCTAAGCATTCAGAAAATCTGTAAACAAGAGAGGAAATCTTGAAATTCAGAAAATCTTTTTTTTTATAATTTGAGTGGGGTTTTTCTGAGCATTTAGAAAAACAAGAGAGGAAATCTTGAAACCCTAGAAGAAGGGAAACCTGAAACCCAGGGAGAAATGGCGAAAATGACAAACGCAAGATTTGAGGTGGAGAAATTCACCGGGAAAAACAATTTTGCTCTGTGGAAACTGAAGGTTAGGGATTTTCTTGTGCAACAAGGGTTGCACAAGGCATTTGATGGGGTAACTAAAAAACCAGCAAGCGTGTCAAACTCGGACTGGGAGGACTTGGATGCCCGAGCTCTCAGTACCGTTCGGTTGTGTTTGGCAGACGAAGTACTCTTCAATATTGTTGGAGAGAGTACAACCGCAGGGTTGTGGAAGAAATTGGAAACTCTCTATATGACAAAATCTTTGACTAACAGAATCTATTTAAAGAGACAACTGTATAGCCTTCGAATGAAGGAGGGTACGAAAATTGCAGATCACTTGAATGTTTTTAATACGCTTATTTGTCAGTTGTCCGATATGGAAGTCAAGATGGAGGAAGAAGACAAGGCAATAACCTTGTTGTGTTCCCTGCCTGAGTCATGGGATCACTTTGTGACCTCAGTTAATTTGAGCACTGTCGATTCATTAAATTTTGAATCTGTCATGGGTGCTCTCTTATCTGAAGAGGTACGAAGACAATCTAGCATTGAGACTTCGGCACCTGAAGCCATGGTAGCTAGAGGTCGCTCAAAGGAATAGGGGGAGAAGACAAGAGGTTCTTCCAGATCGAAGTCAAAGGGAAGTAAGAAGAGTAAAGCAAAATGCTGGTACTGCAACAAACCGGGACATCTCAAAAAGGATTGCTGGAAACGGAAGGAGGTGGAAAACAACAAGGAAGAAAATTAGGTCGATTCAGGTATGGATGATGAGGTTTTAATTACTGAAGCACTCACTGTATGTAATATCTCACAAGATGTTGAATATTGGCTATTAGACTCTGGTGCTTCTCATCATATGAGTCCGCACCGGAATTGGTTTTCATCATATGAAACTGTAGATGGTAATTCTGTTTTCATGGGAAATAATGCATCTTGTCAAACTATTGGGATTGGAAATGTGTGAATTAAAATGTATGATGGTACAATTAAAACCTTATCTGATGTTAGGCATGTACCTGATCTAAAGAAAAACTTGATTTCCTTGGGAGTTTTGGATTCGAATGGTTATAAGTTTACAGGTCAGAATGGAGTGCTGAAAGTCTCGAAAGGAGCCTTGGTTGTTATGAAGGCTGAAAATGTCGGAAACCTGTACAGACTCAAGGGAAGCACTCAATTTAGTGAAGCATTGATGGTGTCAGATAAAACAGAAGAAGGTTCTCGTCTATGGCATCAGCGGTTGGGTCACATGAGCGAGAAAGGTCTTCAGGTACTGATGAATCGCAAGCTACTTCCTGATTTGAAATCCTTGAAGTTGGATTTTTGTAAATATTGTGTGTTTGGCAAACAATGTAAACAAAGATTCAAGTCTGGATATCATAATAGCAAGCAGATTTTGGACTATATTCACTCTGATCTGTGGGGACCATCTCCTATTGTGTCCTATGGAGGTGCCTTGTATTTTTTAACTTTCATTGATGATTTCTCCAGAAAAGTTTGGGTCTATATGTTGAAAAAGAAAGCTGATGTGTTTAATATGTTTAAACAATTTAAAACAATGGTGGAAAAGAAAACAGGCAAATCAATCAAATGTTTAAGAACTGACAATGGCGGCGAATTTACCTCTTTAGAATTTGAACAATTTTGTAAGGATGAAGGGATAGTTAGACATAAAACTGTTGTTTATACTCCTCAGCAGAATGGTGTTGCTAAACAGATGAATCAGACTCTTATGGAAAGAGCCAGAAGCATGATTAGTAATGCTAATCTGCAAAAGGAGTTGTGGGCAGAAGCAGTATCTACTGCTCGTTATTTAGTTAACAGATCACCTTCGGTTGCAATAAACTGTCAAATTCTTGAAGAAGTTTGGTCGGGTCAGTCTTGTGATTATTCGCATTTGAATATTTTTGGTTGTGATGCCTATGTTCTTATTCCTAGAAATCAGCGTTCGAAATTAGATCCAAAATCAAAATGTTGTGTCTTTGTTGGATATGATTATTCAGTGAAGGGATATAGGTTATGGGATCCTACTTCACGGAAGATAGTCATTAGTAGAGATGTAACATTTGATGAATCATCTCTTTTAAAATCAGATGTTGAAAAAGTTGAACAGAAGCAGGTATCGTCAGGTCAGCAGATTCAATTGGAGACTGTACCTTTTCCAGAAAGTCAAAAGGAAGGAGAGACTTCTGAAAAAGGTGGAGAAGCAGAGGAAACTGGAGAAGTTCCAGAATCCAGTCAACAACCAGTCACTCTAAGAAGGTCTACAAGAGAAAGAAGAACACCAAAAAGGTATGAAGACTCTGCTTCATCATTTGCATTGATTACTGAAGATAGGAAACCATCCTGTTATCAGGAAGCAGTTGATGATGCAGATAGCGAGGTATGGAGAAAGGCTATGGAAGAAGAAATGGACTCCTTAGCCAAAAACAATACCTGGGATCTTGTAGAACTTCCTGAAGGGAGAAGCGTTGTTGGGTGAAAATGGGTCTTCAAGTTGAAGAGAAAAGTTGATAGCATCGTGCGGTACAAGTACTACTAGTTGCAAAGGGTGGCCTCGTGTTGAAGGTATCGATTTTCAAGAGATTTTTCACTCGGTGAGTTAAACCAGGTTTTATCAGATCATAGCACCACTTTTATCGACCTTGGAGTTAGAATAAGTGATGTTAAAAATGTACTTTTCTTCTGGCAGTGATTTGGATTTAGAGACTATAGATCAGCCAGGGAAATAGGGAGAGCAAGGTCGCTGCAAACTGAAATTAGCTCTGTGAAGACTGCAAATCATTTCATGGTCATACAGTCGCCAAAAGAAATGGTACAAGAAGCTTGATTCTTTTTCAGATGAGCCAAAAATTTTATCAAGTGAGGCGTATCATTGTGTATACTTCAAAAGTTTCTAATGGTATATTCATTATCTGGTGTTGTATGTTGATGATATGATTATCAGTTGCCATGAAGAACAATAAAGGTGCTCATTTCTAGGACGTTTGAAATGCAGGATCTTGGAGTGGCAAAACATATCTTGGGCATGGAGATACACAGAGACAGGAAGAATGGTAAGCTTTGGTTATCACAACAGAAGTATGTGGAGAAAATACTTGAAAATTTCGGTATGAACAATGTGAAACCTGTTAATGTTCCATTAGCTTCCCATTTTAAGCTTTCTTCGGATTTGAGTCCTAGAACTAATGAAGAAAAGAAGTATATGTCTCGTGTACCATATGCAAATGCGGTAGGCAACTTAATGTATGCGATGGTATCTATAAGACCTGACATTTCACATGCAGTTGGAGTTGTCAGCAGGTTCATGGCAGATCCAGGGGAAGAACATTGGCGAGCAGTGAAATGGGTGCTTCGGTATTTGAGAGGCACAAGTGACCATTGAATCAGCTTTGATGGTCATGAAGGTACAGTCTGCGGATATGCGGATGCTGATTATGCAGGTGATTTGGACAAAAGGAGGTCTACTACAGGTTATGTTTTTACTCTTGCAGGTGGAGTAATTAGTTGGATGTCAAAGCTTCAGGAGACAGTTGCTTTGTCCACTACTGAAGCAGAGTATATAGCTGCTTCTGATTCCTGTAAAGAGGCAATCTGGTTAAAAGGTCTGCTTGATGAGATTGGAAGGACGCAGGAGAAAGTGAATATGTTTTGTGACAGTCAGAGCGCTATTCATTTGGCTACAAATCCAGCCTATCACAGCAAGACCAAGCACATCGATGTAAGGTATCACTTTGTGAGACATATAATCGAAGGCGGCAAAGTAGTCCTCAAGAAGGTCCGCACACAGGAGAATCATGCAGATATATTCACAAAGACAGTTACAATAGAGAAGCTGAGATGGTGTCTTGCTTCTCTCAGCTTGCAGAAAAGATGATGAATGGACATTAGGAAATTTTTTTGTCAAGGTGGAGTTTGTTAAATGTGACAACAAATATTGTAAATTTACTAATTACCTAGGTAGTTGAAATAACGAAATAACGAGATGTAGTTAGAGTAAAAAAATGTATCTAGGTTTAATAAGATGGCCCGAGAGGTTTGTAATGACACGGAGAATTAATCAATAAAGTTTCCAATTCGATTTATCTTTCAGTTGTTAAATTCAGTTTCATTTCTCCAATTCTATTTCTTTCCCGCAACAATCTCATGGAACATAGTGGAATACAGTAATTGATGGAAACAATCTATCTCCACCAATTTTTCGAGGGTATTTCCAACCTTGCAGAACCACTAGAAAATATATAGGTCCATATATTAAATGGGTTTCTAGCTGAGATCTATGTTGGTAATGCAATAAGGGATACACATACCAAATGTGAAAGAATATAGAATGAAAAACAACTGTTTGACATAATGTCTGTACGAGATGTCTTCTCGTACACATTAATGGTTGTTGGATATGCTCGAAAGCGGTAATTTAAAGTAGGCATGAGAATCGTTTTTGACAGAATGTTGGAGAGATACATGGTTTAGGGACAGTCACATTTGATGGTTATGCCATGTGTTCGAAAAAATGGTCAGAAGAAATGTTGTTTCATGGTCACTACAAGATCAGATTATCATATCAAATTCACTTCTCTATTGCAAGCCTGCACATCGGTGAAATCCTTGGAGCAAGCCTACGCCCTCTTGGCCATATGAAGGTACATGTCTTGAAATGAGGCTGGTGACAATCTATGTCTGCCTTCGCAATTTAGAGAATGCACACTATGTGTTTAACTAAAACTGACAGAGCTTGTGTTCACCACCATTTTTCAATTATAATAGTTTGACTTTGCCTCTGCCTCCACTGCTCGACATGTTAAGGAACTGCGAGAGGATAAAATATGATTGAGGGTGTTGCATGCGATGAGATGAAGACAATTAAAACATAACTAGGTGAAAGCTGCAACACCAACACACACACACACACACACACACACACACACACACACACACACACACACACACACACACACACACACACACACACATATATATATATACCAGAAAACTCATTTAGATGAATTAAATTAAATTCTGTTTTTCCAGTTTTCCTGCATATCTATATCCATTTCCTTGGGTGATATAATTGGTTGGGTATTTTATTTATCTAATGATGAAATTCATTGAGGGTTTGTAGATAGATGTGATATTTTAATTCATCAATTAGTTGTGAGATTATATGGTGCGTAATTAACTGAATTTGGAACTCTCGAATTCATGATTTCTCAACTGTCAAGGACAAGCAATGGATATTTCCATTTTGAAAACCCGATACATTGATTGTTGTAGGAACTATAGTTTTACTCTAAATGATTCCATCTTGTTAGATTTTTCGAATGCTAAACTTCTAAAATCTTTTAATTAAGCATGCATCTTGGAGATCAATATCGACAACTTCACAGAAATTGATTTTTCTGCTCTAACTTAAGTATTTTCTTTGATAAATTTATCAGAAGCATATGCAGTTGATGTACTTCATACCTCACGATGTATTATTTTCAATGGTCAAGAACTCTTGACTTTGATACGTTGTGTTGGCCCTAAACTCTGATCAGTTGATTTAAGATATGTTTCTCTTTCCAAAGATGCTCTTAGGGATCTTTTGGATAGAGGTTTTTCATGCGAGATTTTGAACTCGAGTACCTGTACTACTAGGAAAATAAACATGATAGGAAAATTTTTGGCACTTCACATAATAAATATGGAATTCAATGTTTACGTAATTAACCTGCCTGAAGGCTTCTTTAGTTCTATCCCAAAACTGAGAAGGCTTTGTATGTCTGAAACTAGAATTGCAAATTCCTTGACAACAATGCCTACATTATCAAGACTTCCCACATTATCAGAGCTTTGTTTTCAGAATTTCTTATGCTGTAATGGAAAAGGGAAATTCCCACTGTCTTCAACTGAAAATGCTAACTCTTTTGTTCATGAAAGTCTTTCTTTAAATCAAGCCTTACATTTTTTCATACATTGCTTCCCTGCAAGACAAGAGGTTGAATAATTTCTTAGAAACTGTAGCGTTTTGTCCTTCATAATGTGCTTGATTACTGCTTGATTGTATATCGATAGCCATTGAGGATATGACATGTATAGTTACTCATCCTACTACATATACATATTACATATCCAAATATAAAAAATGACATTTTGGACATGCGGGTTCAAACCTCTTGCATTTGGGTCATGCAGGCATGACTAGTGCTTCATTGTCAAATCTCGACTGCTACTGCATATACATCCTGGTCTACAATATACACATAGAGTATATCACCAAATCCTTGAAATGAAAAACTTTGCATGTGGGCCAAGACTCCGGGAAGTAGTTACGCCGAGGTAGATGAAAATTTAACTCCACATATTCACTATCTTCTCTTCCAATTCTAAAATATCTTGTCATCCAAGGTGTTGTTGTGACAACAATTGATCTATATTCGTTTGTACCACCCCCAATGCTGCAAGTACACGATCTGAGAGATTGTGGGTTTTGAATTAAGGAAGGAATTTTGGAATTTTAGAGAACTTATCCTCCACTACAGTTAAGGCATAAATTAATATGAGGACCAAACTCATCGCGGTTATGGAAAAAATGTTTTCATACGGGACTATGAAATCCTTTGTGGTGAAGAAGGAAAGAAAATATGGAAATAGAACTTGTTAGCTCCCTGTGATTTTCAAGATTGGCAAGAACAAACACTGCAGGGACCACATCAGAACCACTTTGGAATCCTAGGACCTAGCCTTCCTGGATTCAGAGAGGGATCTCTCTATATATGTGTTTTCAAATGATATGTCTTTATGCTTTTGTTTATGATATTAGGCTAGTTATGAAATTCTAAGGACTTGTCTGTTTTGGTTGAATTAATTGATAGATTGACAGATCTATGGTGTGACTAATTGAAGGGATGTTTCAGCTGAATAGATAGACTATAAGAAAACATTTATCCATTCGGCTATGGAGACATAAAAGGATTTAATTTCTCATCAACTTTGCAAGGGTTTTCATAGGGCAAGCTAACTATATGAAGTGGATCTCTCAGATTATATTGTGATATGAAATAATAAGAAGTTGTGAAGGTAGCAAAGCTATAGTTAGTTAAGAATCTTCTAGCTGTACTTAGACAAGAAAATCATTTTAAGGTAATTGTTTGAGGCAAACCAAAGGACAGGGCATACCATAGACTTATTTGGCCAAACTTTAATAAGAAAACTTTAAGACAACAATCAAGCAATCCTAAGACTACTTTCAGAAAAATTAAAACATTTAAGATAACAGTGAGAGCAGCTAAAGAGCAAAATGAAGCCTATCTTCTTTAAATCAACACTCAAAAGACCTTCAAAGCAACATTTTGAGACAGACCAAAGGACAGGGCATACCATAGACTTCCCTGTTTTAGACTCTACTAAGTATACTTCAAAGAAAGGCCTTAAAAACAATATCTCAAGCTATACCAAAGGACAGGGCTTACCATAGACTTCTTTGGCTTGACTCTATTTAATTATTTCTAAGACAACAAGCTAGATGGAACTAGAGAGCAATTAAGAATTCTCCAATCATACATTGCAGAAGAAAACATAAAGATAAAGAATGCAGACAAAAATAGGGTGCCAAGACAACATATCATACTCTAAAATTTCTGTTCTTTTATCAGAGAAATATGGACAGAATGGACAACACAAGAAAAATAGTGACAAATGAGGAAAACTTCACCATTAACATAGCTCAAGAATCTTGTGAACGTGCTTGTATTATTGATGATCAAAACAGTTACATTATTCCATGCACAATAGCTCTTTGCAACTCAGAGCTTTCTCAAATCCAGCCTAGCAATCCTCAACTAGCTCAGCAACAGAAATCAGTCAAATAACCACCAACTAACCAACACTAAAAATGAAACTCATATGCAATATTTATCTGCAAAATGAGGAGGTGGTGCTAAGCTAGGGTTTTGAATGTCATTTATTACAGAGTTAGTGATTTTTGACCTTTGAGAGCATGCAAGGCCTAAGGAAAAAAATATCTGAAGGTGTTTCTCTGAAATAATAACTCCTAACTTAACTTCTAAGTTAAATTCTATGAAATGTTTGACTTTAAGTCTTTTTCAATAACTTTACAATAATTGCTAGTAGATTAAAAATATCTCCGACTGTTTGTGATAACTATTTGATGTTTTATTGAAAGAAAACATGTTGTAGGTGGCACAATATCCTTTGTAGAAGTAACTACTTGGATTTAGTCATTCGAATGTGTTTATGGGCTTAATATGCCTCTGTTTTAGGTTTTAAACTTTGATTTAACCTTTATCTGTCTGCTTCACTAGCTTTTTCAGTTATTCTGTCTTTATCTTTGTTTACTTTATTAACCCTTTAGATCAACCTTTTGATTAATCTATCTGAATTACCTTTAAGCTCTGCTTTATTTGGCTAACCCTTCATGATTGGTCTCTGATACATGATTAGCCTTTAATATTTATTGGCTTTATCATAGTCCTTTGACTGTCTTTCTTCTCACTGTTTTTCTGTTTAGGCGTGTCTTCTGTGTAGGGAAGCATTTCTTATGTGCTGGAGGGTTAAATAACCATCGATGATCATGTTTCATTGATTTAATCTTGACATAGGGCTTATGGTCCCTTTAAATTCAAATCAAATCTCTGGATCATCACCCAAACATTTAATTGAATATTCTTGGACCATTGGAATGCATCTTATGCATTCTCTGCCATTAAACCTACACATAAAATAACTAATTAGCTTTTAAAACCTGTGGGGAGGGTTTTCTGCGTTTTACAGGGGTTTTCGGGCTTTTTGCAGGGGGGGGAATGATGTATTGGGCTTGGTTCTGTAGGCGGAACCAGAGGGAAGTTCAAATGGAGGCGTATGTATTTAAGTTTTGGCACGGAAGTAAAGGTGGTTTTCAAAAACCGGGAGGTGGTTTTCGCGCGATCGGGGAGGCGGTAATGGTATTTGGGGCGGGCGGGCGATTCCATACAGCAAATGCCGTGTGGCAAGGGGAAACCGCCCATATCGCGCGGTCAGGATTTGGTTAACCTCCACGCCACTTAATTTGTGATACACGGTTAGGGCTGTTAGATCTCAGGGTCGGAGATCGATGGTGATCGCAAGCTTTCGAGACGACAGGCATGTACAAAGGTGGGGTCCAGGTCTTTGATCGTGATGGGGAGCGATAAACGTTGGATGGGGGAAAGAAAATCAACGATCTTCGGGTGATCTGGGGTGGTGAGCAGGTAGAGTGGTGGGGTCTGGGCATGAAATGACGTGGTGGAGTATTGTTGGAGCGCAGGTTTTGATGTAAAGCGGGGCCCAAGGTTTCTATAAACCAAGCGGATGCGCTCATTTATAAAGTGAAAAGAAAGGGTTTATGAGTGGTTTTCATATAATGTGCGGGGAGTTTTTAAACAATTAAGGCGGGGGCTTAAAACCTTAAAGGGTCGGGTTCAAAAAATAATAATTCAGGTTTATATATAAAAACAGAGTTTAATATATAAAAAGGTGGGTCCCGACAATTCTAATTTTTCAATTAAAACAATGTAAACGAGGGTCTTTTACATTGTTTTGATAATATAAAGGAAAATGATGAAGGAAATGGGTTTTAACGGGTTTTTAGAGGGACAAATGAGTGAATGAGAGTGTGGGTAGGGAGGGAGAGTGAAAATGAGAGAAATAAGCCCAAAATAAGTCTTTAAGTGCAACAAGGTAATTTTGAGAAATAGAGATGAAATTTAGTGAAAATGGTTTTTCAGGGATGATGAAGGTAGTGAGATTTCTAAAGATAGTTGATAGGAAAATAATGCTATCTTTAGCTGCTTGTGGAAAATCAATAGTCATCTAGTGAACTCTGTAGAATATAGGAGGATAAAAGTGGCTCCAGTTGGGGAGGGGAGCTCCTTTAGGAGGTGTCAAGAACCTCAGAGATCAAATCTTTGGAATAAGCAGATCAATGCCTTGATTTTCACTTTGACAGACTCCTTTTCTTTATTTTGCCAATTTTTTGTTGTTTCTTTGAAGCTGTGATCTTCAAAATCTGGAAAACATGATTGCTTCAATTCAAAATCTACCTACCCATCATACTTTCCTAACATTTTTTCTTCATTGGGTGCATTTAGATTAACTAACCCTTGACATCATTTTTTTTTTAAACATGAAACTATCTACTTCTACACTTATTTCATCCAAAAGCTCAAATTAAACTGATGAGCTTTTATTCTCTACCTAATCGACTTATCTGTCAAGGTTGAACATTTTGACAGATTTTCATTCTCTATTCTATTCAACATGAAATTGAAAACATGACCAAATCAAGATTAGATAGTTTGATTTTTCATGGGCTGTGGCATTTTGTACAAATCTGCACATAGATTTTATTTTACAGAAATTAAAACTAAAAACTTTGAGGGCTGTAATTTGAAATTTTTTATGCATCCCTCTCTTCTTTCTTGGTTCAGATTTTAAACATTGGAACCAATATCTTTTCCTAACCTAATCTACTGATAAGACAAGTTTAAACAGTTTGGAAAATCTTCATTTTCTAACCTATCAACAGAAATTTAAAACTTGTTCAATCATGATTAGGATGTATGACTGAACAAAACTCCCTTTTCCAAGTAGTGGCATTTGGACTTGCACACTTTCATAAATTTTCTTTTTTGGTATGGGGCTTTATCCTTTTTTTCTCTACCCTCCTTTCTTCTTTTCTTTGTTTTTGTTTATTTTTCTTTCTTTTTGTCAAAACAATCTGAAACCAAACTAAAAATATGCTCATAGTGTTGAGCTTATTTTCACACCTATCTATCCTACTCTAACGTATATATGGCATATCCATTAGGTGAACTCTTTTTTCCTATACAACCAATCAAGTAAGTGACTACATGATTGATTTTCATTCAACCTTTTAGGTTTGCTAAAAAAATAACAAGGCCACTCCGATCTCAACTGCTCTTAAACAACAGTGCTTAAAATTTCCTTTAAAACCTTCGTCAAACTGCTCCTAGCATATTTTACTCCCTTTTTAAATGTCTCTAATAAGCTAGCAAAAGGATCTCGGAATAATTTATGGTTCTGAGGATTTGAATAATCAGCTGCGCCCATGATTATTCCTTGCTCCACTTTGTTATTCTCTGGATTCCTTTGAGTGAAAACCTCTTCCCTTTCTTCCAAAATTTCTACACTTTCTTCTTCACTCTCATAGCTAATTTGTGTTTGTTGATCAGTGTTTTTGAGCTACTGAGAATGACTGTCTTTGTCCCACAAAATAGTTATTGATTCCTCTGCAGTGTTGGCTTGAGTCTGGAGAACATAATCATCATCATATTGGTCATACTTGGGTAGCTTATTCATATAAGGAATGTAAACCAATATGCACATTAGATAGATAGATTTATCTACCATATGTTGGTCTATAAGTCTATTTTCTGATCTATGGTAGTGGGGATTAGAGGGAGAATGTTTATGGCTAATAGATTTTTCTTTTGGGATTGGAACACAGTAGTTTTATTTATTTTTTGAATGATCATGAGGTTGAATGTCTTCTTGAGCAGGAATTTCAGGATTAGTACCACCCTGTTCTATAGTTTCTGTATGAGAAAATTCATCAATGGATAGGTCAACAGTGGAACAAATAGAAAGATATTCTTTACATAAAAGTTTAGAGGTTGGTTGCATGTTTAGAGTCTGATTGATTTCTTCATTAGTTAAAGGAGGGGGCATTTTCCTTTTTCCTTGGACCAAATATGATGTTTCTTTTCCTTTTGTGACTGATCATAAGGTTGGATGTTTTCTTGAGCCTTACACAAAAGGGGTAAAGAACCACCACTTATCCTTTTAGAGAGATCTTGTGGATCTTCCTTTATTTCTTGATTGAATTCATCCTTAGCCAACTTCTCTTGGTTGTCATGACAGTTATCTTGAGTATAAAATGCATGAATTTCATCTAATAGATATTCAAGATTCCTATTTCCTAAGTATTCATCGATATTTACAAGGTATTGTATTAGATCTTCAGACTGATCACAACAATGTTTAGCTAATGTTAGAGATGGAAAATCTTCTTTATAATTCTCATAAAATACCCTGTGGAAATCTTTCAATGAAAATAAACAACCAGGTTGGAGACCTTCATACCATTGCCTTGCTTCCCCTTATAATGTTTGCATGAACATCTTCATGAGGCAATCCTCATGCCATTAAACTTTTAACCTCCTTGTGTGTATTTGAAATTTGATGAGATGTAACAAGGGTCATCAAAATTTTCATCTCGAAACATAGGCAGGTTTGTGTCCCAATTTATCTGAGGCATTTTGTGTGGGAATCCAGGTATGTGATCTCTGCTCATTGGAGCATATCTGCGTTGTATCTTTGGATTCATAGTTGTTAGTAAAAAATGGTCACTGCATCTTTTCAACCAGTCTAGAGTCTTCTATCAGTGGAGTCTGTAGGCCTACTGAAAACCAGTGGAGTCACTAGGTGGAGGATTTTTACTTGTTTTATGGCTGATTGTTGTCCACCATCAGCAATCAAGGACCATTCTTGGCTAACACTTGATTCATCTAAGTTAAAAATGATGTTTTTTGATTTTTTGAGTCTATGTTTTGCAGTTTATTACTCAGTATTCCCCGGTATGGTCGCCACTATGTTGGCTCCCTGTGATTTTCAAGATTGGCAAAAAAAAACACTGTAGGGGCCACATCATAACCACTTTGGAATCCTAAGACCTAGCCTTTCTAAATTTAGAGAGGGATCTCTCTCTATATATGTGTTTTCAAATGATATCTCTTTATGATTTTGTTTATGATATTAGGCTAGTTATGAATTTCTAAGGACTTGTTTGTTTTGGTTGAATTAATTGATAGATTGACATATCTGTGGTGTGACTAATTGAAGGGATGTTTCAGCTGAATAGATAGACATTGAGAAAACATTTATCCATTGGGCTATGGAGTCATAAAGGGATTTAATTGCTCATCATATATGCAAGGGTTTTCATATGGCAAGCTAACTATATCAAGTGGATCTCTTATATTATATTGTGATATGAAACAATAAGAAGTTGTGAAGGCAACAAAGCTATAGTCAGTTAAGACTCTTCTAGGTCTACTTAGACAAGAAAATCCTTTTAAGGTAATTGTTTGAGGCAAACCAAAGGACAGGGCATACCATAGACTTCTTTGGCCAAAATTTAATAAGAAAACCTTTAAGACAACAATCCAGCAATCCTAAGAATAATTTCAGACAAAATAAAACATTTAAGATAACAGTGAGAGAAGCTAAAGAGAAAACTGAAGCCTATCTTCTTTAACTCAACACTTAAAAGACCTTCAAAGAAACATTTTGAGACAGACCAGAGGACAGGGCATACCATAGACTTCCCTAGTTTAGACTCTACTAAATATACTTCAAAGAAAGGCCTTAAAAACAATATCTCAAGCTATACCGAAGGACAAGGCTTACCATAGACTTCTTTGGCTTGAATCTATTGAATTATTTCTAAGACAACAAGCTAGATGGAACTGGAGAGAAATTAAGAATTATCCGATCGGACCTTGCAGAGAAAACATAAATATAAAGAATTCGGACAAAAATAGGGTGCCAAGACAACATATCCTACTCTAAAATGTCTGTTCTTTTATCAGAGAAATATGGACAGAATGGACAACACAAGAAAAGCAGTGACAAATGAGGAAAAATTCACCATTAACATAGCTCAAGAATCCTATGAACGTTCATGTATTATTGATGATCAAAACAGTTACATTACTCCATGCACAATAGCTCTTTGAAACTCAGAGCTTTCTCAAATCCAGCCTAACAATCCTCAACTAGCTCAATAGTAGAAATCAGTCAAATAACCACCAACTAACCAACACTAAAATGAAACTCATATGCAATATTTATCTTCAAAATGAGGAGGTGGTGCTAAGCTAAGTTTTGGAATGTCATTTATTAAAGAGTTAGTGATTTTTGACCTTTGAGACCATGCAAGGCCCAAGGCAAAAAATATTTGAAGATGTTTCCCTGAAATAATAACACCTAACTTAACTTCTGAGTTAAATTATGTGAAATCTTTGACTTTAAGGCTTTTTCAATAACTTTACAATAACTGCTGGTAGATGAAAAATATCTCTAACTGTGTGTAATAACTATTTGATGTTTTATTGAAAGAAAACAAGTTGTAGGTGGAAATATATCCTTTGAAGAACTAATTGCTTGGATTTAGTCATTCGAATGTGTTTATGGACTTAATCTGCCTCTGTTTTAGGTTTTAAACTTTGATTTAACCTTTATCTGTCTTCTTCACTATCTCTTTCACTTATTCTACCTTTATCTCTATTTACTTTATTAACCCTTTAGATCAACCTTTTGATTAATCTGTTTGAAGTACCTTTAAGCTCTGCTTTATTTGGCTAACCCTTCATGATTGGTCTCTGATACATGATTAGCCTTTAATCTTTATTGGCTTTATCATAGTCCTCTGACTGTCTTTCTTATCACTATGTTTTCTTCTTGGGCGTGTCTTCTGCACAGAGATTAATTTCTTCTATGCTGGAGGGTTAAATAACCATCGATGATCATGTTTCATCGATTTAATCTTGACATAGGGCCTCTGGTCCCTTTAAATTAAAATCAAATATCTAGATTGTCACCCTGACATTTAACTGAACATTCTTGGACCATTGGAATGCATCTTATGCATTCTCCGCCATTAAACCTACACATAAAATAACTAATTAGCTTTTAAAACCTGCAGGGAGGGTTTTCTGCATTTTACAGGGGTTTTCGGGCTTTTTGTAGGGCAGAGAATGATGTTTTGGGCTTGGTTCCGTAGGAGGAACCAGAGCATAGTTCAAATGGAGGCGGAGGTATTTAATTTTTGGTGCGGAAGGAAAGGTGGTTTTCAAAAACCAGGAGGTGGTTTCGCGCGATCGGGGAGGCAGTAATGGTATTCGGGGCAGGCGTGCGTTTCCATACAGCAAATGCCGCGTGGCAAGGGGAAACTGCCCATATCGTGCGGTCGGGTTTTGGTTAAACTCCGCGCCACTTAATTTGTGATACGCGTTCAGGGCCGTCAGATCTCGAGGAGGGAGATCGATGGTGATCACAAGCTTTCGAGATGGCGAGCAGGTACAAAGGTGGGGTCCAGGTCTTTGATCGTGATGGGGAGCGATAACCGTTGGATGGGGGAAAGCAGATCAACGGCCTTCGGACGATCTAGGGTGGTGAGCAGGTAGAGCGGTGGGGTCTGGGTGCGAAATGACGTGGCAGAGTATTGCTGGAGCGCGGGTTTTGATGAAAAGCGGGGCCCAGGGTTTCTATAAACCAAGCAGATGTGCTTGTTTATAAAGTGAAAAGAAATGGTTTATGAGGGGTTTTCAAATAATGTGCGGGGAGTTTTTAAACAATTAAGGCGAGGGCTTAAAACCTTAAAGGGTCGGGTTAAAAAAACAAAAAGTCGGGTCTATATATAAAAACAAAGTTTAATATATAAAAAGGTGGGTCCCAATAGTTTTAATTTTTCAATTAAAACAATGTAAAAGAGGGTCTTTTACATTGTTTTTATAATATAAAGGAAAATGATGAAGGAAAGGGGTTTTGAAGGGTTTTTAGAGGGAAAAATGAGTGAATGGGAGTGTGGGTAGGGAGGGAGAGTTAAAATTAGAGAAATAATCCCAAAATAAGTCTTTAAGTGCAGCAAGGCAATTTTGAGAAAACAGAGATGAAATTTAGTGAAAATGGTTTTTCAGGGATGATGAAGGCAGTGAGATTTCTAAAGATAGTTGATAGGAAAATAATGATATCTTTAGCTGCTTGTGAAAAATAAATAGTCATCTAGTGAACTCTATAGAATACAGGAGGACAACAGAACCTCCTCATTTTCACTACACACTACAAAAAAAAAAAAGATTGGTGAGGGTCATGCTTGTGACGAACCTTTAAGGTCTATCACCAATGTCACATATAGCGACGGTCCTTAAAAAGTGTTGGTGTAAGCGCATATAGTGATGGTCCTTTAAGGTTTGTCACCAAAGCCATTTTCAGTGACACTTTTGATGAGGGTTATTAAAGGCCCGTCACTAATTCTCTCTTTTGTGACACTTCTAGTGACGATATTTTATTGACCCTCACCAATGCTCTTTTTGGTTACTTTTGGTGATGGTTGAAAAATATTCGTCATCATTGATCATTCCAATAAGTTTTTGATGACGCTATGTGCATGTTACTATATTTTTTTTCAAAAGATAATTATTTAAGACCATTGTTGCAGAGTCTTTTTCATTATGTGTCCAAGGCCATATAGTGGTTCGAGTTAGTCATTTTTTTAAGAATTAATTAGTGTGTATCATTTCCCTCAAGTAATGAGAGTATAGTTTTCCTATGATTCAATACATGATTCATATCTATAAGGTTTATTATCTAACAAATTCCCCTTAGATAAAGTTCCACTAGCGTGTGTAGAAACTATATTATTTAATACATAGTCAACCTTTGTCAATTATATTAATGAGAGATATATAGCACTCCTAAACACTCGTGGATCATCTTAACATGCTTTGGCACACATTAAAATTCCTTGGAATCTCGCATTTGTTAGAAAATTATATATTATGGAGCAATGCAACACATAAAATATGCGGAAAATACAAGCACACAAAACACATAAAACCAGAGAGACACAGATATACGTGGTTCACCCAATTTGGGCTACGTCCACCCCGAACAGCCTGTCCTTCCTTTTTATTATCCAACAAAAATGAAGAGACAAAACCTACAACAGATCCGCTGTAATATCCTATGTTCTCTCTCACAGTCTCCCTCTCTGTTTCTCACTCTGAGAATACACACACAATGCACAACCGCAATACAATGCCCTCATAAAAGCGAGGGGTTACCTTCTAGGGAAAAAAACCCTAATCTAAACATAACTTCTACTGTCATATCATTTTCCTATGAACGGCCCAGATTGACTAGAAATTACTATACTTTTACAAGGCAATTTTACATCTGTTTTTAGCTTCGGGGGCGCTGCCCCTGAAAGCCCCCGCCAGGGGGGGGCTCCAAAAAGTGCTGCCGCCCCCCCTGGACCCCCCATGGCAGCGATTAATTTCGGGCGGCGTTGCCGCCCCTTTTAAGGTACAGGGGTCCAATGCTGTGATACAAAGTAAACAAGATAATCAGGCTCCACACCCAACAGCATTTCTTAGAACATCTTGCCATGACTAGAACACCCAAGCACATGTTGGTAGGCCCTAGCATAGCATAACACTTTCCTAGCATGTGTTGGCATGCCTTGTACTCCCTAGCATGCCCTGGAACACTTTGGCATGCATTAACATACATGTGCACTTAGCACACATTGGAACTTGGCATGTATTGGAACCTATTATTAGTGTTCCTAGCATGACCCTTTTGAAAAAGATAAAGTCATGGCTTATTAACCCTCTTATGTGTTCATTTACTTGCATTTTAGCTTGGTTCTTATTTTTGTTGCCTTGATACTCCTTGATACATATTCACATACCCTGGCACCTTACACATCCTAGCACGCCTTAGAATCTTGCATTTCTTGGCACTATTTGGCACATGTTAACACACTGTGGAACTCCCTAGCACACTTGATCACTTCTTAACATGCCCTTATATTCCCTAGCATTCCTGACTAGTTCTTAACATACCTTGTCACTCCCTCATTGGCATGCTAGCTAGCACTCATTGACACTCCCTGGTACACCCTCATATTCATTAACTTCCATGTATTTTTACCTAGTTCTCCCTTGTGTTTCCCTAGTGCTCTCTAACATTCCTTAGCATGCATTAGCACACTCCGTCACACCTTAGGACTCTTTGACATGCCCTTCCACTTCATAAAATGTGTATCACTCCCTAACACACATTAGTACTTGGCATGTGTTGGCGCTTGGAAAGTATTATCATGTATAACATTCATTAAGATGACTTAGTATGCTTTGTCATGGTTTAATGTTAAAGTTATCTAAGATCAATTATTGGAAAGTAGATGAGAAGTAACAACCGATGATTTGGCACTTAGAATGAACTAACACTTGAAACTTGGCACCTATTTCCAATTAGTGTTGGTGTGCCTAGCATGCCCCTCCTCGAAAAGGTAAATTGATGTCTTATTAACCCTCTTATGTGTTCATTTCATTGTAGTTAAACTTGTTTCCCCTTTTTGTTGCCTTG
This sequence comes from Pinus albicaulis, assembly GCA_034641835.2. NCBI lineage: Eukaryota > Viridiplantae > Streptophyta > Pinopsida > Pinales > Pinaceae > Pinus > Pinus albicaulis. The sequence continues at coordinate 64,655,229 of CM076577.1, read as the reverse complement.
ATAGTCCCTGACACGTATTTTCACACCCTTGCACATCTTGGCATGCCTTAGCACTTGACACATATTAGCATATTTGGCATGCCTTCGAACTATCTGGCACATGTTAGCATTCCCTAGCATGCCTTGGCACTCATGCCATCACAACTAGATTTAAATTTTTTCACGACTTGGAAACCAAATCAAGTCCTTAACTATTGTAGTTCATGTGACATTGGCCTACTTCACACACAACAACTTGACCAATTGCACCTACTACAACTAGATTGTGCCTTATTCACCTAATCATTTCCTATACCTCATCTTAGGCCACTCATGTCCAAGCTGATTTTTTCCCACTTAAGAACTTACCAAGACAAGGATCACATCTAGCCATGGCCATAAAAAAACTAAGCAACATAGCTTATATAGCCAATATTTCACATGTATGTCCAGTTCATATAAAAAATAGAGAATTAACTGAGAGTTTGAAAGAACCACAACATACACAGGACACACAAGATACAAGTTGGCACAAGCCGAGTGCCCCAAAACTTATACACAACAATGTACAATATGCGATTGTCTAAAATATTTTAAAACATGAGCATTCGTCCAAAGTGTGCCACATGTCATATAAAAATAATAGATAAATGAAAAATAGTGTTGTGCCCAACACAAAGTCTCCCTTTGTCTAAAACTGCTTTATCAAGCCCCTTATCACAATCGTAGGCTTGCCTCTTGAAAATCCTATTATAAACTTCTTCTAACACACTTCTTCCTTGGCACACTTGAATTTACTGACACTCTCTGGTACACACTCTTATTTTTTCATTTCCATGCATTTCAACCTAGTTCTCCCCTGTGATGCCTCAAAACTCCTCAGCATGCATTAACATTTTCCGACATGTGTTAGCATGCCTTTTCATTCCTTGGCATGTCCTAACCCTACCTTTTTATCATTCCCTCACAACTACCCTTACTTAATTTGGAACTTGGGAACCCAACCAAGTCCTCGCTTGACTACAAGATCTTGACCGGGTTACAATTCTGTTAGGGCCCTATATTACTAGTTTAGTCCCTTATTGTTGTTAATGTAGCCCCCTTATTATTATCGTTGTACCCATGTAATCCCCATATTGTTATTATTGTGCCCCATAAAATCCCACTATTGTTATTTTTGTGCCCTTACATTCTTATTGTTAGGTTGGCTAGGATTATATTGTGACATCATGGACTCATATATATAGAAAGGAGGTTTTTTTCATTTGTGTCATCCAAGAATTGTTCATTTATGTAATGTAAAGGAGGTTTCCCCCTCGAAGTGGTTGATTTTTAAATCATTGATCTCTCTTTTCTTCTATTTTATGAGCTGGTTTCATAACATTTGGTATCAGAGCTTTGGATTCTAGGGTTTCTTTGCTTCAAACAGGTCATCATGGAATTTTTGTTATAAATTTGTTTCTACGAAGTTGAAGACGCTAAAAACAAATCCATTTTCAAAGAAATCCTAAGGAACGTTGTGTAAAAATTTCAAATCTTGGTTCACAATATTTTTGGAGGTATGATCTATTGAAGTTAGGTTTTTTGCAGGCTCCCGAATTTCATCTCAAAGAGGTGACATTGGGAAAATTTCCATAACTCTCTCTTTGAGCATCAGATTGGAATTCTATAAAAAGTGACAAAAATTACACGCATTGTTGTTCTCTATGTATCGATTTCAGAGTTTAAGGAGGAAACAATGACACATGGCACACCGTACAAGTTTGCTCTACTGAACCAGTACATAATTTAGGTCATTGTGGGAGATTGGGCATAACTTTTCCTTGAAGAATCCAAATCAGGTCAGAACCGTGGCATTGAAAAGAAGATTTAGAGGGCTATTAAAGGACTGAAGACAAAATCTTGAGGATCCTAAATCATAGAGCTAAATCATATTCAATATCGAGCTCCTCAAAATCAAGAAAAAGGTGTGTATTTTTTTTAAATTGCATAAGTCTTGTTTGAAAAATCAGTTTGAAGGGATTCCAAGGGCATATTGAAGCATAGATATCCATATTAGGTTCTAAAATGGCCCCTAAAAATAATTGAACACCCATAAAGCCCCAGAAGGCTCTACTATGGCTCATGAAGAGGAAGAAGTGCAACTTGATATATCAAAATTACAAGAACAAGTGCAACAAATTTTTCTCTCGCAAAGAGTAACAAAAAATGAAATGGAAGCTACGATGGATGGTTTGAAGAAAGGCATGGAAGACAAGATTGATATTTTGATGAAAGGAGTGGAAGGTAATATGGATGGTTTGAAGAATGGCATGGAAGCTAAGATGGATGGCGTGGAAGCTAAGATGGATAGTATAGAAGGCAACATGGAAGGAGTGGAAGCCAAGATGGATGGTTTGAAGAAAGGCATGGAAGATAAGATGGATGGTTTGAAGAATGGCATGGAATCTAAGATGGATGGTATATAAGGAAACATGGAAGGTTTGAATAAAGACATGGAAGGTTTGAAGGAAGGTTTGGAAAAGTTGCTACAAGAAAAACTTCCTAATGGAAAAAAATTAGTATAGGAAACTCATGATGAGAACAAATGAAATGTTAATCATGATTTCATAGACTCTAATGTTGGATTTAAGAGCCACCATATTACAAAGATAGATATGAATAATTTTGATGGCAATGATCAGATAACTTGGATACTACAAATGGAGCAATAATTTGAGCTCCATAATACGCAAAACACACAAAAGGTACACATTTCAACTTTATATTTAGAAAAAAATCAGTTTGTATGGTATCGATGGATTTGTTCTCGTAAACCACTGGTCACTTGGTCAATTTTTACAGAGGAAATGATAGCACATTATGAGGATACAAAGATAAACAACTTCTTTAGCTAATTGATAAATTTCAAACAAAAGGGTTCAATGTTGGAGCACGTTGAGGACTTCCAAAAATTGAATATAAGGGTAAATAATACTCCAGAGAAACATAGGATTGATGTCTTCATAGGGACTCTAAAGGATAACATCCAACATGAGGTTCACCTTTGGGAACCTGATACATTAGAGAAGGCATTCAGGTTGGCAAGAAAAATTGAAAGAAAAATTATGGCGACAAGGAAGCCTACCACTCACAACTATAAAGATGGAAGCGTTGCTACTCCTAGACTTCCACAACCTACAAGGTTGACACCACAACAATTGGAAGAAAAAAAGAGCAAAAGGGCTTTGCTATAGTTGTGATAGAAAATACACTAAAGGTGATAAGTGTGCTGAGAAGAAATTATTTTACATAGATTTTGAAGAGGAGGAAGAAAAGGAACAAGAAACTTCAAAAGAAGACGATATACACTAGGAACCAATGCTAGAGGAAGAATAAATGAATCCGACCATATCCTGTAATGCATTGGCATGAGTTCCATTCCTCAAACTCTCAGGATAGAAGGGCATATCAAGAAGAAAAATTTAATAGTGCTTATTGATTTGGGTAGTACCCATAATTTTATTCATTTTAAGGTAGCCAAGGAATTGAATTGCTTCCTATACCCAGTTCCATAGCATCAAGTGATGATGGAAAATGGAGGAACTATAAATTTCTCTAGAAAGTGCCATAATATCAAGATAACCATGGGGGAATATGTATTGAATAGTCCAATGCTTTCAATTCCAATGGGTGAAGCTGATGTTGTACTAGGAGTACAATGGTTACAATGTTTGGGGACAATAGCTTTTAATTTTCAAGAAATTTTCTAGAAATTTTTTTGGAAGGAAAGGAAGTTGAATTATGGGGTATTACAGGGAAGCTGGGAAAGACAATAAGCTCTAATGTCATGACAAATCTTCTGAAGAAAGAACAATGAGGCATCATTGCAAAATTATGCTCACTAGAAGTTCCAACATCAAAATCATCTCGATCTCCAAAAAGTATTGGACAATCATTCCAATATGTTTGAAACTCCCAAAGGACTCCCACCAATTCGTGATCATGATAATGCTATTCATTTGATTCCAGGAAGTGTTCCTCCAAACATCAGGCCTTACAGATATCCTTATGTCTAAAAGAGCGAATTTGAACGTATGATTGTAGAAATGTTAGAGGCTGGTATAATTCAACCTACTCAAAGTTCATTTTCTGCTCCAGTAGTATTGGTGTACAAGAAGGATGGATCATGGAACATGTGTCCAGATTATAGGGAGTTCAATAAGCTCACTATTAAAGATAAATTTCCCATTCCTGTGATTGATTAATTATTGGATGAATTACATGGAGCAATTTATTTCACCAAGTTGGATATTCGTTCAGGTTATCATCAAATTAGAATGAAGACTGAAGACATTCCAAAAAGAAATTTTGAACTCATGAGGGTCATTATGAAATTTTTTTCATGCCTTTTGGCCTTACCAATGCACATTCTACATTTCAAGGGTTGATGAATTCCATTTTCAAACCCTTCCTTAGAAAATTTGTGTTAGTATTTTTTGATGATATACTAATCTACAACAGGCCATGGAAGGATCGTGTTCAACATGTTGACAGGGTGCTCAAACTATTGGAGGAGAAAAAATTATATGAAAAAACCTCCAAATGTTTCTTTGGAGTACAAGAGGTGGAATATCTAGGTCACATTGTATCTCAGGAGGGTGTTAAGGTAGACCCTAAAAAAATTAAAGCCATTAAGGAATGGAAAGTCCTCACAAGCATAAATAAGTTGCGAGGATTTCTTAGGTTAAAAAGGTATTATCTCATGTTTGTTAATAATTATGGGAGAATAGTAGCACCTCTAACAACATTATTGAAGAAAGATGCATTTTCATGGACTCATGAAGCAACTAAGGCCTTTGAACATCTTAAAGAGGAAATTTGCCAAGCACCGGTCTTAGCTACGCCAGACTTCACAAAAACCTTTATTGTGGAATGTGATGCCTCAAGAAATGGAATTGGTGTTGTTTTAATGCAAGAAGGAAGGCCCATTGCTTTTGAAAGTCATCCAATGAAAGGAAAGTATTTATAGAAATCTATTTATGAGAAGGAAATGTTGGCAATACTACATGCACTAAAGAAATGGTGAGTTTACCTAATGGGAAGGCACTTCAAGGTAAAAAATGATCATGATAGTCTTAAATACTTTTTGGAACAAAGGCTGTCTTCAGAAGAGAAACAAAAATGGGTCACAAAGACATTGGGTTATGACTTTGAAATCATCTACAAAAAATGGAAGCTTAATGTTTTTGTAGATGCACTCTCAAGAAAGGATGAGGATGTAGAAGCATTGCTTTGTGCCATTTCTATTATCCAACCTGATTGGATAACCGAAGCAAGGGAGGAATGGAAGAATGACGAAAAATTATGACACTCATTCAAAAGTTGCAGCAAGATCGAAGTACATCTAATACATTTAGTTGGAAAAATGATTCCTTTGGTACAAAGATCGCTTATATCTTTGTAAGAATTCCCAACTAAAACAAAATATTCTTTTAGACTTGCACACCTCTCCCTTAGGAGGACACTCGGGAACCACATAGTGAATAAATAATTTTTTTGGGATGGCCTTAAATCTAATATTCAAAATTTTGTGGTGGGATTTTTGGTTTCCAACAAAATAAAGTTGAGACAATTAAGTCCTCGGGTCTGCTACAACCTTTATCCATTCCAAATCAATGTTGGGACGAGGTTTCAATGGATTTTATCACAAGTTTGCCGAATTCCGATGGAAAGAGTGTCATCATGGTGGTAGTTGATAGACTTACCAAGTAGGCACACTTTTGTGCATTATCTCATACATTTAAAGTGAGTACAATTGCTACTACATTTATGGAAACAATTCAAAAGCTACATGGAAACCCAAAGATTGTTGTAAGCGATAGAGATCCCATTTTCACTGGAAAATTTTGGACAGAATTATTTTCTTGTTTGGGTACTCAATTAGCTCATAGCTCACCTTATCATCCTAAATCTGATGGGAAAAATGAGATAGTGAATTTTTTTTTGCAAGGATGTCTTCGTTGCTTTGTATCTGATAAACACAATGGGTCAATTGGTTACCTCTGGCTTAATGGTGGTATAACACTTCCTTCCACACTGCAGCAAAAATGACCCCATTTATAGCACTATATGGATATCATCCACCATCCATCATGTTATAGTTTTGTAATTTAAAATATTAGTAGAATAAACATAGAGGACAACATCAAAACCACTTTGGAAGTTGGGATCTAGCCCATGCCAACTTCAGAGAAGGATCACTCTTTATGATTTAACTTTGTTTTGAATAGGTATTAGGCTATTTATGACTGTACTTGGTTGTTTGTTTGATTTTGATTGATTTGGTTGATTAAATATTTATATTCCCACTGGGAAATGGAGTCAAAACAAAAAACTGGATATTGCATCAATTTTTAAAAGAGTTATAACAGGGAAATCTAGGTTGCATTCACTGGATTCTTTTAGATTTTTAAATGAATAATTAATATGGCAGAAAAGTGAATTTCAGTTGAGACTGAAAAGAAATTAAGTATTTTTCAATCTGACTTCAAGTGGGAAACATTTAAATTATAAAAGCAACCAGAATAAGGTGTTTTAAATAACATGTCCTATTCATCACACTTTTTTTGTTTACAATTAATAATTTCGATACACAGTAAAAGGAAAAACAATGGAAAACACAAAAAAAAATAGAAACACTTCACCAGTAACTACACCACATGAATCCTGAAAGAAGTCTTTGTATTATTGATGCTCCAACAAAACTTGGAATTTACCATTGTGCAGTAGGACAAATATGTTCAGAAATCAACCTAGAATACTTAAAACAATGAAGTATTTATACTAAAATATTACAAAACCGATTAAAATCAATGTTGTCTCAACATACAGTGTATTATTAGCCTAAATCGAACAATAAACTATAATTGTGACGAAATATAGGCTCGATGTGGGTGATCTAGCATGATGGCACTGCTTTTAAGGAATCAATTGTTGAGTAGGCCTATTTGTAGGCTGCACTAGCAGTAGTGCTCGCTGTAGTGTTGCCTGATGTGATGTCTTATGTGTTGGCTGCAACTGACTGTTCTTTTTACTCTTTAAATTATTGAAGCTCACTTAACTTATCCCATCGATCTTCATCTGGGATAGTTAACTTAATGACCTTTCTGTAGATTTCATCCACTTGGATATACATAGAAAAATTAGGTTTTACCACAAAGATGTGGTTTACCTCATGCTGGATGAAAAGGTCATGACTTAATGCCTCCAAGAATGCTTTCCTTGTAATAGTTCCTTTGATATTTGAAAATTGGGCTGTGTTTCTGGCAATCTTATTAAACTTCTTTTCATAATCATGTTTGTTCATCAATTTGTCATTTATTACAAACGGAGAAGGGATACATTTATGATTTAAGGGTTAATTCCTGTTGAAAAATCTATTTATAGCTATCTCTAAGTTGTGGAATTTATTTTCCAACTACAGAATCAGGTTCTTCTTAGTAAGAAGCTTCTTTACCTCTAAAATTGTCTCTGTTCTATCATCAACTCCCAAGTCATGCAGTTCATATCTGTTCTTGGAGTTGAAGAACTTGATGATTTTGTTGGCAATAGTTTTCATGTCTCTAAGCTCCTCTTTGATGGTTTTGATGGCATCACTGGATTTCTCTATTAATCCTTCTGTTCAAATATAATATGGATGTAGGGCCAGTTTTCATTAATGGACTCAATAATATCTGTCCAAATTATCTCTTTGACTTTTCCTAAGGTATTTCCAATAGATGACTCCCTCTCAGACTTTTGTAAACTTTCTATCAGCTTATGTGCTCTTTTTGGTTCAGTTGCATGTGAGCTATCACTTATGGACTTTTGATCCTGCCACAATTTAACTTGATCCTGAAGCTTCTTTATTTCTTCTGTATAGATTGACAGATTTTACACTGCCTTTTTTAGTTGTTCAGCTCCATGTTTTTTATTTGTTGTAGAAGGTGTCGCTGTGAAAATGGTTGTAAGAGGTATAACCTCCAAAGGGACTAATGAAAGCTTAGTAGCATGCTCTTTTTCTTTTATCATCTTCTCCATTTCTGATTCCATCTGTCTCAACTAAGCATTCTGATCCATGATGAGTTCATCATGTCTGACGTCTGAGATTCTCTCTCTTCAATTTCCTTGGTCAAAGGGTCCTCTATAGCTGGAATTTTCATCTACTTCCTTAATGCTGCTATGTCAGCATTTTTCTTCTTTATCACCTCTTCTGCAACTTTGATTTTGGAAGGGTCATATCCAACTCTGACCACTAAGTCTTCCAAAGACTTAATCCTTGAATCCTTGGCCATAGAATATATTTTCTCCATCTTGAGCTGTGACTGGATGTTGTCTAAGGAAACTTGCAACTTGTACAAACTCATAGCAGTGTTAAGTGAGTGTAGATGAAATAATTTCACCTCTTTTCTTGTGCATCTCCATCTGATCAATAGGATGTATGTCTTTGATGTCGAATTCAAATGAAATCTTCTTGTAATATGTTGATGTCTTGGGTTGTGGAATATGTGCTTAGAGAAAAGCCATCTGCATTTTTCCTTTCTCAGAGTCAAAGGTTGACAACCGTCTACTCTGAGAACTGAAAGTTTTCTTCCAGAATTGATTATAAGTGATGGTCTTCAAAACTTCATTCTTCAATTTAATTTCTCTAAAAGTATCAAATATTGTCTTCTCTTTCTCCCCTATGAAAACTGTAGTTGTCTGAATGGCTTGTTGTTGATCCTGTGAAGTTGTCAAAGTGGTAGGAGAGAGTGTAGTTTGACCACCAACTTGTGAGGAAGTAGGTGTCTATTTGGTGATGATGATGACTTCCTGCTTTGAATATTTTCTTGGGTTCACTTTGGGATTTAGCTTGGTCCTCATCCTGTACATGATTTTGAATTCTTTGCTGGAAGCTTTAGTCACTGAAAGTGACTCTTCTTCCCTCATACTTTTTCCTGCTTTCTCCTGTGGAAGAGGAGTTTGTGATGTTGAATTAGAAACCAAATGTTCCTCAGCCTCTTGCAGAGTGTTTTCAGTCCATTCTATTTGGTTCATATACTTCTCAATTTCTAGCATGTGTGTATGGATGTAAGGTGTAGATTTTTTTTCTACCCTTAGATTGGAGATGGTACCTAATGGATCATATGACCATATGAAATTGAGGCTGAATTGCATTTCCTTTAACAATTTGTCTGCTTTCTCCCTTTCTATCCCGCTATTACAAATAAAAGGTCTTATTTATGTTTTAATTCTAAATTGAGATTTCTTCTTTGTAGGCACAAAATGGAATTCATCAGCATTGAGAATTTTCCTAATGTATTCTATATGGGGAAATCTGAGATCCATATATCCTTAATTCTGTGTAATTCTGGTATAGATACCAGTCTCATGTTTTTGTTTGGTCTGAAAGTTGCAAAATATTCTTGATGTCTTCACTAATTCTTGGCTTGGAGGTGCTTCTTAGAAGACTGATTGTTGGATGCACAAACATTTCAATGAATTGTTTGTATGAATATTAGTTTTGTTCCTTCATCACCATTGTAATCTAGAAGACGACTACCTATTGATTTCCATCATCATCCAACTTCTGCATTGCAAACTTGAATCTGTGTCCCTAAAAATACAAAAGCATATATACTAAGACAAAGGCATATTTAAACACCTCTTCTATTTGGAACCTAACAAACTGGTCATGGATGGCATCAACTAGGATTGGCTAAAATTGTTGGGTGTGGAGCCTGATTATCTTGTTTACTTTGTATCACAACATTAGACCCCTGTACATTAAAAGGGGCAGCAACGCCGCCCGTAATTAATCGCTGCTGCCCCCCCTAGCGGGGGCTTTCGGGGGAAGCACCCCCGAAGCTAAAAACAGATGTAAAATTGCCTTGTAAAAGTATAGTAATTTCTAGTCAATCTGGGCCGTTCATTAGGCAAATGATCTGACGGTAGAAGTTATGTTTAGATTAGGTTTTTTTGCCCTAGAAGGCAACCCCCTTGTATATATGGGGGCATTGTATTACGGCTGCGTATTATGTGTGTATTCTCGGAGCGAGAAACAGAGAGGGAGACTGTGAGAGAGAACAGAGGATATTACAGCGGATCTGCTGTAGGTTTTGTCTCTTCATTTTTGCTTGATAATAGAAAGGAAGGACTGGCTGTTCGGGGTGGACGTAGCCCAAACTGGGTGAACCACGTATATCTGTGTCTCTCTGGTTTTATGTGTTTTGTGTGCTTTTATTTTCTGCATATTTTATGTGTTGCATTGCTCTGTAATATTTAATTTTCTAACAACTGGTATCAGAGCCGAAGGTATATTTGGCTGATAAACTCGCAGGAAAGAAGGGTTCCTGGTTCGAGTGGGAGCAATGGCGGAAGATGGTAAGTTTAGGGTCGAGAAATTTAACGGCCAAAACTTCCCGCCGTGGAAGATGCAGATGGAAGACTATCTGTATCAGAAAGATCTGTACCTACCATTGAGCGGAAAAACAAAGAAGTCGGCGGCCATGATAGACACGGAATGGAACAGTCTCTATAAAAAGGCACTCGGAACAGTACGGTTGTGCCTTGCGGCGTCAATCGCCTTCAATATTTCGAAGGAAACAATAAATGCAGGTTTGATGCGACGTCATAAATCATATGAAAAACCCTCAAATTTCCTCAAACAAGGTATTTCTTATGAAACGACTATTTAATATGAAGATGTCGGAAGGTGGATCTGTTGCAGACCATTTAAATGAATTTAATTCAGTTACCAGTCAGTTAAGTTCTGTAGGGGTAAACTTTGATGATGAAGTTAGAGCTCTGTTATTCTTGTGCTCATTGCCAGAGAGTTGGAATGGTTTAGTAATGGCCATTAGTAACTCTATCGCTGGATCTAGTACTTTAAAGTTTGATGATGTTGTCGGTGCCATCCTTAGCGAGGAAATGCGACGAAAAAGCTCTGGTGAGACATCAGGTAATGCTTTGAGTGCAGATTCTAGGGGAAGGAGAATGGCAAGAGGAAAGAGCTCAGGATATCGCAGTAAATCAAGGAAAGGTAGATCCAAGTCCAGATCAGGGATAGTGTGCTATAAATGTGGAAAGAAAGGACACCTAAAGAAAGACTGTAGATCTCGGAAGGGAAAATAAGGAGACACACAACAAGAAAACAATCATGAAGAAAATGTGACAAGTGATGTGTTACAAGATGCTTTGATTCTTTCTTTCGAAAATGTTACTGATTCTTGGGTTGTAGATTTAGGGGCTTCATTCCATGCCACACCTGATAAGAAATATTTTCATGATTATGTTCAAGGAGATTTTGGACAAGTTCGTTTGGGTGATGATAAACCCTGTAAAATTGTTGGAATGGGTAAAGTTCTTGTAAAACAACATAATGGAAACCAATGGCTACTAAAGGAGGTAAGGCATGTTCCAGATCTGAAGAAAAAATTGATTTCAACAGGGCAGTTAGGCAGTGAAGGTTGTGTGACAACTTTCACAGATAAAACTTGGAAGGTCACCAAAGGAGCGTTGGTAATAGCAAAAGGTGAAAAGGTTGGTACATTGTATTTATGCAATGGTATTTCTAACTCTGTTAATGCTTTAACTTCCAAAGGAGCAGATGCAAGATTATGGCATCATAGGCTCGGACACATGAGTGAGAAGGGAATGAAGATTCTTCACTCAAGAAATTTGTTGCCAGGTTTGAAGAATGTTGATTTGGATTTTTGTGAGAATTGCATTTATGGAAAACAGAAGAGAGTCAGATTTCTCAGAGTTGGGAAAGAAAATAAGAGCGAAAAATTGGAGCTTGTGCATACAGATGTATGGGGACCTGCTCAGGTATCATCTCTCGGTGGCTCTCGTTATTATGTTACTTTTATCGATGATGCAACTAGAAAATCATGGATTTATTGTATTCAGAATAAATCTGATGTATTTGATACTTTCAAGAAATGGAAAGCTTTGGTTGAGATTGAGACAGGAAAGAAGTTGAAGTGTCTCAGATCAGACAATGGAGGTGAGTATTGCAACAAAGAGTTTGATAGGTATTGTTCAGAGCATGGAATTCGTAGAGAGAAGACAGTTCCAAGAACACCACAAGAAAATGGTGTGTCAGAAAGGATGAACAGAACAATCATGGAGCATGCAAGGTGCATGAGATTGCATACAGGATTGCCTTTACAATTTTGGGCAGATGATGTAGATATTGTTGTTTATCTAATAAACAGAGGGCCTTCAAGTTCCTTGGATGGTGGTATTCCAGAGGAAGCATGGACAGGTAAAAAGGTAAACTACTCTTTTTTAAAGCCTTTGGTTGTGAGGCCTTTGTCCATATTAATAAAGAAAATAGAACAAAGCTTGAGGCAAAATCAAAGAAATGTACCTTTATTGGATATGGTGCTAATGATTTTGGTTATCGCTTATATGATTATGAAAATCACAAAATCATTAGGATCCGAGACGTAATATTCAATGAAAAGGTCTTGTATAAGAATCAGTTGCAGGAAAAGAAACAGGAAAAAGAAAGCAAGGAATACACGGTTCTTGATGAGATAACTGAAAAAGTAAAGGTGCCTGAAAATAATAATAATCAACAACCACAGCAGCAGCAACCACCACAAGAGCAATATGCACCTCAAACACCTGAAAGTGGTGTTAGAAGATCTACCAGGATAAGTAGACCCCCCGAACGATACTCTCCTTCATTATATTATTTATTGCTGACTGATTCTGGTGAACCTGAATGTTATGAAGAAGCAATGCAAGTTGAAAGCAGGAAGAAGTGGGAGCTAGCCATGGAAGAAGAGATGGATTCCTTAATGCATAACCAGACTTGGGACTTAGTCAGGTTGCCTGCAGGTAAAAATACATTGCAGAATAAATGGGTTTACAGGCTGAAGGAAGAAGATGGAGGAAAACAGAGGTACAAAGCTAGACTTGTGGTGAAGGGGTTTGCACAGAAGAAAGGTATTGATTTTGATGAAATATTTTCTCCTGTTGTTAATATGAATTCAATCAGAACTATCTTAAGTCTTGTAGCAGCAGAAGATTTACATCTTGAACAGTTAGATGTAAAGACAACATTTCTCCATGGAGATTTGGAGGAAGAGATATACATGCAGCAACCAGAAGGATATGAGGTAAAAGGGAAATAAAAATTGGTGTGCAGGTTAAAGAAGAGCTTGTATGGCTTAAAACAGGCCCCAAGGCAGTGGTATCTAAAATTTGACAGGTTTATGTCTGAACAAGGTTATACTAGATGTCACTCTGATCATTGTGTTTATCTGAAAAGGCAAAATGATGGCGGCTATATTATACTGTTATTGTATGTAGATGACATGCTTGTTACAGGGTCTAACATGCAGGAAATAAATGTGCTCAAAAGAAAATTGGCAAATTCATTTGCAATGAAGGATTTGGGAGCTGCAAAACAAATCCTTGGTATGAGGATAACTAGAGACAGGAAAAATCGCAAATTAACACCGTCTCAGAATGAGTACATAGAGAAGGTGTTGAAAAGATTTAATATGCAGAATGCAAAACCAGTTAGTACACCTTTTTCTATCCATTTCAAACTTAGTAAGGAGATGTGCCCCAAGACCCAAGAAGACATGGATTATATGTCTAAAGTTCCATATGCATCAGCAGTTGGAAGCTTAATGTATGAAATGGTCTGCACAAGGCCTGATATTGCACATGCAGTGGGAGTTGTAAGCAAGTACATGAACAATCCAGGAAAAGAACATTGGATGGCAGTAAAATGGATTCTCAGATATTTGAGAGGTACCACAAATCAAGCATTATGCTTTGGTGGTTCAAACATTGCTCTACAGGGATATGTTGATGCATATATGGCAGGTGACAGAGATAATAGGAGGAGCACTACAGGATATGTATTTACTATAGGTGGAACATCTGTCAGTTGGGTTTCAAAATCCAAAGTGTTGTTGCACTTTCAACAATAGAAGCCGAGTATGTTGCTGCTACAGAGGCTAGTAAAGAAATGATTTGGTTACAAAGGTTTATGGATGAATTGGGTAAGAAGCATGATATGGGCACACTATACAATGATAGCCAAAGTGCTATTCATCTTGCAAAGAACTCAGCATTTCATTCCAGGACTAAACACATACACTCAAGTACCATTTCATACTGTCAGTATTGGAAGATGGAGAGTTGAAGCTGGAAAAGATACACACTAGCCAGAATCCTGCAGATATGCTAACAAAAGTTGTAACCAGGGAGAAACTGAGAACATGCTCAGTTTCAATTGGTCTTCAAGGATGACGATGAAAATGAGGAACAGCCAGGTCCAAAGAGGAGTCATTGTCTTGCAAATGAAGCAGCAGTGGAGTTGCTACAATCAGTCTCCAAGTGGGAGATTGTTGGGTGTGGAGCTTGATTATCTTGTTTACTTTGTATCACAACATTGGACCCCTGTACATTAAAAGGGGCGGCAACGCCGCCCGTAATTAATCGCTGCCGTGGGGGGTCTCGGAGCCCCCCCCTGCCAGGGGCTTTCGGGGGCAGCGCCCCCGAAGCTAAAAACAGATGTAAAATTGCCTTGTAAAAGTATAGTAATTTCTAATCAATCTGGGCCGTTCATTAGGAAAATGATCTGACGGTAGAAGTTATGTTTAGATTAGGGTTTTTTGCCCTAGAAGGAAACCCCTCGCTTTTATGAGGTCATTTTATTGCAGTTGTGTATTTATGTGTGTATTCTCGGAGCGAGAAATAGAGAGGGAGACTGTGAGAGAGAACAGAGGATTTTACAGCGGATCTGCTGTAGGTTTTGTCTCTTCATTTTTGCTAGATAATAGAAAGGAAGGACTGGTTGTTCGGGGTGGACGTAGCCCAAACTGGGTGAACCACGTATATCTGTGTCTCTCTAGTTTTATGTGTTTTGTGTGTTTTTATTTTCCGCATATTTTATGTGTTGCATTGCTCCATAATATTTAATTTTCTAACAAAAATTGAATAAGATGGAAGGCTTAGAATCTACAAAGAAGATAGAAAGGAATCCTATAATTGCCTCATCTACCCATTGATCAGAGTAATATCCAAGGAGGTAGGAGATAATTGTGATGATTTGCTTGGCTCTATCAGGGAAAATGGAGGATGAATAGGGAGGATTCTTCTTGGGTAATTGGGCATCTTCAGCCAGAAAAAGCTCAAGGGTTTTAGCCCTTTTTGAAAAATCCAGCTTCTGTTATAGTTTAGTGAGTGCTTCCTGTGAGAAAGGGGTTGTGTTTTCCGTGACAGGGGCCTGCATAATTTGGTCTATGGATTGGGCAGTTATGGTAAACAATATTTCTCTAGTAGGAGCAATTATAGCTCTCTGGCTCAGTACATAACAAGCTTGACACTTTCTGATGAATTTTGGGGCACTGTGGGTATGGGGAAAAATGTAATGGGGTAAATTAGACTCCCACAGTACAATATCATCGGACTTGTCAGTGTACTTGTCTTCTAGCCATCAGTACATTTTAAACAACTCGAATTTGCGTAGGGTTTCATGGATTTTATAATCTTTGTCTTCCAAAGGAATGTGATCAAGGTCAACAGGGGGATGGAGCAATGGATTTATAGGATCCTGCTATCCCTTCTTCTTAGGAGGCATGGTTGGATCTGGTTTTACGGTAAATGAGGTTTTCTCAGAGAAAAATGGTCACCAGGGCTGTATAAAATTCTGGAATTGAGGAAGAAAATGTAGTAGTTGCAGAGAATTCTTTGATAAAGATTGGATTAGATGTTCTTCCATTCTGTAAACTTGCAAAAAACATGCACATAGTAGAGAAAATGGAAAGGTAAAGGATTATAAGCTTATTATGTGTGGATTTATACACAAATTGATTAATTTCCCATTGATTGTGACATGGACCTGTTAGATTAACAGTTAGTCATAAATTAAATGTTCAACGAGTTCTTTTCCACGGGAAGGTATTTAAATGGCAACTGTGATGGTCGAGGTGGCATGATATGACAGATGCTCAACTGGTAGATTGGCAGTGTTTTGTATGGCGGAGAAATAACTTTTCAGAGGGGGTCTAAAGTAGTAAGTGGTTTGAGTCAGGCGAGGGGGGGGGGGGGTGCGAAATGATGGGATGGTACCATGTTAGCATGGGCCCTAAAAGAAAAACAACTTTTTTCGAACCCCCGCCACCCACCCGATAATAAAGATCAGATGGAGAGGGGGGGCGAAAATGGATAAGGGTCGTCGGATGAGAGAGCGGAATATCGGATGGGCGGACAAATTGTGGTAAGTTAATGTGATGTGATGCAACACTTTGTCGGGTAGCAGGAGGTTTAATAACAGTAAAAATTTTGTATATAGGATTATATTCCCAAACTTGATATTCATGCACTCGACCCTTTTAGACTTGGGATAAAAACTTTTACCCCCTTTTCCTTTTCATGTGCATGAAATAACTTTAAAATTTTCAAACTTAGGATAAAATTTTAATTCTTTTCAAAGCTATAATAGAACTTCTACCTACCCTTTCATTTTCATTTCTTTTTCTAAGCTAACATTTTTTATATTCTTTCCTTAGGGTGCATTTAAGCTAGCAAACCCACATATATATATATATATATATATATTTTATAAAAATCTAACCTACTCTATCGCTTATTTCTCCTATTGATTCAGATTAGATTGTTGAATCAATCTCATTTTCTACCTAACTACTGATTTTCAAGATTAAATTGTTTGGTAAATCTTTATTCACTAACCTAATTAACATGAAATTCACAATTTTTCCATCATGATTAATCTGTATGATTGCAACAAAAATCTAGTCATTGTGGCATTTTAAGACAAGCTACACACAATCTTATTGGATTTTGATATAAAGGAAACTAATTTAACAGCAGTGCCATTTAAATTTGCAGCACTTTCAGTATTATTTTTATTTTTCTTTTGTGGGGTTTTATTCTCTTTTATTCCTTTTTCAAATTTCTTTCTTTTCATCTTTGCTTCATATTCATTTTCAATTTGACATACCCTCTTTTTATTTTCTTTTATATATACTTTTTTGGGAAATCATTTGCAAATTGAAAATTATTTACAAAGTAAAATTACAAATATTAAAAACTCCATCACCTTGAGGTCCTATGAAATATAGGACCCTAACACATCACATAATCTTTAAGAGAAAATTATAAGGTTCAAGCAGTGGAAGATCACATCGAGCATCAATAAAAAGTTCTCCAACTCTTAAAGAATAGCCTAAATTTAGTACAGAAACGAATGAAACAATAGGTAGATCAACATCGTAGTGAGAGAAGTTTTCATGTAGGCGACTGGGTATTTTTATGACTACAATCATACAAAAAAATGTCCCTCAAGCAAGCTAAGAAGGATAATAAATTATTGCCAAAGTACTATGGTCCTTACAAGGTGCTGCATAATATTGGTACTATGGCTTACAAATTGGAGCTTCCTGCATCTTCACGAGTGCACCCAGTTTTCCATGTTTCATGCTTAAATAAGGTTATAGGTGACAAAATTCTTGTTCAAACAATATTTCTAGAACTTGATGAGGAAGGAAAAATCATATTGGAACCTGAATCAATCACGGAAATAAGAACTCGATAGATACAGAATTGATCAATTTCAGAGTATCCCATCAAGTGGAAGAACTTACCGACTGAAGATTCCACATGGGAGGATGAGAATTCTATACAGAAGCATCCATAACTACTCAAGCGTTGAGGACAACACTTTTTTGAAGGAGAGGGGCATGTTAGGGCCCTATTGTTAGTGTAGCCCCCTTATTGTTATTTTTGTACCCATGTAGTCCCCATATTGTTATTATTGTGCCCAATAATAGCCCACTATTGTTATTGTTGTGCCCTTACATTATTATTGTTAGGTCGGCTAGGATTATATTGTGACCTCATAGAATCCTATATATAGAAAGGAGGTTTTTTCGTTTGTGTCATCTAATAATTTTTCATTTGTGTCATCTAAGAATTTTTCGTTTATGAAATGTAAAGGAGGTTTCCGCCTCTAAGTGGTTGATTTTTAAGTCGTCGATATCTCTCTTCTTCTATTTTGTGAGTTGGTTTCATAACAAATTACTACAATTAGACTATATTTTTGAATTATGTAGCTTGGGAGGTACTCCACAAGCATAGTCAGATTGTTTTTTGTGAGTTTGGTCATGAAATAATTTGTCGGAAAAGAACCCAAGTGAAGGGTTTTTTGACCCAAGATGGGGTTTAAAATCTAAAACAAAATTAAAAGGGAAAAATGATATTTCCTAAGGTCTAAGTGGATAAATTTCATAAGTTCTAGAGGATTCTTAAAAGGCCTAGCTAGGAAAATCTATCTAAGGAGGCCTGAGTATGAAGACAAGAACATCAAGTGAGAAGGAGCTCATTTGGTCAAGGAGGCGAGGAGATATGTAGTCCTAAAGTAGGTCAAGTTAGAGGGCTGAGTAAGGGTTGCTAAAGGGAGGTCATGATCATCCACAAAGAGTAAGATCGTCATGTGAGGGTTCACAAGAATGTCACATGCCTTAATGGGTTCGAGATAGGAAGTAGGATGGAATATTGTTGGTTCTCTTATTGGTAATCGAGCTCAAGAGAGGCGGCTCATGAGAATTTGGGCATGTGATTTCAGTGGTATTTCAATGTGAAGGCCGCATTAAATTTTGAAATAGTAGAGATGTTTGATACCCTATCTTGTGGTGCTTACTATGTTGCAAGGTTTGTTGTAAATATAAACACAAATGGAGGAGGGCCTGCACTAGAATTTAGGGCCATAACATAAGTAGCCACAAGTGTAATATTTACTGAGGTATCCATAGTTTGAGAGTCGTAGATATCTAAAGTTCAGGTCAAGATTCATTCAAAGAAATTCCCAGAATCTATCGATCCATATGAGCTAGGTCGAATCCCTTATGGAGGAAAGAGTTGTTGTTTTTTCTATGGGTAGATATGTTTTTTTCTAAATCAATTAGAATAGAAGTATAATTCCCTAGTTAGGGAGGTTTCCTAGCATTTTCAGTCCATAAGGTATGCCATTAAGAACGTGAAAAATATACGTAGAAGAAGAGGGCTCGTGACCCTTAGAGAGAGGTTTATCTCTACAATATATACCACATATTTGGAAGATAGTTTGCAGAAGTATGTGCGGAGATAGAAAGTCCAAAGGAAGGTGGAACCCTAGTAGAATATTGAATAGAAGAAATGTGCCATATGAGGAATGTATTGACATGAAGAGGCCATGATTTTGGTGGACTGTCCATAAATTTTTGGATAGAGATATGAAGCAACCTATAAACAATTAGTTAATGGTTTGTTAGTGGATGATTTGTGACCCTAGTTCAGTCATATACAAATTGTTAGAAGGATAATAAGAGGAGTAGTTAATATTTGTTCATAGATTGGACAACAAAGAAATTGGTACACAAGAATAGTGATTTTGAGAGGACTCATATCACTAGTAGGTGGCAGATTTGAAGAGCCCTAGATGAGGGAAGTGTTGTGGGAACTAGATCAGTAAAATAATTGAATGTGGTTGGGAAAATTGATGGCAGTCTAAGTACAGTTGAAGGGTTGTTAGGTGATTGTGAAAGAAGAGCCCTAAGTCCTGTACTTGTGAAGGAAAACAAGACTGGTAGAAGGGTAGGTGTATTGGGCCTAAGGACGTGCAGAATTTGAAGTACTAAAGTAGCAGTCGAGTGGGCTAGCCAACTAGCCCTAGTTCAATGTATTGTAGAGGATTGAGTTAGTGAGAAGAATGGAAACCTCCATAGCCCTAGACTTGTCATCCTGGAGCAGGAGTATGGAAAAATTGGGCGGACCAAATAGTTGTTCACAAACGAACAACTAATCAAAAAACCTAGGTGTTGCATACCTTAAAGGAAAAAAGAGGTAGATAGAGGGAAAATTTTATTGAGTCAAGTTCATTAACCTAAAGGATTTTAGTTCATTGATAGAGGAAAATTGAGGAGTTACATAATGGGAGGTAAGAGGACTTGCTAGATGTGTTCATGACATGTTTAGGGATATGTGTGGCCACCATAAAAAATTGGGTCAAGTGTTGTATTGTTCAAGGTATATTGGTTGTAAAAGGACTAACACCAAGGCCTAGTTGTATTCCTTGTATCAGTGTGATTGTAAAGGGCCATGATCCTTGGTATGAGAGCGCTAGCCTATTCTATTATAGTTTGTAATTTAACGAAGAACGGTTTGAAAAAGTTAAAAAAAATCATGTGCACTAGTTGATTCCCTAATGTGTGTAGATTTCATTTTGCAAAGCAAGTGTGTTGTGTCACTTGAGTGTGTTTGCATCAAAGATTCAAATACCAAACCCAAATTCTCATGTGTCATGGAAATTCAACAT
Organism: Pinus albicaulis; assembly: GCA_034641835.2. Classification (NCBI taxonomy): domain Eukaryota; kingdom Viridiplantae; phylum Streptophyta; class Pinopsida; order Pinales; family Pinaceae; genus Pinus; species Pinus albicaulis. Next base: position 64,634,906 of record CM076577.1, on the reverse strand, counting down.
ATTTCTTTTTCACCTAAGAACTAATTGTAACTCATCTTAGGCTACTCATGTCCAATATTAACTCATCCCACTTAACAAGTTACCAAGACAAGGCTCATGACATCCAACTATGGTCGTAAAATAACTAAGAAACAAAGTTTACATATTGACACGACATAACACTTGGCATGTCTTAAATTACTTGGCACTATGTGGTATGTGTTTGCATCCCCTACATTCCATGACATGCTTTTACACTCCCTAACGCACCCTAGAACTTCCTGACAGACCTTGGTAGTTTAGCCTACCTTGGCACTACCTAGCATATAACCTTGTCACTCCCTCCTTAACACACCTAGAACTCATTTACACTCCCTATAATGCACTCTTATTCATTCATTTCCATGCATTTCGATCTAGTGATTCCTTGTGTTTACCTGACACTCCCTAACATTCCCTAGCATGCTGCCATGCATTGGCACAGCCTAACACTTGGCACATCTTGGCATGTCGCCCCAGCACTCTAGCGTTACTTGGCACTACCTAGCATACCTTTTCACTCTCTCCTTAGCACACCTAGAGCTAATTGAAACTCCTAGTCACAAACTCTTATTCATCATTTCCATGCATTTTTACCTAGTGCTCCCTTGTGTTTCCATAGCATTCCTTAACACTGCTTGGCACGTGTTGGTACACCCTAGCACCTAGGACATCATGGCATGTCACCATGGACTCTAGCATGCCTTAACATTTCCTGGCATACCTTGTCACTCCCTCCTTAGCACACCTGGAACTCACTGACACTTCCAATCACAAACTCTTATTTGTTCATTTACATGAATTTTGACGTAGTTCTCCCTTGTGTTTGCCTCGGGCACTCCCAATTAACACTTCCTTGCATGTGTTGTCACATATTAGCCGCATGTCACCCTAGCACTCTAGCATTCTTTAGCACTGCCAAGCATGCCTTGTCACTCCTTAGCACACTTGGAACTCGTTGACACTCCTTGTAACACACTCTTATTCATTTATTTCTATGCATTATGACATAGTGCTCCCTTGTGTTTCTCTAGCACTCCCTGACACTCCTTGGCACACATTTGCACACCCTGGAACTTGGCACATATTGGAATGATTTCCTAGCACTCTATCATGCCTTGGAATTTCCTAGCATACCTTGTCACTCCATCCTTAGATTGGTTCTTATTTTTTTTTCTTTGATACTCCTTGGCACATATTGACATGTGAGTGACAAGGAGTATGTAAAATCTCAAAATTGTATGTGTAGCATAGAATATTGGGTCCTTAACCAACTGGAGTAAGTTCTTTAATAACATATTTACAAAAATGCAAATTATTCCAAATTTTGGATGTTGTTGGGCCTTTTTTTATAATTTAGGGACTTGAAGAGCTATGTAAATTAACGCAGGTCCATATTAACCATGGATTTGTTATGTATTTAGAGGTATCAAATTCTCGAAGTAAATAAAAGGTTTAAAAATGCACATAAAATTCAAGTACTGAAGATGCTTTTGTTAAGAAGCCACAAGTGCATATCTATGCTACCAGAATAATATTCAAGCTGCTTTGGCTAAGAAGCCATTAGGGTATCTATGCTACTAGAATTTTCAACTAGCACCTAGCCCTAATAGAAACAAACAACCCTCTTCATTCCAAGGTACATCAACCTACAAAGGATGAACATGTCATAAGAGGGACTCAAACCTAGGTGTGAACATGGTCACAAAAGGGACTTAAACCTTGATTTGGCTAAGAAGCCACAACTGGGGTATCTATGCTACTAGAATTTTCAACTAGCACCTATCCCCAATAACAACAAACAACCCTCTTCATTCCAAAGTACATTAGCTTACAAAGGACGAACATGTCATAAGAGGGACTCAAACTTGGGTGGAGAGAAAATCAACACCCCTACATTACCAGCCAACCAATGAAGCTCCCATTGATAGTAGAATGTACATTTGAAAAAAACAAAAAAAATAGAAATTAACATATATAAATAGTTCATCTGCTAGAGGGTCACACACATAAAGGCTAATTGTTGATGAATCCCGCTAGCTTGGTTGTGGATATGCTTCTCAAGCTGACATAAATGAGAATTGTTGATGGAGGCATTGGGACCAAATTTGGGGGTTCATAATATTAGGAAAAATGGAATGGAATGACCGAAAAGTGTAACAACCTTGATGAAAATTCCATGTAATAAAAGTTAAAAATAATAACTACGACTGATGGGACACTTATTCCAAGCTGAATGTTGGGCAAAACATCCTAGTGGGTGTTCATTTGGTTTATTATGTCTAATCAAATTGGAAAATACAAAGTAAAAGGCTTTGGAAAGGAAAAATGGAATATTTGGCGCATTTATTTATGAAAATAATGGAAATTAGGAGAAAAGGGAGATGAAAGGTCACAGGTTGCATGTGAGGAGGAAATTAAAGGAAAATAAGGGAAAGTGAAGAAAATAGAGGCATATTCTATAAAAAGGCTTCCAAGGATCAGTTGGTACCTTTTGTCAATCAATTTTTTGAGCTCTCTCATTATTCTCTCTCTCTCTCTCTCACTCTTAGACACTTAGAGTTTTTGGAGCACATTTTCACTGGAGCAAGAAGCAGGAGGAAGCAAGCAAGGAGGAGCAGGAATCAAGTAGCTACGTAAGGATTCTTTACAGGTATTGATTTTCATGTATGATTTCGTTACTAAATTTGGCATGCACTACATTACATGTGGTTCTTTGCTATCTTGGCATGGGATTTTTCCAGGTGTGACAGTGTATTAAGCCTAGACTTGTGATTTCTAGATAGCCATGGTGTTGTAGTGTTCTCATGTTTTGTTTTAGTTGGATTACCAGATGGATTCGAAGTTGAGTGAGATGGATCTCCAAATTATTATGAAACATATTCATGTGTTGCCTCGGTTTAGGGCCTAGTAATCCAAGTTTATATTGCGGTAAAGCCTTAGAGGTGGTTTTCTCTCCATTCAGGCCTAGGAATCTTGGGTTTGGGATATACGATAAATCCTGGAGAGTATGTCTCGGTTTAGGGCCTAGTGACCCCTGATTCATATTGTGGGTTATGGTAAAGCCTGAGAGAATAGGAGACAGGAAAATTCCTCACTGTTTAGGTAGAGAGAATCCGATGATATCCATGTTTATGTTTGCCTAGTGATCGGGTGTAGATTACAGTAAACCCTGGTTTATGATTGATGAGGGTGAGGTGGTTTAGCCTCAGGATGCCCTAGTTGGTTCTTTCGGTCTGAGTCCCAAATTCATGCTTGGAATATGGCACAGGGGTGATTGGCTAAAGAGAGATTTGTCTTGTCCAATCTATGGTTGGGTGGAACGTGGAAGTCCCATCTCCGTTTGGTTTTTTCATTCAGTAATGAAGAGCTCATTCCTTTGGTATTTGGTATGCAAATGTACCGGTTATTATGTGGATTCTATTGCAATTGTATCCATGGTATTTCTATTGGTTATTATGCTGGTTATAAGCATGTATTTTATTAGTGATGATGTATGGCTCTATCCATGTTTTTTCTTGTAAATGAATACACAATGTATCTATGGTCAAATATATTTTATTGCAGCTTATTATGTAAGAGAGAAATGCTTCTTATCGATTCTCAAATACATATGAGAACCCTATGTTAAAATATGTTGTTTACACCTATAGATGTAATGTTTGTGACATGTTTGACGACATGCCTATCATGGCTAAGAGGAGTTCAGATGAGTTCCTGATGATCTGATTTCTTACATACCTTTGTTTTAATGTTATTTATCATTCGCTAAAGTTTCATGAAGTTATGGGAAATGACCTGGCCTCTAGGGATGAAAAGGTGGCATGAATGTCAGAGTTGTGGGCACATAACTAACCATTTGGGGCCCTGAGCGCTACCTTGCCTTGACATGCCTGCGACTATAGGCTCACAACCACAACCTTGGCTTGGCATGCCTACGACTATGGTCCAAAAGGGTCAAAATTCAATCCCCCCAAGGTGACAAGGGTCTGGGAGGTTGATTTACCTCCTAGGGATGTTGTTGATGTTGTGTAAGGTGTGTTTGTCTTGTTTCCATCAGTTCCACTTCCTTAAGGTCATCTAGGAGGTTGAATATCATATTAGTAGCCTCTCATTGCATGTTTACCCCATTTGGTCGGTTACTTGGGTAAATGTGGGAAGGGGGTGTTACAAAAAGGTTGTAGGGGGTGGTGAGCCCTAATATTTCACCAAGAGTGATGCAACTCCTAGGGGATGCCCTACTTTACTTTATCAACCCGGGGTTCATACAAACTTGGAGGTGACAGTGCTATATACACAGCAAATGAATTTTACTCATGTCATCCTCTTCTGCTCTACGAAAGGGTGCTACTTCTAGGGGTTCTCAGTAAACTCTGTCACACTTCAATGAAACTAAAATAAATTGCAGAAAGGAAACTAAATAAATTTTTGAAAATAAATGACAGGAAAGGAAACTAATTTAACTTTCTGAAAATAAATGGCAGAAAAGAAAGTAATTTAAATCACACTTGGCCAATCGGCTAAACACGCCTACTTATCTTATACTCTATTTACCATGCTTCTATCCATGCAACTAAGTTATCCATGACTTAATTCTAATTGAAAAAATGTTGATTGCAATCTGAAGGGAAAGGGCTAAAGATGTTAATGGAAGGCTTAACACACGAAACAAGGCTCAAAGGAGTGAAAAGGGGGGTTAGACTTTATTAAAACACATAATATCGCAAATGAAAAGTGTGATGGCATAATTATGATGGGATAGACGTTGCGAAATGAGAAATGTGGTAAGTCAAATGACGTCGCAGGAGGACAGGTGGCAGGGTGCTTTGACAATATCGCAATTGGCGTCGAGAGCGATAATTATTAATGGGAACCAAATAAAACCTGCAATTTGCGATTTTTCATGTGGCAGAGTACGGAGAATATCGCAATCAGCGTTGGGACCGGTGGTGGAGCACGATACCAATATCGCAATCGGCAGACAGGAGCGATAAGTGTTAACAAGAAGTGGATAAAGATTTCGAAATGAGATTTGCGACGAGATAAATATTGTGAAATGTGATTTGTGATTTGCGGTGTGGCGGAGTACAAAGTGATATCACAATCAGAGTTTGGAGCGGCAAGTCTTAAAGGAAAAAGGGAAAAGGTTCCGAAATGTGAAATGTGATGGGTGACGTGGAGGTGGGACCGGTGGCAGAGTACGATAGCGATATCGCAATCGGCGTTGGGAGCGCACGTAGGTGTTAACGGGAACCAAATAAAAACTACGATTTGTGATTTGTGATGTGGCAGAGTACGAAGAATATCGCAATCAACGTCGGGAGCAATAAGTATTAACGAGAACCAAATAAAATGTGCGATTTGCGATGTCGGGAGATTCGAGGAGCAAAGGCGGAGGTCCAAATTTGATGATTTTTGTGAATAAAAAGGGTGTGGCAGCTGCAATAAGTGAAATATAAGGGAATATAAGTGTAACAGCAGAGATGGAAGGGAGATGGGAAATGAAGTGAGGAGGTTTCAATGAACATCTTCCGGGTGAAGATTCTTGTATCTACAATCAACCCTACCTACATATGCCAAAAGAAACAGACAAGTGTGTGATAAAAAAAGTCAACAGAAAGCAGTTTTTGGCCTGTGGGAAAGTCTACCCCCCTCAAGCTCTATTGACAGAGATGAGAAGGGAAGTCTAGATCCACATCGTTTATAGTTTTATCCTCTATTCTATTACTCATAAGAAAATGAAATCCTACAGCAGCAATTTGAAACAACAACTTGAAACTATCAGAATCAAGATTAACTAAATGACAGAAACAAAAATAGCTATTTGACAGAAAAAAAACTAGCTAAATGACATAAAGGAAAGAAAGAAAAAAATAGAGAAGTTGAGGCACATGGGTTGGGCCCTAACCCACAAGCCCAGCTCTCTAGAACTAGATCAATAAAAAATCATCTGAATACTCATTGCATTAAAAATACAATCTTATTACATCCTGAAGGTCTTAAACAACAAAATCCTAATAGAATGGAAAATGAACGGCATGGGATGGAATGGAATGCAAATGGAATTGAAATGGAATCGACTAGCATCGAATGGATCGGAAAATTAACCGGAATCGACCTTAATTAGCTATTGATCAACTTTATTTATCCTCAAGGGAAGATACCAACAACTCCCTAAAAAATAGGTAATGAATCCACTTAACTCCAAGTGAAGTATGGTTTGAGTGCACTTGTTCTTGAATTTCTTGGTTGCCTCTAGAATTCGAATTGCTAGAGGGGATCTCATGAGGATCCTTTGGATGCCTTTGAGATTTAAGGAGGGTGGACAACCCCCTTGAATCTCTCCAATATTTCTCCCTAATTTCCTGATATTTTGCTCATTTATTCTTCACTCTTGATCTTTCAGTGGCAAGAAGAAAGTCCCTAAATTATTTCCTTCTCCAAATCTACATAATCTACCCAATATTCTCACAATATTATACAAAAATAACCAATATTAGGCACAAATATTCAATTACCTTTAAATCTTCCTAAGAAAATATTATATCATAAGAAAACATTATCAAGTGAAGAAGGAGAAATTTAATATATCTTTTCATGTGCATAAGGAAGGTAACTGGGCCTAAGAAATGTTAGATGGGCCTTATTTTATGTCTAATTTAGAGGCCCATCAGGGGGGTATCTTATGGTATATTGGACAAGGCAAGGGGACACAAGGGTAGCATGGGTGGGTAGAAGTTGGAGGTGTAAGCATGTTTTACTCATATGTATAATCCTAACATTGGATAATGATAAGGGGGCTTAGGACCTAATTTCATAGGGGCTATGGGACCTAGAGGGAAGGTAACAAGAGTAATTGATAGGGGAACCCCCAATAATGGTGATAAGGGGATTAGGAGTCCAATTATCACAAACCATAAGCCCTTAACCCGTAACCACTAAATTCCCTATCCCATTAACCCCAAATCCATAATCCCTTAACCCCTACACTCATAACTCATCACCCATAAACCCATTGACTCATTAAATATTAATATAATAACCCCTAACCTATAATCCATGAACCTCCTAATAAATAACTCCTTATCCTCTTATCCTATGACCCTTAACCCCTAATCCTTCACCCCTAAACACCTTAATTTCTAACCCTTAACCACTAACACCTAAATCCCATAAATCTTAAGTCCTTAACCGCTAAATCCTCTGACCGCAAATCCTTGGTCCCTAACACTTGACCCTTGAAGCCCTTAACCCTTGAGGAGAAACCAAAGTCCATATGATCCAATACATGGTCCTATTTTGTCAACAAATTTGGCCCTTTGTCCCAAGATATCCTCTCTTCTTTGGAAAGAGGACATAAACAAGTTGTTTTAGATATTTCAAAATGGAGCACTTTTCACCTATGTCCCTCTCCTATATGCCACATGTGATATGAACATCAATTGTTATCTTCTTGACTAAGGCGTTCTTATTTTGTAAATGTGACCCTTGATTATGCCATGAAAACCCTCCAAAACGTTCTTAAATGATGGGAATTCCTCTTCACATGTGAAGCTAGTGGAATGTGACAAGTTATCCAAGATACCTCAAAATATTTGATTTGTGCCTTGGGGAATGTGAAAGATACCCTCAACAAAAAACACACATAAAAGTTTGTAGCCAAGTGCCCCAAATGTGAGATGTTTCCACTTGTGCAATGTTTCTTCCAAATATGTGAATTCAACAAAAAAACACACCTTAAAACACATGAATGTCTCTTAACATCTGAAAGAAAAAGTAAACCCTTACCCTAGTCTTCCTCTGTTGGAAATTTGAGCCTTTTGTCACAAGATATGTTCTCTTCTTTTGAAAGAGGACATAACAATATTTTTAGATGTTTCTAAATGAAGTACTCTTCATCTATGCCCTTCTCCTTTACACCACGTGATACGAATTCCAATTTTCATATTCTTGACTATGGTGGTATTCATTTATACATGTGACCCTTGACTACACCATGAAATCCTCCAAAATCATCTTAAAGGATGGTATCCCATCATCATGCATGAAGCTAGTGGAATGTGAGAAGCTATCCAAAATTCCTCCAAATATGTGATTTGTACCTTGGGAAATGTGAAAGGTACCCTTAATGGAAAAACATACATAAATATTTGTGGCCAGGTGCGCTTAATATGAGATGTTTCCACTTGTACAATTGTGTCTCTTGTTGATGCTCAATCTGACACGCTAGTTATGCAAGGCTCATAAGGAGTCACTTTGTGCTAACTCAGGGTTGTTGACACTGTCAACTTAACAGAAAATCATGTCACTTTGGATTAATTATTAAATCCCCAAGGTATCCCAATGCGCAAATTTATGGGGTCTTTTCTGTGACTAGATCACTAGCACTGAAAACCATATTTTCATTGGATGGTTCAACATCTTGATGATCCCTATCCTATTCACCACAACTTTTTTATTCATTATTACTTTCATCACAACACCTCTAATAGATATTTATGGTGTTCATAAGCCTACCTTTAGTTCTCCTCTATGGAAACAATATTACTCAGATGTGATTATTCATACCTTTGCAACTATCACTTTTCACTTCTATCCCATCAGGGAAGTAGCTTTCATCGATGAATGGCCACACAATAGGGACAATATGAGGCAATTGTTCATGTCGTCAATGTAATTCCCACATGACAAAAACATTTGATGTTCTATCATAGCAAAACACTCTATCATTGGTTTCATAGATACCCAACCCATGATAACAAGCTACATCCTATTGCTGAAGCCTAGAAGTAGTGGAAAAATTAAATTCTACTAAAGAAAATGACCATCCACACCAGTTGCAGGCCTTTGCCTACTCTAAATAATCTTTGGGAGTTAGTGCCCATAGATTTTATGTCATATTTTCCCTCAATCAAACATGGTAACTAAATAAAATTATGGGTATTGGAAGGAACCTTTGTACATTCCCTTTTTGTGCTTCCCTCTTCACTTTCTCTTAATAAAATATTTAAATTATTTTGAACTTTATCACGAACCCATTCATTTATTCATTTTATTATGTTGCGTATATCATCAATATAATTTCAGGCCCAATCCAATTCAAACCCTTTTATCCTCAATTATATTACGAGCTTTATTGAATTTGAGGGGGACAATAGAACAAAAGAAGAACTTTCCATCACAAGCGGGAAAATAGAACATAAGAAGAATGTTCCATCGCAATGGGAGGAACGAACGAATGGTTTAGTTCCAGTGATTGATGATATCAATTCATAGGCCCCCAAAAAGAGTTAAATTGTATCCTGAGTTTTATTTATTTATGCGAAAAAGAGAATTCACATCACCTTGCACTACGACACTGGGAAGATTCAGTGTGGAAAACTAATCAAAATCTAACAAATACACTATCTACTCAAGAAAAAAATTCATGAGGAGAATACCTGCTCAATCAGCTAAGCATGTGACACGTTTTACTTTGGGGGACACCTCCTACAATAGTGTGATACCCATGCGGGTAGGGTATAATAATTTATGTTCATTCTTTAGGTAATACTTCAGGGTATAATATTTGTATTCATTCATTTTACCCTTTTCTCTATCGTTGGCCAAAGAATACATGCAAGTTTGAAGCCCAAAGAACAACGAGAGCATGAGAGCATCCAATTAGCACGAGAAGTAATCTCTCATCCTAAGACACATAGGTACCCATTTCTCAACCCATCTGACCTATTTGGCCCTGAATTTGTTTGATTTTGGTATGAGGTTGATATGAGGTCAATATTGCTGGAAACTTCAGTTAATTTCATCTGAAATTGTTTCTCTTATGAATAATGGTCTATATTAGTATTCGACACAAAATACAATGATGGTTGTGGGATCGATTCTCATTCAGGTAAACAAGCACATTATAGGTTCTGTTGCTAATGAGAAAAGGGTATGCTTTTCCTTATTTTTAACGTTAATGGGGCATTTTTGCTCATGAATGCATTATTGATCTTTGAATAAAGTATTCTTTGACGATTTTGATATTTTCTAGCTCCATGATTTTCGCACTCGACTAAATGGAGAACTGATTTTAAAATATGGTAGCTGCCAATTTATTTAGATTGTTCTTCCCATGGCTTTCACTACTCCTTCGACTGGATAATTTCCCATAGGGTTTTACTGGATTCGTTGACCTAGAAACTACCTAAAATATTGCGTGGAATCCACCCATGGTCTGCCTTTGCCGCCCAATGATTCCCTCACACTCTGGACTAGAAACTATCTAACTGATTGCGCAGAGTCGATCCATGGTCAGTTTTTGCCACTCAGTGATTCCCTCACCTTCATCATGCTTTTTATTCGAATCTTGTAGAAAAAAAAATCAAATGAAAAAAAATTATTTCCCCGTCTCATTCTATTAGGTTCTTCCATTCCGCCTAAAAATAGGACAAATAATCATTTCCTTGCATAACTCTAAAATTTATCAAGAGTAAAAAATCTGAACCAGGGGTAAAATACAAGACAATACAACAAGCTTAGGAAGATAGAGCATAAGAGATGGATAACTGCAGCAGGGAGGGAAACCTCAAACTTTTACCCCTCAAAATGTTGACAAACACTTGAAACTAATTTCGACTTGTATAACAATAGGAAGTGGGCGCCATTTCTATAACACCTAGAACACTTGCAACACTATAGAATTGGCCAAACCATCTTTGGCGCTCCCCCAATGTGGGTTTCTACTTTGGAAGCACTTTACACATTATAACATAGGGGCTTATGAGTGCTTATATTATCCCTTGTGCTATTCTTGCAATGTGAAATGTCTCAGCTTGTCTAAAAAAAATCGAGGAAACGAATACAACCAAAGAGATGGGCGAAATAAAAGGACTAAGTTCCAATGTAGATAAAACCAATCGAAACAATAATACCTTACGCAAGAACTATTGCAACATGGACTACTAGCAAAGAAAATAGGTAAGCATAAACCTTTGCTATGGTTCAAAATCAAGGATTTCTTAGGTAAGCATAAACCTCTACTCTGGGTTAGAATCAGAGCTTTTTTCTTAACTGTGTTTTGACTCTTAAGTTTTGGGTCTTGACTAAGTCATTTTTGCTTCTTTGCTAGCAGTGTAATTTCTATTCAAATCCACAAGCTCCCCTGTGAGTAGGCATGAGAGACTTTTCTCAACTAAGATGGTTAAAGAAATTCATTTGGATGTAACCTATGAATTATTTTTCTAGTATTTAGGCTTGAAAACTTCCCATGTTGTCCTATTTTCATTCCAATGCTATGCTAATTTATATGAAATGGTTTACATTTTCCTCCAAATCTCTTCATTGATATGTTTTAGATGGAACTTTACACATATATTTTACATGGTTAAACCTATTTGAATTCAGTGACGATAGAATAAAAGAAAAGTGTTTCACCGCAGTGGGATGAACGAACAAATGGATGGTTTAGTTCGGTTGTTCGATGACATATATTCGCAGGCGCCCAAAAAGAGGTAAACCATATATTTTCTCCTCACACTAAAAAACAATCCAAAACTTAATCCACCTCTTCCTCTCTTCACAGTTTCATGCACATTAATGATCGAGACTCGATCCCAATACCTCCGGATGGCAAGATCAGAAGGGGGTTTATGGTCTACGGTTGCTCTTTCCCTCGATGCTTCTACTTTTGTAGTGTCTCGACACATGTTCTCTTCCTTCTACTTCATAGCCATTTTTTGTCCCTACAAGTTCAAGGATTGATGGGAATTACGTATTTCACAACATGACTAAGTTGTGTTCACTTGTAGTATACACCATTACTTTTCTCAAAGATTTCTGCTAGATACAGTTACTAGGCATTGGAGTCCATATCCCCAATTTCGCTGGGAAAATATCGCTTATGTCTTCCAGCAGCCCTTGGTTCTGTTGACATGATATATATTTACACATTTAAATGGAGTCAATTATTAAAAATGAAACGGATTGGGTAGTTATCAATGATCTTTATCTCATCTTGTGCTCTCTAAATCAAACAGGGACGATGGCCTTGTATTGGTCCAGCCACTCTCTGAATAATATTAGTACTAGCATATATCAACATAAACATTTTCTAGATGAGTAAAGTGTTTCTATCTATTGTTGTTTCTTAATTGGGATCTCTGAATGGTTACAGTCCGATATTTAAATTTTATATTACTTGGAGAACTAGAATTTTTGGGTGAATTCTGGTAAGCGTGCTCCTAGGTTGCTTTGCCTCTAGGATGCAAATATGACATGGATTGTGTGTTTATTTAATGGTTTCAAATCATTCCGCATTGATGTTTTATTTGATTTGTATTGGGCCTTTGTGTAATCTTTAACAGTTAAATTTTTAGGGCTAGATATTTTGGGAAACAGGAAAACTTTATATGCATGCATTAGAGGGATTTCGAGTTGCAAATTGGTCATAATTCTTGGTTTTCATCCTCAGCTGTAATCATCTTCTTTTGATGGGAGCTTCTGGCCATGATAGGCAGGTCTTTTACTTAATATTTTATCCACATATGTGCTTAATAATTCAATTCTTTACACTCTGGAAGGAGACCAAACCTCCTTCTTTGCATGTGATGACTAATTCACATGATGAACTGGTCTGGGAATAACTCCAAGTGCTTAGATTATCATCAGTGGGATCACTCTTTGAATTAATGGCCATTCGCTTCATCATTAAACTCCTGCTATTGTGATCACTCAAATTCATGGATGAGTGTGCCGACTGGAGTATCCCATACTGATAAGACAATATGCATCACAGGGGAGGGGTTGTGCCATGTCCACTCTTGTTTATTCTTGGTGGGGCGGTGTCCATGAACCTCTCCACCTTTTCCCTCTTGACCACTCCATCTGGAGAGGATGAATCTTTGAGGGCTAGATCCTTTCAAGTCTGCTTGAGGAAAATTTTCCCAATTGTATCTCATATGTATTCCCTAGTTTATGAATCCTGCATTATCCAGTAGGTGTAAAATTTTATTTCCCTTGCGCCTGACATGTGAGGTGAGGACCATCGGTACATGGGGGATGATGATTGCAATATTCTCCAGTCTAGTTTCCAGTCTCTAGCTTTTAGAGACTCTGCTTGAAGAGGATTCATGAAAGATCTGGGTGGTCATGCTGATAATGAGTTGGGAATCTCCTTTAATTATGAGGTGAGATAAATGGTGGAATGATTGTCTAGAGAAGATCCTCTCCCGTTAACACTATATTTATTATTTCATATTACTTGCATTGAATTGAGGCAAGGAGATATGGATATGTACAAATGAAATAATCTGAAAGTGATATTTTCTCTGTACAAGACATTTAAATTGCATATTTGAACTGATCATGTCCTAAACAATTTACTCTTTTATACGGTGGTTACTATTTTGTTTTATATGATTGATAATTTTATTGATTTTGTACCTTTTATTTGGTTCTTTGAATTTTCATCTCCTATTGAGGTCACCATATATGCATTGTACATTAGTTCTATCTCCCCTATTGATCCATTCTCCCATTTCTAGTATTTTACTTCAAATATTTCATTCAAATAATAGATCATGTTGTTAAACTTCTGAATATTTCCATATTGTATGTTGCATGGTTTGAATTTCCTATTTGGACAGTTCAAGGTTTGTTTTCCTGTCTTCAACCATGGGAAGAGTCTAAATAATTTATTTGTAGAGAGCTTCAAATTTTTTGGAGAATAAGACACCATAATAACTCTTTCACACTTTTTTTTATCATTATGAGATTAGGGACAATGTTTTAGAAAAGACTTAAGAAGTTCTTTGCCCACTAATTTTTTATAAGCATGACAAAATTTTTGAATGCATGATACTTTATCCCCGTTGATTTTATATGATGTCTACAAGTGTTTGTCCTTTCTTGAAGTGCATCATTGCAGTAGGAAGAATTTGGGTTGTTAGCCTTTTTCTTGCATGGTTGGGTGGAAGCTCATATGAGTACATGAATTCCAAAGCATTATTTTTGAAATTTGGATCAATATATAATCCTCTTAAAAATATGAAAGAAGATACATTTTGCGAGACAAAATTACCATGATAAGGGATTGATAAACATTGTATGACTCATGTGGGTTCTTCCACCTGTCTAGAAGGGTATAAAATTGGGTTTTTCTTTCAAGGAGGATTCCCAATCAATTTCTTAAGAATGAAAAATTTGATGAATCTTTCATTTCTCTTCATTCATTAAAAGGACATAGCGCTAGGAGTAACCTAACAAATATCAATACTAATCTATACACTGAAAAGATTATTAAAGCAGAATGTGTGACAACAAAAGCCCAACTAGAGAAAGCAAACATCTATTTTGACATTAAGACATCATGTTTTGGATTTTTCTCATTGAATCTTTTGTAATCATAAAATAAATTATATACCATCTAATGCCTTAATTTTTTCTATTTTATTATCCTAGTATTAAAGTTTATATTGTATCATTTATCTTGTCATATGCGCAATAATCCTTGAATGAGTCTTTAAAGTGTAAGATTGAACTGGGTTAATAGAATATTAGAGTCTTAGAGCAAAGACTCTTTCTACTTCCATGGTTGTTATATTTACCTTGATTTAGATGACATGAAACCTGAGAAATCAACATATTTGCTTCAGAATAATCAAACCCCCAGTTCAATGTTTTGTTGGTATGTTTCTCGATTGCTCCTGGGTGGCTCTTTAATCATTGATAATAGAGAACAAGGGCATACACAAAGCCTTATAAGATATGTTCTCCAAGAACCCTATTCTTGGATTTATGCAGTCATATGCTTGAGGCATATGATTGGTCTTGGATACACTTTTCTTGGTCAAAAGAACATTACCTATATTAAGACACTGGTTGTAATTATTGTATGTCATGCTTAGAGCCTTTGGGTTGTTTTTTTTTACTCTTTTGTTTACATGTTCCTTTAAATTTATGTCATTTGGCCCTTTGATATACACAAATGACTTTATTTATGTGCTATTGTGCACTCACACTGATATAAAAAAAATGTTGTAGATGATTTAAGGTCCATCCCCTTATAGCCTGAAGATGTTAATGTCTCATTTCTCCTTAACAAGGTCTATTATATCTTTATTGACTTTTATTGTTTTGGTATATTTTGTTTTACTCTATGTTTAAATATATTTTTTTGTATTTATTTCACATAGAGTTGTAATTTGAATATGAATGTTTAAAATATGAGATGCATTATATTTTTTGTTTGGTAGGTAATACGAGTCCTAAGAAGGTTGGCACACCTAACCTATGGCTTCTTGAGTAACCATGACCCATGGACATCTAAGCCATCAAAATCACATGAGGATCACACCTAGCTTGTGCCACACTAGCCCTTAGGATGGTTGCATTTTTGTCCACGCGGTTTTGGACCAGTGACCTTTTCACCATGCAGTTCCTTAACAAAACACCCTGTCAATGTCTATTCTACGCCCTGCGGGCTATCTGAGATGCATTGTTGACAAACAACCTCTATGAAATTAATTTCCATAATTTGCATGTTTTACTTTATTTTCTTTCAGTTTTTGCAATTCAACATCTAGAATGCATTATTGACAAGAAAAACCTATGCAATGAATTTCTTTGATTTGTATACAAGGGTGAATATTTTGTTTTCTTGTCATTTCTTAGAATTTTCTTTACTGAGCTCTAACCTTGAAAATCTCTAATTTTCTGTAATTTCAGATTTTGTAGGAGGATGATGATACTGGGTCAAAGTGGGCATGGGGTGACGGGTTTGGTGTTATTATCCCAATGATATCCCACAAGTGGTGTGCTATCCTACACAAGCCGAAAACGATGGGGTTTGATTCTAGTTGTTTTTTCATTTACGTGTTGAAACTTGAAACATGTTGATGTTTTCTCTTTTTATGTAGATACAATGATGTAATAAAAACATGACTTTTTGTGCTGTAGCTTTTGTCATAGAATTCAATTCTTCTTTAAAAAATATCCTCTTTTTTTTTAATCTTGGTTCCCTAACTAAACACAACACTTTATTTCTTGAGAAGTTCAACTTTCAGATTTTTTAAATTATTCTCTTTTTTTTAGTGCAGATCAACCTGCATTGTTTATTTATATGGTGAATATATGTTTATGTTACCTGAATTCTTAGTAATAATAATTTTCACACCTTCCTTTCAAGCTGGCATCTTGGGAGTTTTCAACTTGATCTGAATATTTATTTTGGTCTTCTTAACCTTTCATGCTTGATTAGTTGTGGAAGGATTGATGTTCAACAAGGCTTTGTTGGATGTGCATATGACTTTGTCTTCAAATTCTGATGTTACATCTTAGAAAACTTCTCAGATGTTTACCCTTTGTGGTTATTTCTAATTTATGTATGCATATTCATTTCTTCGTAGGTTTACATATAAAAATTATATGAGATTCATTTTTAGTTGATGATGTCACTTTTCATAAGCTGAAAGGTGTGTGCAAACTGTCACGTAATTTTCCAGGTACTGCAGTGCAAAGACTAGCTCTCATTACCTTGTGTGATTAAGTCATCTTAACATTTATATGTTAAAATTGAATAAAAAACAATTTTGTAGAGTATATTGATTGGTTGTGTAATACAATTCACCAAATGCATGTTTCATCTTGGCACAAATCAAATCCTGCAATGAACTCTTTTGAAGGGATATTTTTATACATGCACAAACAATTTGTTTTGTTTTCTTTCATATTGATATAAGAAAGCACTTTTATTTATTTATCTAAAAACTCTCAAAAAGAGAGATCCAGTACACTCTGAATGGTAGGAAGAATTTTTCCCTGTTGATGGTAGTCCAAATAATAGTACAAAATTTGGACAAATCAAATGATAAAATTCGAAAATTTGTTATAGTTCAATTTGGCTGAATTATTTGCTCAGATCCCATTTGTTTTAGTCAGAAAAGCATTTCAAGTGGGATATGTGGGATAGTTTAGAGGGTATTGTTTGAGGGTACTATGCCTACTGCCATCATTTTTTTTCAAATGAGTTTTTAAACTCCGTACAAAACTTAGAAATTCCCAATCTCTCTCTTTCATATGCAAGGTGTGATTAGTTTTACCAGATTCTAATGGGGACTAGTTTATAAATTTATTGCATCGTCATATAAATTCTTAACCAATTCGAGGGCTATAATAGTTATCTACTCTTCCCCATCCCATTTTCTTGTGGAAACTGAGGCTCTGGGAAGGAAGATGATACATTATGTTCTTACTTGTGAGCTCCTTACCCCAGGAGGGGTTTGTTGTGGTTCCCAACATCAATGAGTTCAATGGGACAACATTGTTGTGCTTAAGTCTTAATATTTAGAAAGAAAGCCACTATTTCCTTGTACTTGTTTTAATATAGATGTATGTAAGTCCTCCATAACTTACACGAGTTTAGCTGCAACTCATGCTTGCTTGTACTGCTGGAATTTGCAGAGTATTTAAGATGTGTATTGCTTAATTTTTCCTAATTCTGCATAGTACCAAATTTGAATTCAAACCCGAAATTTGTATCTATGGTGCAAATTATCAAAAATACATGGATTTTACAGGTATCCTGTTAGGTTTTTCTTTGTTTCTTTAACTTTCTCCCCTCATGATTTAGCATGCTATTCTAGGGGAAAATTCCTCTTCCTATGAAAGGGAGTTTCACTTTCTAACACTTGTAAGGGAGATTATTCAACTTATATTACAGATTGACTAACACATGTAGATATTTTGAGAAATATTCCCTTACACTTATGCATTTTTTTATTGTGCTTACAACTGTTAGGTAAGGTGCATACCATTCAGAGAGATTCTTTGTACAAGTGGCACATTAATCTTTTCATAAGGGCTCATTAATTTGGTGCTTTCTTTGGCATAGGTTGGGAACTCCACTATGTGAGGTTACCTGGGATACGGACTGCTCCATTTGAGTCTATTATTAGCTAGTTATAAACCTCTTCATATTCCTTCTCCATAAAGGAGTGGGGAATTTTGTAGGGTGAGTATGTAATGTCCCAAACTAGATTTTGCAGTAATATTCACAATTACTATCGAGGCATTTTTTACAAAAATGACATTGCCAATGATTTTTTGCTAATTATCAATGTGAGGACATTTCATCAAGCACATTGCACGCAATTTAACATGAAACCCTCATTTGAAAGTGAGTACAAGCAAAAACTCAACCTTGTTATATTAACATGAACCTAAACATACAAGGGAACCTGTTAAGAGAATGAAACAAATGGCTAACAATGACCTCTCCAATGAGTTCGTTGATGCCCAGTGAGAAACCTAGCTGGCTTCTCCTTCAAGACTAGTTAGGGTGGAAATTTTCACCACCAAAGGCTAGTTATTTTAATCAACTTGGGTGGGTGATTTCTCCACCGAAGAAGATCATGCTTTGGGTTATAAACCCTTAAGCAAGCTCCAAGAGCCAAATTAAACAATCCATCAAATATCTAGACATGCCTAAAGAATGATCTTGATCTCCCTTTATAATCTTTGACCACCCCAACACCATGCACAAGTATTCCTTGGATACCAATATCATGGACAAGTATTCCATGGGTGCCAATACCATGGGTACCAATACCATGGGAAAGTAATCCATGGGCACCAATACCATGGGAAAGTAAATATATAATAATGTGACTTAAGTTCCCCCTTGTTCTTGTGACCATATTTTAATCTAATAAAATCAATCGTTTCCCCTACAATGATTACTCAAAAAAGGAACATGGTAGTCTTCCCTCCTCGTGATTGCTTGTCCTCAAGAAATACCGTAACCTGAATATCAATACCCAGGTCCCAAATGTGCCACTGTGCTACTCCATACCACTATATTATCCGACCATCAATAAATCCCTTGATACATGTTCCAAATATACCACTATCATTGGGCCACAAGTGGATCCATTGTAACGTGAACCATCCCTCAATATCACCATCCATTGTACTTATTGCCTCCATGATATGGAACATGTAAATGGTATGTAACCATATCTATCTATATATTATGTAAAGGGAATATTATTTTATGATTCTTGTAAGAAGGCATAGCCATTATCCATGTGTCCTTTATGATCTGGATAGTTTGTTTAATATAGTGCACAACCTAGATAGAATATGGGCCATGTGTTAGTTGAATTCTCTATGTTTGGATTTTGTTGGTTGTAAACTATAGGGGGCATGATAGGCCTAAAAACCTGAAGTTTCCTATACAATTAGGTGTAATTCATTGAGAATATGAATGAACCATGTACTCGAAGGAGATGTTAATGGGTCGGTAGTTGCAGTAGTTAGGTACCCATGTATTTTGGTGGATTTCCACTCCTTTATGTGGATGCTGACAATTTGGTAATGTCTACATGATCGAGGAATGAGATGCAAATGCCAAGTTAGATCATATATATACTTTATCGATCAATATTAAAATTTAGATTAAAATTTCAAAGATTAAAATATTTTTATTTTTAAAAAGAATATATATCAAGTAAAAAAAGACATCAGTCTTACGCGAATCACATTGTATCACATGCATCCATAGGTTATTCATCAATCGATACCTATGCGAACCCATGAAAAGAGAACTCTATGGTTAGGTGTATCACGATCTAGGAAATTTTCCTCGTTACTATTCAAACAATCCATGTCATGAGAAATAAATGGGAAATAATTCAGGTAGGCCCACAATCCACATGGATCCATATGTTTATTGAGCAAGTTCACATTAACATATTGATGTTAATTTTAGAGATGGTGTACCAATTACCCTCTAGAGAATAGAGATTAAAAATTTAACCCCTCATAGTTTTTTAAATCTTTTATCTTGATGGAAAAAGAGAAAATTTCATGCATGAAAAATAGGATGTAGGTCTCACTGCTATGAAGGATACGCGTGTATGAAAAGTAGCAGAAGAAAACACAAGTGCATGTGATATATGGTTGCTTACAATGGTGCAAAGGCCAATAATAGAGGTGATATATGCATTTTTTTCACCTACATATCCTCTGTTTTCTATAAACATAATCTTCTGTTGGGTCAATGGAATATTAGTTAATGGCAATAGTCCTTGTATGTACCATTCTTGCACATGTGCCTCTGGAATAGGGGTAGTTAACTTCCCCAAAGCATATTTTAATGGCTGCATATATTCTCATGTAGTTTCTCCCTGAATTTGTTGAATTCCCCTAATATGTGCAATAACCTACTGCTCTAACTGAGGAAACTTCAATTAATCTCCCTTATGGTCGAGCAGCCTCCCGACTCCTTGGCCGATGCGAATAAGCGGATAAAACTCATAAATAAACACTTTTATTCTTTTTTCTAGAGTCAATTGTTTTCCTCTTACCTGAGGTTCTATAGATTTCATATACCATTTCAGGGCCCTATCCCTCAGATTGGTCTGAAACTCAACAACTTTAGTAGCATCAACATTTCCCCTGGCCCGCCAAATGGCTTCACATAAATACCAATGTTTTTCAACATCTTAATCCCCTGTTCTGTGGAACTCGAGGTATCTGGTAAGAGATCCAACAATTCCTATCATAGTTGGTATGGGTGTTCCAAAAAACAAAACCTCTGGGTGTTGGTTCAAATATAGATCATAGAGTATTGGTAAATCATCCTCCTCCTGTGCTAATCTAGTCCCATTGACCTACTTTGGTAACTTGTGGAATTTAATAAAGTTATCGTTTCCTATCTTATCTTCATCTTTAAGAGTTTCCTTTATCTTTTTTACTCTCACTACTCTTCATTTGCATAATCATTATTTTTATTTGCAATTCCCATTAACTTATAAGGTTAGCTTATTTTCTTGTACCACAACTTCATCAATTTCTTTTAAAAATTAAATAAAAAATATCTCAACGTAACCACAGGGCCCTAGGGACAATGCCCAGACCATCCCAAACCGTTGGATATCATAAAATTAGTATTTGTTCGTAATGAGTTCCAAATATTCATGCACTAGCCTTATCACCATTTGCATGTGTTTTATTTATGTTATTTGCTAGCATTTGTAGATGTTTTGGCAAATCAACATTTACAAAGTTATATCTGTTAGCTTGGGTCTATAGGGACAATACTGGTCTCCTCCTAAATACTTCTTGGTATATGCAACATGGAATATTATATGGATGGAAACAAAAAATGTTTACTTGTTTGAGTATTTTGTTTTCTCTTCTATCTATCCAAGTCTTTTATATTTCTCGGATTCGTCCCAAATGAATTTTTATTAGTCATGCTACCCCACCATTTCTTTGTTTCATCCTTCAGAAATATGAAGAATGCTCAAAATTTATTCTTCTTCAGACTTTTACCATTGTGCAGGGTATTTACCGTATCCATCTCCATAAAACTCCGATAACTCCATGATTAAATGCAAATTTCAACTTTAAATATTAGAGCTATGATTTTATTCTAACCTATTAAAAGTTCAAAAACTAGTGTGTTTTAGGCCCAACTTCAAATCTTCATATCTTTGCAACTACTAGTCCAACTGGATTGAAAATTTGCCTTCAAAGGCTTGTCTAAAATATCTTCCAAACCACTCTTGAATCACCTAATTTGTAGGTCTGAGCAATTCAAGCTTTTTTTCTGCCTATTCTATACAAAATTGTGGTTATAATACCCATACTTGGCCGCAAAGGGAGACCATCACTGCAATATACTTAATTACAATTGTAATGATAACAACATTAGGTCTCAGATATCAAGAGAGAGTGGAGAGATTTACCTTCAAAAAATACTTGGACAAAAATGAGATAACAAGGTTCTTTAATACAATTTTTTTTTTTTTGGTAAGTTAGGCTAAAATATATTAATTCAAAGAGAAACTTTACATAGGCGATGGGATGAGATGGTAAGTTGTGCTTATCCAATCCCAGCCTTCGATGCTTTCAGAGTAGCGCAGGTTTGGGGCTGCCTCCTGGGAGGAAACCAACCCTTAAATAGCATCAAATAATAAAAAATAACAAGGTGTGCCATGACACCTGAAAAAGAAAAATATCTATAGTATGAGCTGAAATAATAGAAAACAGAAAAGAGCCAAGCAGTCATGTTGTTCCTTCATCATCCTTGGTGACAGTGTCCTCCTCCTTGATACAATATCTGTATTCATGTGCTATGGCCTCCTCCTCAGCAGAAGGCATGCATGGCGGCTTTGTAGCAGATGCACAGAGGATGAGTGCGACTAGGTACTCAGCATCAGGAACACATGTCCAAACACCCTCCGAGTCCATGATCCACACATCAGTATCCTCCCCCGAGGCCTCCTGTACTAGGAGAGTCTCGGTTTTTCGAGGAGTAGGTTGCTCTGGTAGGACCCCTTCTGCCCCTCTGATTCTCCTAAGATGGGGTGGCCTCCTCAAGGGTGCTCTCATGGCGCTGTGGTGCCTCCCTATCATGGCTGCCAAAAGAGGAGCCATCGATGGATTCCAAACAGTTTTCTTTTCCTCACTGATAGTGACCCGAGAATGCGACTCTTTGGCTACCCCTAATGGTCTTTTGGCACTGATGCGGAGCCATCGGGGGATGAAGCAACAGGGAGGTGGGGGCCGGTCCATGGACGGTGACTTTCTCTTCAGGGGAGCGCTCAACAAAGAAGTGGAGCAGGGATGTGTGTGGTTGTGAACTGTGCAGTAGGGGAGCTCGCAGGAGGGGGATGCAGAACGAGGGAGCCAGCCTCTGAATGCGCACAGCAGGGTGAATCTGTAAAGGCGAGGAATTCCAGACGGGGGTGTGCAGCCAGGGGGAACACCATGGGGAGCATGCAGCCTAGAGGGGAGCAACATGGTGGGTTCCCAGCTGCCTAGCACCAGTATGGAGGCACGCAGGAGGGATGGTGCGCAACTGGTGGAACACGCGGGGAGACTAAGGCAACAATAGAATGGAAAGGGGGAAAAAGAGGGCTGTGGAGGCCAACTGGAGCAGCAAGGGGATGACACAATGAGGATAGACCTCACCTTTTGAAGACCTGTGGCACAAGCGCAGATGTTGTGCGATTTTTTAACACGATTGTGAGTGCAAGTTGGGACAGTTCTCATGGGGTGGCATGTTATTCAGGGTGTGGAAGAAGATCAGGTGCATCAGGGAGGTCATGTAAATGATTGCAAAGATTACGTTATGCATCATATTAGAGCTGACAGTGCAAGACTTCATCAGACAGTGCATGGGAGGAACCCGTATCGCATGTGCGCGTCATGCCACCCACATCCGAGGAGGGATGATCCTTTTGGCATTCCTTGCGCAATGGATCATCCCCAATATGAGAGAAGTCAAAGTAATGCAACATTGTGTGGTTTTCCACGCCTTTGTTGGCTAGGAGATCAACAACGGTGTTTGCTTTTCTCTGCACCTGGTGGAATGTAATGGCCCTGTGATGTTGTAGAAATTGTTCCATGAGATTGAAACAATTAGCGAGCCTCTAGCTTGTAGAAACCTTTGAGGGGGAGGTGCCATGAAGAATATGGGTGGCTACTTGAGTGATGATTTGCGAGTCTCCATCCATTTCCAATGGAAAAAATTTGAACTCAATGGCTCTGGAGATACCCTGGATATGCCCCTCTAGTTCCGTGGAGTTGTTGTTGTCCCACCCCAGGTTTCCATAGTAGACAAGAAGGGGTTTACCATGGGAGTCTCTACAGATACCCCCAAAGCCAACTTTCCCTAGGTTACCTTTAGAGGCTCCATCAAAGTTGCATTTGGAGAAGCCGACCTGGGGGGGGGGGGTGCCATTGTTCAAGTGTGACAGTTTTGCATGCGATCGAGGAGGGGATTTCCAAAGGGGTCTTGATGCTTATGTGCTAGTTGCTCCAAATGTTGCATTCAACCGTGGTTTTCGGTAGATCGTCCTTCCCCCAGTGAGGCATGTCAAGAGTTTCTACTAGGTTACTGTGAAGCCTGGCCCAGATTTGCTCTTGATTGGAGGCTTTGTCTTTAAAGATCATGTTGTTTCTTTCTTTCCAAATATTCCAAATAAGTAGTCCTAGAATCAGCTGCTAGAGACGATTCAAGAGGTTACTGGAATAGGATTTGTCTGGCCATTTTTTGATGGTATTGGTGATGTTACCCCTATCTCGATTGGATATTTTGCACATAATTTCAATCATGTCCCACGGGGTGTTGGATATGGGGCAGAGGTCCAGCAAATGATCTATGGTTTCATTGTCATTCTGGCAGAGTGGGAATCTTGATGGTCCCACAAAACCTCGTTTCAAAATATTCTCCCATGCGAGGATGCGTCATTTACTGAGTAGCCATAAAAAGGTAACTAATTTGGGCTATAGCTTGGCAGACCATATCTTCTTCCATATTTGATTGGTAGGGTCAAGGTATGTCAATTGTAAGAGAAGTGATAGGCTTCCTTGGTAGAGTAGTTGCCACTTGGAGTATGGCCCCATCGCAGAATGTTGGGCCCCTGCTAGTCTCAGATTCTTCTTTTAGTCGTTAATTCCTCCCAAATTTCTCTGTGATGCTCATTGTTCCAGTCTTCTTGCCATCTATTATTGCGTAGCCAGGTCCTGTAACCTTGATTTGTTGCATTGGTACAAAAGTCTCGGACGTAGTTTTGTTGTTGTGCCTGTAGAACTGTGCTCTAGAGGGATCTAGGAAAAATTGAGGATAGGCTAGGCAATTGCTGCCATGAATCCTCCCAGAGTCTAGCTTGTGTGCCACTGCATAATTCCTAGAAGCTGTGGGTTTGGATCAACTCTTTTTGGTGCCTGGCAGCATTCCAGATTTCGAATCCTCCTAGATCAATGTTGAATCTAATTAGTTCCTCCCTGGGCCAGCTCCATGCATATTTGGTAGCCCATAGGGTTACCCATGGTGTGTGAGGGTTGGAAACCCATTTCCACCATATTTTGGCACCCATGATGCTTTTTCTATGCTCTGTATCTCTTAGTCCTAGTTCTCCTTGTGCTTTCAGTGTACATAACTCTTTCCAATTGACTAGTGCCCATTTTTTTTTATCTTTAGTTCCCCCCCAAACGAAGGTTATTTGCAAGTTGTGCATGGATTTGAGGACCCATTTTGGTGCTACTAGAACAGAGAAAATATAAATGGGGAGGGACTGAAGGACGAATTTAATGAGAACCAATCATCTAGCAATGTTGAGGGAGGGATGGGTCCAGTTGGACAATTTGGTTTCCATTCGGTCCAGCAACTCTCGCTAGGAGGTATGTTTGATGGTTGAGTCTGTGAGTGGGGATCCCAGGTATTTGGATGGCAGAGAAGCAATGTTGAAGCCCAGGATGTGAGAAATGTTGTGCTGGGTGATAGGGGGCGTGTTGAACAAGAAGATTTGAGATTTTTCAGGGTTGACAGCAGTGCCAGAGGATTTAGAGAAACGGTCAAGCAAAAATTTAAGGGTGCGAGCTTCTTGAACCAAGGGGTGACCCATTATCATATTATCATTCACAAATTTCTAGTGGGAAATGGGGGAGAGGTTGCGAAGAGGAATACCTTGAAGGTTATGCGATTGGATGGATCTTTTCATCAGGCGGCCTAGACCCTCAACCATAAGCACAAAGAGGAAGGGTGAGAGAGGAACCCCTTGCCTTATTTCTCTAGAGGGGTTGAAAGTTGCCAAAGGAATGCCATTGACCATAATGGAGATGAAGGGGGAGGATATCAAACTCATTATCCATCAGACCTAGGTGTGGCTGAAAGAAAAGGCCAGGAGGGTGTGCTTTATATAGTTCCAGTTGAGTTTGTTAAAAGCCTTAGACAAATCAATTTTGAGGAGCATATCCGGTTTTTTGGAAATTTTTAGGGAGTGTATGACCTCGCGGGTTAGGATGATTCCATCAAGGATTTGCCTACCTTAAACATAACTTGTGTTCTCCAGAGAAATGAGCATGGGAAGAATCTGCTTCAATCTATTAGCTATAACCTTGGAAATGATTTTGTAAATTACATTGCAGAGTGTTATGGATCTGTACTTACTTGGAGAAGCGACGTTGTATTCCTTTGAGATAAGAGAAGAAAGGTAGCATTAAGAGCCGACAGAATCCAATGGGTGGTGTGTGATTCCTCTACTATGCCCCATATGTCCTCTTTGATAGTGTCGTAGAAGAAGTGAAAGAAGTTGGTGGTGAATCCATCCGGGCCCGGGGCTTTCCCTTCCTTTAGTTGGAAGACAGCTTGTTCAACCTCTGCCAAGGAAGTGGATTTGAGCAACATCTTATTATGGTCTTCAATGACCATTTTGGGTATGTGCTATGTGATTCTTTCTATGGCCTCCTGCTGCTCGATATTGGGTTCTTGGAGGATGTCCTTGAAGTGATTGTGTAGCTCCTCAGTGATATCCTCTTGTTTTTCCATGTGCTCCCTATTTTGATTTTTGAGTACTGTAATTCTATTGTGCATCCTGTGCTGGATGGTGGAGCGATGAAAAAAAATTGTGTTTCTTTCTCCATCTTTAAGCCAACATATCCGGGATTTATATTTCCATAGGATCTCTTCCTGGCTTCTCCTTTCTTCCACCTGGGATGTTATGGATTTTTCCTTGTTCTCTGAATCTGCAGAACGTCCTTCTGATATTATTTTTTTCGGATCTGCTTCATTTTCTCTTCCAAGTCTCTTTGCTCTTTAAAGATATTGCCGAAGGTGGTATTGTTCCATAAATTCAGTTTTCCCTTGAGCATATTTAGTTTCTAATAGAACTGATACATTTTTGTGCCAGTGGGTGGTATGAGGGAGGTCCACCAATCTGAGACAAGATCTTTGAACCATGGATGTTTGAGCCAACAGTGTTCAAAGTGGAAATGTTTAGGTGTGGCCGTACCCAGTCTGAGCCTTTGGAGCTATATTGGCCAGTGGTCTGAGCCAGAGCCGGAATGATGGTGGTTGCAAGTTCTCCTCCTAGATGTATGAATTATTCTGTGATGAGGAAGTGGTACAGTCTGGAAGCAATTTGATGAGATCCACCTCTTCTGTTGTTCCAAGTGAAGATGTCGTTGGATGTTTTAAGGTCTATGAAGTGATTGTCATGGATGAATTTCTTGAACCCAGTGATGTCCTTATCAAGGTGAGGCCTTCCTCCTTTTTTTCCTTGAAGTTTGGTTATCATATTGAATTATCCTCCAATCGGCCAAAGAGGGTAAGTGCGCTGGTTGTTGAGATCTACAATGTTGTCAAGAAGCTCAGTTTTTTGCTGGAGAGGCTGGGGGAAGTAAAAATTCGTGAGAATTCCATGGATGGAGATTCCAATCAAATGAAATGAGGCTTGAATGAAATGTCTATTAGCTTGACAATTCTCTAGGGTGATAATGTGCGTATTCCAGATGATTTCTAGGCCTCCCGAGGCCCCATTAACATCCACCGCTAGGGTATTTCTTCCTTTCCAGAGTCTTTTGAAGAGTGTGTCCAAAGTAGAGATAGGGAATTTGGTTTCTTGCATGAAGAGTATAGCAAGGAATTCCTCAATAATTATTTTCTTGATTAACCTGTGCTTGGAGGGGTTTTAAAACACTTTGATATTCCATGAGATGATCTTCATTGAGGTGGGTTGGGGATTACAAAGTAGAACCTGGTTAACTTGGGGAATCTCCCTGATTCTACTAGCTCTTTTCCCGTGGTGACTGTTCACTACAAGTTTGTTTTTCTTCCTCGTTTTTTGGATTCTTTAAGAATGAATTTAGTATTCAGGAGCAAACCTCCTTGAATGCCAAGAGAAGGAATATTTTGAGCTCGAGCGAGGATTTCCTCCAACTTCTGGATCTACTATGGAGGAATTGAAAGAAAGTATTTCCTCTTGCATGCTTCTTCTAACCCCATGATATCAAGGTCCCCATAGTCGATGCTCTTTGTTTCTTCCTCCATTTCTTCTGGGTTTGAGTCCAGTGCTACTCCTTTGCCTTTCTTTTCTGAGATTTCCCCTGTATGCGTAGGGGTTTGGGGGATCAAAAATGCTTCCGGTTATATCTTAGTTTGTTGAGTCTTTGAGGTATATGGATTCTCTTACGAATATCGCCCTGTGTCTTTGGGAGGTTCGTTCTCATTCTCATTCAGTTGAGCTAGGGTTTTGAAACTGTTGTTGGATGTTGTGGATTTTTTGTTCTAGTTCATGGTTGACTTCCTGTTGTGCCTTTTCCTTCCTGTGACTTTCGTGAACCCCTCGGTTTCATGGTCTGCTGAGTCACTGATCGGTGTAGCCTTTTGATTTAGGGGGCATTCTCTAAATAGGTGCCCGTGTTGGTGACACTTCTGACATCTAAAAGGAACATGTTCATAATCAGTTGTTTGAATCCATTCATAGTCATCATGCAAAAGACTTACCTCGTTAGGGAGTGACTCTACGATTTTCATGTAGACATAAATCCTTGCGTAGGTTGCATGTCTTTTGATATTTGTCTCCTCCTCCGTTTTGATAAATTCTCCGAGAGAATTTCCTATGTCCCGAAGTGTCAGCTCGTCCCAATAGTCCTGGGGGAGGGTGTAGAGCTTGACCTAGACTGGAGCCCAAGTAAATTCTTGCTTGTCTGGGTTGAAGCGTTTTACCCAGTTGCGTAGGTACAGACCCATGGAGTTAAATAAGTATGGCCCTCCGTCCATGATTCGGATTTCTTCTTCAATGTAGGTGAAGATCACATTGAAGAAGCCCTTGGCACATAGCTAAAGATCAATATGGCCCTTGGGCTTCCATTTGGAGGTGATCCAGCCTAAGAGGGATTTTTCTATGGGTCGGAAACCCATTAAATTTCCTATCAATGCATGGTCCTTCATGTATTGGATTTTTTCATTGATTCGATGCACAGGGAGCTCGATCTTAGTTCTTGTGGTGGCCTTGGGTATGCATGTGGAAGTAATTGTTTTTGCATCTGTTGCAGCTGTGGAGGTCGATTTCACTATGGGAGATGCTCCTGTTGAGTCAAGGAGAGGTCCAAATTTCTGTTAACAATCGTTGTCAGCCCCTACCACCACTCCTATGGAAGGTGAACCAATGGTGGGGGGAGCACCCATCCCCCTGCTGTTGTCTATCATGAGGGAGCTTATATGCACTCCAGGTGTGGATGGAGCCCCAAGAGTGGGGAAGAAGGTCTGTCAGGGGAATCCTTCTCAGAAACCACCAAACCCTAGGTCATGGCAGCGCTCCTTCGGATCTCTCATTCTCTCCTCTTTAACAAAAAAATTACTGTAAAGGTAGCGTCTCTGTTAAAAGTCTCTTTAAGAGTAAACATGCATGAAGTAGATATTCAGAATAATAAATCGTGTATTTTATTTATTCCTCCATGTCATACATAGACATTTGCAAGGGGGAGACACATTACTATTCTTACACCATCCAAGGTTAAAATCATAAGTTGGTGTTGGCTTTCTACCATCAACTTATCCTACCCAATCTACTTATGAAAGATAGTTTAACCAATTTTTTTTCCTTTTTAGGAAATATGTTTTATAGAGTCTCTTCACTAAGCTTCCATGTTGTGGTCAACTTACACATGTTGTTAAGGTCACCTAGGACTTGCTCCTGGTGTCATATGCATTTACTTGGGGGTTTCAAACCTAGGTATTTGCATTAATACAAGCCCCATCACCTCGTTTCATACTGCTAGACCACACAACCATAGACACTAAGAATAATGATATACCTCAACATTCTCTTTCCTGCATTCCAATTCACCATTCTAACATTATTCAAAAATATTGATTGTTGATTTGTATAGCTTGGGAGGTACTCCCACAACCCTAGGTTACCGGGTTTGGAAGGAGTTGATCCACAGAAGGGCTTTGTGGGCAATGTTTCCAAGCAGTGGGTTTTGTGCCCAAAGTTGTGGACATGAAACCAAGTGAAGAAATAATTATTTATTCATTGTTTACATGAGGGCACCCTTAATGGAGCAAGGGGGACCTAAGACAACCATGGGATAAAATGAAAGAAATTTATTTTCTAATGTTAGTTTGGGTTTCATGAAGCAAACTCAAGTCAGCTTGGGCTTATGTCATGACATGTGAGGGCTAATTTTTACCCTCATAGAAAACTATATGAAGGAAGAGATGAAGCTCATTTGTACATACCGCAAGAACACTTCATCATAAGGAGACTTCTTTAGTAACACATTCAGACACCACTCCAGCTTGAGATTACTCTTGTAAATTTAAATAGTGAACTCAACAATAAACAAGTGAATGTTAGAAAAAAGGGATAATGGTCGGATAGAAACAATATAGTTGAATTTTCTGGCAGGACTGAATCAAACTCTTGTGGTTAAATCATCTCAGCGTCTCTGAGGGAGTAGTAGACAATAAATCCACTTTGAATTTCAAAAAGTAGCGACCCTCAAATGTACAAAGATTATGTAATGATCCTCAAATGTACCAGAAATGTTGTATCTTTCCAATTATATGCGGCCTTCTCCATATAAGATAGAAACAACTTCTTCAAATTATGGCCTCAAAGCTTCCTCTCTGAGCTTGTAAAAAAGATTGATTTTTTTTTTTTTTCATCAAATGTACCATGCAATGTTGACTCCTCTCTCCACTTACCCTTTTCTAGCCCTTTCAACCACCATTCTTTAAGAAATATGCTAAACCATGAAGTAAAATTTAAAGCTACACCTAAAGCATTGCCACAATGTTCTCTCTTCTTATGTCGTTGAATTCAGCTGCTTTATATCTTGGAAGCAATTTTCACATTATTTTTTTTATTTTGACCTTGTGACATCTTACATAATTTATGTGACTCATGATTTTTCTGGAGTATCCATAATTGTGTATGAAAACTAATTATGGGTACTCCAGAAAAATCATGAGTTACATAAATTATTGAAATTATTGAGTGTCATTTTTAGCTCCCCACTCTTATTGAAATTAAAAATGGATTTCTTGTCTACTACTCCCTCAAAGATGCTGAGATGATTTAACCATAAGAGTTTGCTTCAATCTTGCCAGAAAATCCAACTATATTGTTTCTATCTAGCCATTATCCCTTTTTTCTAACATTCACTTGTTCACTATTGAGTTCATTATTTAACTTTACAAGAGTAACATCAAGCTGAAGTGGTGTCTGAATGTAGACTTGGACATAAGGTAGTGACTCATTTTTCAATGATCAAACTGAATTTCTACCAAAATATGTCCAAGACAGGGCCATTCACCATAATTCTTGACCCTCATTTTTAACCAGCTTTATTTTTCCATGAACTTCTTTATCAAAATAGTTTTAGGTGTTGTAAATGGGAGAACCACTGAAACACACCACATAATATTTGAAACTATTTTTCTTGAGAAAAGCGTCTAGATCTCATTCTACATTAGGGTTTTCGTGGTATCTCCCCCTTGGGTCTGTAGTACCCTCTCCAAATGTACCAACAATGTTGTCTCTTTCCAAAGATATGTTGCCTTCTCCATCTAATATAGCAACAACTTCTTAAAATTATGGCCTCAAAGCTTCCTCTGTAAGCTTGTAAAAAAATGATTTTTTCTTTCTTTCATAAAATGTACCATGCAATGTTGGCTCCTCTCTCCACTTACACTTTTCCAGCCCCTTGAACCACCATGCTTTAATAAATGTGCTAAACCATGAAGTAAACTTAAAATTTACACCTAAATCATCGCCACAATGTTCTCTCTTCTTATGCCACTAAATTCGGTTGCTTTATATTTTGGAAGAAATTTTGATATCATTTTTTTATTTTGACTTTCTGACATCTTACATAATTTATGTAACTCGTGATTTTTCTGGTGTACCCATAATTGTGTTTGAAAAATAATTATGGGTACTCCAAAAAAATCATGAGTTACATAAATTATTGAAATTATTGAGTCTCATTTTTAGCTCCCCACTCTTATTGAAATTCAAAATGGATTTCTTGTTTACTACTCCCTCAGAGATGTTGAGATGATTTAACCACAAGATTTTGCTTCAGTCTTGCCAGAAAATTCAACTATATTGTTTCTATCTGACCATTCTCCCTTTTTTCTAACATTAACTTGTTCATTGCTGAGTTAAATATTTAACTTTACAAGAGTAACCTCAAGTTGGAGTGGTGTCCGAATGTAGACTTGCACATAAGGCAGTGACTCATTTTCCAGTGATCAAACTGAATTTCTACCAAAAGATGTACAGGACCTGGTCATTCACCATAATTCTCGACCCTCATTTTTATCCTGCTTTATTTTTCCATTAACTTATTTATCATAATAGTTGTAGGTGTTATAAATGGGAGAACCACTGAAACACACCACATATGATTAGAGACTGTTTGGCTTGAGAAAAGCGTCTAGATCTCATTCTACATCAGGGTTGCCATGGTATATTCCCTCTGGATCTGTAGTACCCTCTCCAAATGTACCAGCAATGATATCTCTTTCCAACTATATGTTGCCTTCGCCATCTATGCTAGGAGCAATTTCTTCAAATTATGGCCTCAAAGCTTCCTCTGTGAGCTTGTAAAAAAATGATTTTTTTTCATCAAATGTACCATGCAGTGTTGACTCTTGTCTCCACTTACCCTTTCCCAGCCATTTCAACCACCATGCTTTAAGAAATATGATAAACCATGAAGTAAACTTTAAAGCTACACCTAAAGCATTACCACAATGTTCTCTCTTCTTATGCCACTAAATTCGGCTGATTTATATTTTGGAAGCAGTTTTCATATTAATTTTTTTATTTTGACCTTGTGACATCTTACATTATATATGTGACTCATGATTTTTCTGGAGTACCCATAATTGTGTATGAAAACTAATTAAGGGTACTCCAGAAAAATCATGAGTTACATAAATTATTGAAATCATTAAGTGTCATTTTTAGCTCCCCACTCTTATTGAAATTCAAAATGGATTTCTTGTCTACTACTCCCTTAGAGATGCTGAGATGATTTAACCACAAGAATTTTCTTCAATCCTGCCAGAAAATTAATCTATATTGTTTCTATATGAGCATTCTCCCTTTTTCCTAACATTCACTTGTTCACTGTTGAGTTCACTATTTAACTTTACAAGAGTAACCTCAAGCTGGAGTGGTGTCTGAATGTGGACCTGTACACAAGCCAATGACCCATTTTTCAATGATCAAACTAAACTTCTACCAAAAGATGTCCAGGACATGGCCATTCACAATAATTATCAACCCTCATTTTTAGCATGCTTTATTTTTCCATAAACTTATTTATCATAATAGTTGTAGGTGTTATAAATGGGAGAACCATTGAAACACACGACATATGATTTGATATTGTTTTTCTTGAGAAAATCGTCTAGATCTCATTCGACATCAGGGCTGTCATGGTATATTCCCGTTGGATCTGCACTACCCTCTCCAAATTTACCAACAATGATGTCTCTTTCCAATTATATGTTGCCTTCTCTAGCTAATATAGCAACAACTTCTTCAAATTATGGCCTCAAAGCTTCCTCTGTGAGCTTGTAAAAAAATTATTTTTTCTTTATTTCATCAAATGTGCCATGCAGTGTTAACTCCTCTCTCCACTTACCCTTTGCCAACCCTTTCAACCATCATGCTTTAATAAATATGCTAAACCATGAAGTAAACTTTAAAGCCACACCTAAAGCATTGCCACAATTGTGTCTCTTCTTATGCCACTGAATTTGGCTGCTTTATACTTTGGAAGCAGTTTTCATATTATTTTTTTATTTTGACCTTGTGATATCTTACATAATTTAGGTAACTCAAGATTTTTCTAGAGTACCCTTAATTGTGTATGATAGTAAATGGCTATTATGTACTAATATATTGGACTTACGTTCTTCCCAAATTCAATGTCATAGGTTTGGAAGTATGATTGCATGTTTCTGATATTCCTCCATAATTTTTTTGGCTCTGCATTTGCCACCTTCAAAATTAGAGTTCCATGATCCACATCAACAAGATTGGTTCAAAAAGGAAGTTGCATAGGTATTTTATGATACATATTCTACATATGGGTAGATGTTTGCTAATTAATTCATATGCCTATCATACCTATGGCATAGGACCCCCTAGATCCAAATTAATGTGCATTTTGATGCAAATGTACAAGTTGCACATAAAGTGGAAATGTTGTTTAGAGAGTTTTTTAATTTTCTCTATTAGATAGGACAGAAAATCACCACATCTGGATCCTTTTATTCTGGTATTAAGGTTACTGAATCAAGGAGGTAAATTGCAGAGCTTGAGGGAATTTTTCCTAAAGAAATAGTTGAATTTGAGGTGATATTATAGATGTATATAAAGGATGTTTAGTATACTTTACGTTGTCTAACATGACATTATTCTAGAATAATATTTCTAATTAATGAATATTTCCATTTTTTTAATAGAAATTGCTTAGTTGGAAACAATTTCTTCATAGAGTAATCCATTCTTTTAATGCAATTTGTCAAATTCAAACAAGGTTTGCTGCAATAGGCCATCATTAGTGACGGGCAAGTTGGAAGAGTTGTTGTTGATATTTCAAAGCTAAAAAATATAAGGCATCTTCTTCTTTATGAATCCTATGAATGAGATCATCATCTTTACCATTATTCATAATTGTGTCATATTTACTCGCTGTTTTTTACTTTTTGGTATGCAAATCACCCTTTTAAAGGTAGATTTTTATGCTGTCACAACATATTTACATAATTCACAAGGTGAGAAATCAATATTTAGTGTTATTGTGGATTTTAGGTTTTATAATTATAGGTTATTTATAGGCTGTAATTGTCTTTAAAGTTTCACTTTTAATTGAGTATTCAACTGAACATATTGAGTATCTTATACATAACTATTTGTGATTTAGTATCAGCTCTTTTGCTTCATTATAATTAATTCCATTTTGTACTGGAAGATAATTGAACACATTGTTTTTTTTCCAATGTTTTACAGTCTTAAAGTGAACTAATTAATGTGTTATTGTTTGGTGTCCACTACTGAAAAGAGATACTCATATTGTGATAAGTTTCAATTTTTTTTATTTGTTGGTTGTTGTCATGCTTTGAGTGCGGACTTGTGAAATTCCAAATCGCATGTGACTTTACATGATATATATATATATATATCCCCTTCACGTAAAGTCACATTAAAGTTTCACTTTTAATTGAGTATTCAACTGAACATATTGAATATCTTATACATAACTATTTGTGATTTAGTATCAGCTCTTTTGCTTCATTATAATTAATTCCATTTTGTACTGGAAGATAATTGAACACATTATTTTTTTTCCAATGTTTTACAGTCTTAAAGTGAACTAATTAATGTGTTATTGTTTGGTGTCAACTACTGAAAAGAGATACTCATACTGTGATAAGTTTCATTTTTTTTTATTTGTTGGTTGTTGTCATGCTTTGAGTGCGGACTTGTGAAATTCCAAATCGCATGTGACTTTACGTGAAGGGGATATATATATATATATATATATATTTTTCCTTGTGGTTCCTTGGAGATCCGTGTTACATTTGCACAGAAGTTTAGATATCATTCAAATATCTAAATTTTTTAATTTTAATCTGAATATTTACGTGATAAAGGAAAGACAAAGGTCCCAATTATAAAAAATCACCCAACAACAACAACATTGAGATTTTTCTTTCATTGAACCTATAACTTATTGCATTTGTCTTCATCAATTCTCTTCTTCCATATGCTATCCACTTATGACATTTTCTTTGCAACATTTGGTGCATTTGCATGTTATAGGTCATTTGTAGGCTATAAATGCCTTCAGAGTTTCAATTCTAATTGATTATTCAACTGAACGTATTAGGTCTCTTATATGTATCTATTTTTCCCTCCACCCACTTTTCATAACTTCCATAACCATTAGGGAGGGACTGCAGCTTCGATGATGTTTTTCTTGTTTAATAAAATATTATCGAGACTTTAATTTATTGAAAGTTGTAGAATTTACAATATATAAAGTTTCAAGATATAATTAAAAGTCTAATTCTTTAAAGGGTTCTAGCTCAACGGAAGATCAACTGCTTTACAAGAAGGTGGTTGGTGATTCGATTCCAACGTGCCCTGATATTCATATGGATTGGCAACGATTAGTTTTTTGTGATAGAAGCTCTTTTGACCATCACCAATGAGCTTATGGTAAAAAAATTTGACCCTCACCAAAATATAAAATGGTGATGGTTAACGAACGCCACCATATATACGCATCAATAATGACGAACATGAAAGGTCTGTAACCATAAATTGTTTTTCTTTATATGAAATGGTGAGGGTCATTTTTTTTCATTATAGTAATTATTCGTGACGGACCTTGAAGTCAACAATGAGCTTATCATGACATTTTTTGACCCTCACTAAATATTAAATGATGACGGTTAACAAATTTCACCATATATATGCACCAATAGCGACGACCAAGAAAGGTCCATCACAATAAATCGTTGTTGTTAATATGAAATGGTGACACTCACTATCCATCATTATAATCAATATTCGTGACAAACCTTGCATGTCACCACAAAACATACCTTTGGTGATGCCACCTTTGGTGACGTTCAGTTTTTTGGTGTCAAGGCTATTGTATGTCACCATTGCTCATATGAAATGGTGACAATCACTATCTGTCATTATAAATAATTATTGGTGACGAACCTTGAATGTCACCACAACACCTATACTTTCGACGACACCACCTTTGGTGATGTTCAGTTTTTGGTGACGAAGGCTCATTTGACTATCACCAATGAGCTTATGGTGACATTTTTCACCCCTCACTGATGTCCTTTTTTCTTGTAGTGACATGAAAACTCACGTCAAAGGAATTTACAACTGATGAGTGGTTTAGTTGGGCTGCATTTTCTCAACTTTCAAGGAAACATTCCTTGCCTTTATATTGGATTTTATACTTTCATAACTATAATAAAAGGTTAGATCATTTTAATGCATGACAGTCGGTTCAAATACCTTGAATACATTGTCATGTTGATGTTGATGGAGAACCATTTTGGGTAGCTAGCTGGCTTTTCAAAATGACTCCACTTCTCGACTTGAGTTGTGGAAAATGTGCTTTTCATAGGAAATAGTGAAATATTATTATTCAATGGAAGTATGAGGTGTAAGAAATATTCTCAATTTTTCCCTTGATCAAAATTAGGAGCCATCAAACAATCAGAGGATCAGAAGCAATGGGTACCAACGTTGTTCATCCTCTAGAGTATATGCATGATCTATAAACTATATCATATCTTTCACAGACAGATGCAATTTCAATAGATGAACTTCTTATGGGTCCTCTTGGATTTAGTGTGGAACAATTGATGGAGCTTAATGGCCTTAGTGCTACAATATCCATTGGAGAGGTTTACAAGCCCAATGACTACAGTCAGGTTCTAATCATTTTTGGTCCTGGAAATAGTGGTGGTGATGGACTTGTGACTACATGCCACCTTTATCATTTTGGATACACGCCATATGTTTTTTATCCAAAATGGAAAAATAATCCTCTTTATCATGGGCTCGTTACTCAGCTAGAATCACTTGTTGTTACATTATTATCACCAGAGGAGTGACCGACACAACTAGACAACAATTTTTACATTGTAGTGGATGCAATTTTTGGGTTTTCATTCCATGGTAAGTTGTATTTTTTAGTGTCTTTTCTGTGTAGGACAATCTTGCAGTCTTACAGGTTGCAATATTATAAATTATGTGTTGAAGCCAATGTACAAGTGCATTTGCAAGTAATTTACTAATAGAAAGTACTTAGCCTAAGCAAGCACTGTGGACAACAAATCCCATACAAGCAGGTCCAACAATGTTTGTGGGAACTATTGGGGTTAAGGTTAAGACTCTAAATCTTCCTCAAGGAGTTTTGTTAGTGAAATGCAGGAAAAACCCATACATATTCTCTTAGAAACATGTCATTTCACATGTTATAAGGACCCATATTTTGCTGCAATAAAGATCCCATTGAGGCTTACGAGTAATAGTTTGATGCTTGAATTTAACAGTCTGGTTGTGGTCATGCTTTCCACTAAAATGCCCTGTGAAATCACATCCATTAAATTGTGTTCTATGTGTGCACTGTGCACTTCCAATTACTCTGGTGTGTTCTATGAATTGAATTGAAGCTCTAGCGAGTTGATGGGTAGAAACACTGAGGGAAAACTTAAAAGCCACAGTGCTAACTGGAAGAAGCATTGTTGGCTAGAACCATGAAAAGAGAAATTACTAACTTATTCAAATCCCAAAAAATTATGAATTGTATGGCATACAAAGGTATACCAAGTCTAAGGTCGAGTACAATGAATTATGGCATGGTTTCCAGCATCTATAACAACTGAGGGCTACAAGAATGACAAGCCTTGCTCTATCATCACAAAACCAAGTTAATACCTAGGTGTTTTCCCTAAGAGGGAAACCCTAGTCTTCATCCTCTCAACTTAAGTACTTCCTTGAGGGTTCATGAACTTTAGAGTAATTTATTTTTTTGTAATAAACCCTTTCCTTCTAGTCTTGACCTTCATAACACCTTTTATCATCAAAAACCTCAAAACCCTAGGACTTGAACATCTTTTCTAGGGATATTATTTTAGAATGATTTTATTCTTTGAAGTCTTGAACCATTATTATGCCTCTCGCTTGAATGAGCTCTAGCAAGGTCACTTTATACATTATCCCTAGAATATCTTTTTTAAGTGATCTCTCTCCTACCGAGGCTCCTCCCATTGGTGAAAGTCTGTAAAGGGAAGGGGGCTTTGGCTGAGATGAAATTGAGCCTCTACCCCATTCTTGGCATATTTTCTAGTTTATACCTTGTAGGGTTTCCCTCTCTAGGGCCTGCTAGATTTTGTGGAAAAACGCCTTTCCCTTGGCCTCTATTTATATTTCACTTTTAGGGTTTCTACGGAAAAATCTAGAACCTTTTATATTTTTACCCACTTTCCCTTATAATATTAATTTGAGTTCTTTTCCCACTCACTTAGGGTTAGAACTCATGAATTGGGTACTTAAGTCACCTCCTCACAAATCAAGTACCCATGATCTGTGGAAGTGCCTCCCAAGATACAAAAATTAATAAATAGTCCATGACATCATATCAAGCGTTGATCAATAGCATTGCTGGATGGTTCATTGTCCAAGGAGGAGAAAATTCTCTTATGGGTTACCCACATTTTGGTGGGTAATTGGGCCCATCTCCTTTCTGTGCCAATTATAACAAGTCGTGAGAACCTTAACAACCCTGTAAGTTTGATCAGTAAAAAGACCTTTCATTGTATTGTATCTCTCAGTGGTAGAGCTAAAGATATTATCATTATAGCTAAATACTTTCATTGCCACAAGATTGACACCATTCTATATGCAAACATTCGAAGGCCCATCTAAAGTGTGTTGCCTTATCCTTCAAAAACCT
This sequence comes from Pinus albicaulis, assembly GCA_034641835.2. Taxonomy (NCBI): domain Eukaryota; kingdom Viridiplantae; phylum Streptophyta; class Pinopsida; order Pinales; family Pinaceae; genus Pinus; species Pinus albicaulis. The sequence continues at coordinate 64,595,588 of CM076577.1, read as the reverse complement.
CTCTCTGTAAAGGAGTTTAGATTATTCAATCTAATGGGTATAAAAAAATTGATATTATTCAAGAGATGTGATATTTTTTAACCCATAAATAATTTCAAACAGTTTATTTAGTTTTTATTTGTAACTATTCCACGTATAAAAGTCATGTACAATATAGCAAAGCATCAAACATTATTTTATGTTTGAAACAACGATGAACAATTTTCCAATTAAACTTTCAAGAAATAAAACTTACTACACCTTAACATAGGAATAGGGAAGTGGAGGGCCAACACAACCAACAGTCATATCATCCCATTCGGAAAAGGTTGCACCAGCACAAGTTTCAGGGAGACCATATCCCTGCTCAATTGGTGCCCTGGATAAAAATGAAAGATGTTAACAATCCATTAGTGTCCAGTTATTCTAGGAGTATAATAATACTGTTCAAATCCAACTACAGTTACAGAATAAACAATTCTCCACAGAAGTTGTTGGAGTTGAAGAGTGCATGAAAACACAAAAAGTTTTACATTCATAGGTGATAAGAAAATTTAATTATGCCCAGACAACAAATCAAAAGAGAGAGAGAAAATCCAAAATCGTAAAAAAAAACTAAAATTGTATTAACAACTTCAGAATTCAAGAAAAAATTGGCAGCAAACTATTTTACATTTAGTTAAAAGAGTCCCAAGTCCACTGACAAAGCTTGAACATATGAAGAAAATTTGGACATTTACTAAGCACAATGGAAATGTTTGACAAGACAATTCTCAAAGTTTTCATATCCCTGATGATGGGTGGAGTGTCCACCCAAAACATTGGAAAAAATAAATTCTAAAACACATTTCTTTTCCGAAAATTCATCTTACAAGACAATTCTTTGTTCACAACATCAAACACCATAAAAAATAATACCCGTCTCTAATATTTACTAGAAAACTGTAAAAAAATATCCAAGATGACAAAAAATATTCATGATATAAGGTTAATGCTATCCCAATCCAATTGTACCTTGGATTAAAAATGAACATGTTATCCCAAAATTATAGTGTTTAGTTATTCTATGAGTAAATGTTGCTCAAATCCAACTATAGTTACAAAATTAACCATTCTTCACAGAAGTTGCTGGAGTTGGATAGTGTAGGAAAGACTCAAAATTTGTATTTATTTAACAAAGCAAGAGTGTAATAAATTTATATATGCCCAAACAACAAATTAAATTGAAATAAATTGTATCATTTCCAAGGACTGGTTTGCAAGTTGGAAATAAAAAAGAGATAAATTTCTAAAAGTTTATATCTCAAAGTGTTCACATATCTCTGAATCAAGAGCCATTTGTCTGTCAAATAAACACATATAATCTATAAATTCATACCCAACGCAAATGTTGATGGAATCGGTGTGTATCTCCTTAAAGAGGGGCTCCACTAGAAGGTCAACCACAAATATGGCCTCCAAGAACTACACGTATATTTTTAAAAACAAGTACATTCCAGAGAAACTTCTCTGGACCCCATGCCCCTAGCCCAGCTCCTTCTATAGCAGCCACTATACGACTATAGGCGGTATTACACAATTTTTTTGCAACTCCACCAATTGCCTCAACCTACATCAGTAAAAGCCCCATATGCTATTAAAACTCTAATTATACACTACAAAAATCATAGTGACAAAGAAAATTATAAAAATATGATTCATATATGTTATTCGTCACATCATCCTTGATGGAATCTAAAATAGCCGGTACAACAGTCATCAATGTGGGACCCAATATAGAAGCATCACCTTTGGTTCCTTTTTTAATCTTGCAGATGTATCAGTTAGTGTGAAATCAGAACCATAACCAATAGCACTTCCTGAAGCAACAAACTTACTCAGCTTAACAAGACATCATGTTTTAACTAAAAAGCTGAAGTCTGCAAATCTATGTGCATCATATTTATTCAATCAAGAGAAGATTCAGGTTACTGCATCTCAGCTTCTAGTTCAAGAATATGAGCTAACGGCAAGTATGCCAGATAATTGTCCTTATTACTCAGGCCTCGAACAATCTTCATCACAACAACAATTGTTGCTACAACATTTGCATGAGTCATCATGACTCCCCAGAAGGACAGAATAATATTAAACAATAGGATTTTTAAGGAAAGAAATGTCAAATGCACAAGAAAAACCCAAAATCATGAAACTGCAACAGTATAAAATTTCAAATGTGTTACTAGTCTATAACAAAGATAAAAGAATGGTGTAAAAATTTTAAACCCTTTCACATTGATTTATATAGGAAATTTAAGCACATTGAACATGAAACAAGCAAAGCATACGGGGGAGAAACTGAAACTATCAATAAAATATTGGATGGAAATAAGCAATAATAAATAAACTGGCACTCTGGAATTAAGCATCTTATGAAAAATTCAAAAAAATCTATCTCATGCAAAGTTCATTTTACCCTTCAATTTTTGGAAGTATTGTGCCAGGCTGTATCAATATTTCCTTCATCCAACAGATGTTATATCCAACTATATATTATGAACCTTAAAAGAACTGTCTAAACTAAGGTAACAAGCATGGAAGCATTAAATTTTGCAAGAGCATATTCTTGGTTTCTAGGTATTGTTGTTTCCTCTGTACTTGGAATCAACAAAACATAAACATATGTCTTAGCTCCATCCATTGATTCCAATGGCATATATGGGATCCTTGATTCGCTTGAAGGAATCAACACCATTGCAACTCCTTTAATTCTTAGGTGAATCCTAGAGGCTATGTAATCAACTACCTAGCAGGCTCATTTTTGAAGTTTTAAGTTTAATATTTGGGTTGAAACTATTATTGTACAAAATGTGAAAAGATAAAAAAACAATATAGTTGACCATATAAGAAAATACCAAATATAAACTTCGGGCAGAAAGAGACAATATAGCTTGTTTAGTATCACCAATTTTTTTCTTTTCTTGCATTTTATGTTGTCCTTCTAACAGATTCAAGCCAATGTAAAAATACAAATAAAAGCAGAATCAAAACATTTATTTAGAGACTTGATCTGTGACTTGTTTTGAGAAAACCTGTAGCTAGTTCAGGATATTTTCTCTTGAAATGAAAATTTCCCAGTTTGAGTTTTTAAAGGAAGATTTGGAAGTTGAACCTGGGATAGTCACTTCTGCCTATATACTGTTGGTGGTATTTTGAACTATTTCCAAATAACATATAATTCAAAAAATATTGTTGGAGGATTTACAAGATAGACTAGATTTAGCCAAGTCACCACTTTCTAGTGAGTGATTTTACAACAACAACTTGTTATTAAAGAAAATGTCTCTAAAGATGGTTTTTTTCATATATAACCATCAATGGTAGCTTCAAACTCTAGTTCCTCATGTTTTCCATTTCATTTTCCAAAACTTGAAAGACTTTAGAGAAGAATTTCAAAGTAACCATTTAAAACAACAAAGACATCAACTAATATATTATGATCAATATGAAGAAAGATGGAGGACCAGGAAACCCCAGGTACTAACAATTTCCAAAAATATGTGAGATCATTGAAGTAGTTTTTTTGAGAATTCAACAGTGCACATAAAAAGAATATGCCTTGTTTGCAAGGGCTCAAAACTAGACTAACTGTATGTGCTTTACAGCAATATGCACACTCTAATGTGAAGAGGATTGAAAATTATATATATATATATATATATATATATATATATATATATATATATATATATATATATATATATAATCATTCTATAGCAGTATGTCAGTGTCTGGAAACTCTAAACTTCATTATGTTTCAAAACTTTCCATTTAATCCTACATTAATCTCACCTTCACTTCGACTTCCTTACCTCCTTTAAGGGGAGAATGATTGAAAATTTACATCAATATATTATTCCATTGACTCTACATCCAATCAAGGAAAAAGAGCATCTACCCCTACCATACATGACACATATGATAATGATGATGATGATGATTTTTAACATTCATTAAGACCACCTTTGGTCTATTGGCCTTTTAAGAAAAAAGATGAATAAAATGTCAAGGAATTACTTGGCTTTCTTTCGAATCATATCTCTATGCTCAAAAAAATTGAAGAAATGATTTCCTAGATCTCTGTATTTTTTATGGGATAAAATGTTAGGAAGGTCACTGTTATAATAAATATTTTTATATTGACATATAATGTGGGCATAAGCAGGACATGCTAAGAGAGAGTGTTATCCATCCTCCACCCCTTCAAGGGACAGGTCACAAATGAAACAACACAGCTAACATGGAAGAGAATAACTAGAATATGGAGCATCAGAATAACCCTTTACATCTAAAAATTTCCTAGAATGAAAATCTGCAATATTCCTAAATAGAAGATCAAGAAACACAAACTAAGTTTGCACAAACCCATGTTTTTACAGAGCACTTCCCATAATCTATTGTTGGTCCTGAGTAAGATAACAGAGGCATTGCAGATCTTGAATTGCCATTTGAATCTTTTGTTTCATAAATTGGAGGTACTTCCATGCAACAATGCTTAGGGTCATATTTACTCCTAATTATTATGTAGTTGTTTCTTGTCATACTTATGTTTTAAAGCATCCACTAGATGTTATCAGAATGGTCATCTTACTAAAACATGCATTCCGAACTATAGAATTAGTGGGTATCCAATGGATGATTCTATAAAGAATTAACGAGATTATACCATATTTATCATTGAAATATATGTATATGAATAAAAGATAACACATAGTCAGTGAATTTACAAGAGGCAATAAGAATAAATAGATAATAGATATAAACGAGATTCTTTGAAATAAATATAACACATCATAAAAAATATTAGTAATTGTTAGTAATCTATAATACGTATGTTGATTGCATCCTCTAACTGTCAAGTTTTTGGATTATTTTCAATATTTCTGACTTCTACCAACTGTCCAGCATCTTGTTGGAGGTAGCATGATCAAATCGAAACAAGGCTTCCCATTAGAAGGCATAATGAAAAGAGTACAACTCTTGAATAGAGAGTATCCAAGATCTGCAGGTTTTCTTCTAATGGTTCAGTTGATTTTAGTCTGAGTCTAGTTAATTAAAACCTAGTTTTACAAAAGGACCCTCACAAAGGCTGGCAGTGAGAAAAACTCTTCCCCTCCATTATAACTGGCTTGGGTGAAATTTGAAACCATTAAAGGGTTTCTCATTTCATCTCACTTCACCTAATGGGTTATTTTAGTTGGATACAAAAAGTTGAGCAAGGTATGTTGTAGAGAAAGAGTTGTTTTTCCTCTACATCGATAGACGTGTTAATGAAAAAGGAGCGTTGATCTCAACAGGTCCCTCCACCATCAACTTATGAAATCAACATCAAGATGTCTTCAGCCAGGGCACAATGGAAGACAACTAATGGTATTATTTTCTTTTAGCTAATAATTGCCTAGTGAAACATGTTTATGTATGGATGGCAATAAGTCATTTGTGTTATTAAAATGAGTAAATCTAGGACAACTCTCACATTCTTAAGAGCCACTTCAGGCACCAAAATACTGAAAGGGTCCCCTTTCCCTAAGGTTTAATGTCATGGAAATGTGCCATTGGGATCATAAGAGGGAGGAATGAGTCTTTTATTTGAAGGATTTTCATATTTCAAGGTGTTAAGCACAAGACATATGATTCATATAATTGAGACTAATATTTTGTCCTCTATTTTGTTACAGTGGGAAGAGCCTTGCAATCTCTGTCACTACACACCAAGAAAATTATTGTGGCATATTTTGTAAATTAGATTAAAAATGTTGAACAAATAGACCTGCCTCCAGAAATTTTGATTTCTTGTCTGGGCTTAAAATGGCTCAAATGTAGTCTCAAGAAATTATATTGAGAAATAAAATATGGTTGCATGAAGCAATCTAATTTATCAGTGAGTACCCAACATCTCGCCATTACTTAGCTTATGAGATTAATTTTCAATTAAAATAGCTGAAATGCTTCTGTCAAAAGCTCATGGATGCTTCTGATAGAACTAAGAACATATACCCTTCACCTATGGCTACTTTGTTAACCAACACTTATTGGATTCCTCACTTGTAACATGAGTAGCGTAAATGCCCATGTAAGATGTAAGAATATCAATATAACAAATTTAATGTAATAGAAGCAAAAACAAGCATTTGAATGAAATTCATAAAGTTGGCACAATTGTGGTCAATAACGGATAATGAAAAACTAACAATAGAAAGAAATATGTATAAAGGTAAAGTCATATACTGCTAACTTGAAAACACAAATTATGCATATGTGCTACACTTTAATGCATAACTTCTGGCAAGATTTAGTTCCCACACTTCTCTTGATTGCTATTGAAAAATATCATTGTAAAAGGAAGACATAACATGGGAGATTAAAATATGATTAAAATTGTAATGGATGTAGATCAACCATGGATATAGTAAGCTTTATCTGATTCTTAGGGTTATTAATAGAGATATTGCAAGTTATAAGACATACCATGCCTCCATTCACTCAATACTTGTATTATCCTCTTAAGATCCTTAGTTCTGCATTTGGAAGATGAGAGTGCCTCTGTATCACTCAACCACTGTTCATGCTTGGTTTATTTCACTGTAAAGAAAACAAATGGAAACCAAAAGCTTCTTGATATGTGTTCACCAAAAGTAAAGGCAGTTATCTACTCCAAGAAATTTGTTGGAGAAGAACAAGAAATTTGTTGGAGCTGCAGCTGGAGAGGCCTTAGCCTCGCAATTTGAACTTTATTTCTCTTTGATCACATGCTTGATTTCAATCTATATGGGATCGGTGTGGTATCTTGATAGTGGTGCGTCTTTCCATATGACGAGAGACAAGGAGTTGTTTAGTGACTTGGAGGAGAAGGACCTCTAGATCCATATAGAGATGGGTGATTATGGTCGATACCGTGCGATCAGAATTGTGACCATTACCTTTGAGAGGGAGTCCGGTAATCCATTCTTGTTGAAGGATTTTATGCATGTTCCAGGTTTGAAGAAGAACTTGGTCTCGGTCGCAATTTTGGAAGACAAAGGTTATGATGTTGTTTTCAGTGAGGGAAAAGCCCTCCTTCGACATAAAACAACGGGTCAAACCAAGAAGATAGGGGTTCGAATTAAGAATCTCTACAATCTGGAGGTAGATGGCTGTGCTACAATGGTGGGAAAAGAAGAAGAAGTGGTGAGCCAAGATGAGGGCGAATTATGGCACAGGAGATTGGGCCATCTTCACCATGGCGCCTTGAATATTTTGCAGCAGATTTCTACTGGAATTCCCAAGGGTACTCTTGCTTAGTCATATCAGTGCAAGGGATGTACTATGGGTAAGTTTGTGAAGACCACCTTTCATGAGAAGGAGAACCGTGCTTCGGTGATCCTAGAGAGAATTCACACAGACGTGTGTGGACCTTTCTCAGTTGCTTCAATAGCAAAACACAAGTATTGTGTTATATTTGTTGATGACTATTTTCGTAGATGATGGATCTTATTCATGCAGAAGAAGAGCGAAACGTTCTTAAAGTTCTGTGAGTTCAAAGCATTGGTGGAGAAGGAGTCGGGGAAGCAAGTGAAAGCTCTACGGAGAAATAATGGTGGTGAATACATCTCAGGCGAATTCAAAGACTTCCGTAGCAAAGAAGGAATTCGAAGAGAAATCATAGTGCCGCATAACCCACAGTAGAATGGGGTCACGGAGAGGAAGAACAAAACGATCATGGGTGCTGCACGAGCGATGTTGCATGACCAGGGCCTACTGATGCACTTGTGGGCAGAAGCATGCAACACTGCGGTTTATGTGAAAAGCCGTTGTCCTCATAGAGTACTTGGCATGAGTACACCTGAAGAAGCTTTTACTGGTAATAAGCTTGATATTTCTCATTTGAATATTTTTGGCTCATCTATTTACATTCATGTGACAAAGGACGCCAAGAAGAAGCTAGAGCCGACTGCAGAAGTTGGGATATTTGTGGGGTACACAGAAACACCCCATAATTATCGTGTGTATTTTCCAGACAGTCAGATGACTGTGGTGCGACGGGATATACAATTCAATAAGGTGAAAGCCATGAAGTTGTTGCTTGAGAGGGAGCTACACTTGCATGCAGAGGAGGAACTTCTTGCTCCCAAAGATGAGCCTCTAGATGTGGATCAACCACAGGAGGAGATTCATGGAGTGGAGGAGTTCACTCATGCAGAACCAAACATCAGACAAGGTAGAAAGTGTACCATAGAAGTTGAGAGACTGAAGCTTGATGCGGCACAGATTGTAGGAGTCCCTACATCATAGCACATACAGAGACAGTCACCTGACTTATTTATTGGATACATGGCTCTTATGAGCAAGTTTATCATGATAGGGCCATCTTATTTTGAAGAAGTAGTGCAGGAGCCCACATGGGTAGATGCTATGGTGGAGGAGTATGACTCCATTGTTAGAAACAGTGCTTGGGAGATTGTTCCAAGGCCGGTGGGAAAATCAATTGTAGGATCAAGATGGATCTACAAGGTAAAACAAGTTGCTGATGGGAGCATCGAGAAGTATAAGGTAAGATTTGTTGCCCGGGGCTTCTCACAGATCGAGGGGATTGATTATGAAGAAACCTTTGCACCTGTCGCACAGTATTATTCCATACGGACCATCCTTGCTCTCTCAATGCAGATGGGTTGGCACATTCATCAGATGGATGTGAAGACTGTGTTCCTTAATGGGATCATTGAGGAAAAGGTGTACATTGAGCAGCCTGAAGGATTTGAGATCTACAACAGCGAGTCGCATGTGTTCAGGCTCAAAAGAGCATTGTATGGGCTGAAGCAAGCACCACGTGCTTGGTACACTCGGATCAACAACTATTTCACTAGACTTGGCTTCACCAAGAGTGAGGTGGATGAAAATATGTACCAAATTGTGGTGGAGGATAAGCTTTTATTCATTGTTCTTTATGTTGATGATTTAATACTAACGGGTGATGAGCAGTTGACACACTCATGCAAGGAAGATCTTGCAAAGGAGTTTGAGATGAAGGATTTGGGCCTCCTTCATTATTTCCTTGGATTGGAAATATGGCAGCAGGAAGGTGAATTGTTTGTGTCTCAAGGCAAGTATGTTCGAGAGATACTGGAGAAGTTTCAGATGCAAGGCTGCAAGCCTATCGACACTCCTCTTCCAGGAAATTGGAGGAAAGAGGATGCTACATCAACAGAGGTAGTGGATGCCACTGTTTATCGACAGTTGGTGGGTTCGCTCATTTATTTAGTTAATACAAGACCAGACATATGATATGCGGTGAACCAGCTTTCACAAGAGATGGTTAAGCCTAGCAAGCTCTTTTGGAAGGCAATAAAGCATGTCCTGAGATATCTCAAGGGCACATCTGAGTATGGTTTATGGTACAGACAGACGAATGAGGTGAAGTTGCATGGCTTCATGGATGCAGATTGGGCAGGCAGCCCAACGGACAGAAAGAGCACATCAGGAGGGATTTTCAGTATCGGATCTACGACAGTTTCTTGGTACAACAGGAAAAAAAGATCCGTGGCACTTAGTTCAGCGGAAGCAGAATACATGGCAGCAAGTCAAGATGCATGTGAGACTATCTGGATGAGGAAGATCCTGGTTGGTTTGTTTGGTTCAAATTTAGATTCTACAGTGGTACATTGTGATAATCAGAGTTGCATTAAACTCTCGATTAATCATGTGTTTCATGATAGATCTAAACATATTGATATCTGGTATCATCATATCAGAGATTGTGTGCAGCGGAAGATCATGTTGCTTCAGTACATTTCTACGGAGGATCATGATGCAGATATTTTGACGAAGGCGCTCACCAGGATAAAATTCGAATACCATAGAGGTAGGATCGGGGTGAAGGATAATCCCTATCTTATTGAGAGGGAGTGTTGAGATTCAACAAGATGATGAGCTTAGTGAAAAGATTCGCCTTCACTAAGTGGGCCCGCAGGCTATTTTTGGCGCAAGTCTATTTTTAGACATGGTGATCGTATTTCAGAAGTTTCAGGATGCTATTTGTGGATGGTTGATCAAGTTGGAAAAATAGATGAAATTCTATTTTTAGAATATTGGGAGAAGTCTATTTATAGATCGTCAATCTAAAAATAGAAGTGTCGATTATTATTAACCCTTAATAATAAACGAAAATAAACAACAACTTATTCTCTTGGAGCACTTAATTTCAGTGCACAAATTTGGAAAATCAATGGGCTGAAGGAATTACGCAATTCCTAGGGTTTACTGGTGGTTCATGGATGAAGGACTCAGTTAGAACTGAAGTGGCAAATTTATGACAGAGTTGGAAGAGTAGTTCATGGAGTTGTATTCAGTTTAACTTAGTTAAACTCGGTTGAGCTAGTTGTATCTAGTCTAACTGAATGATACACTAGTGAGAGTGGAGTGAATTAATTAGTTAATTAATTCACAAATAATAACTCATTAATCAACTGAACAATACAACAGTTAACTATAGTGCATGTCAGTTCCAGTGGAGACCCAGTGGAGAGATAGGTGAAAGGGAAAGATGGACTATTTGTTGTGACTATAGTGATGCATTGATTGCACCACACACACATTGGAGTTTCCAATGAGGATTTCACAGTCAAAGCAAGGGTAATTCGAATTCATTCAGAGCTATTCTTCAGCAGGGATTGTGCAGTGGAGGCAGGCTAGCAGGAGGGCAGAGATCGGTGCATGGATTTGCAGATTTCTTCTATGTTAGTGTGTGACGATTGATTGTATTGAGAACTTGATGTAATAAGATTTGTATGAGATTGTTACATGATCTCCATGATACATAATATATGATAGTTTGGGTTTTCAGCTTCAGGCTTTCCGGTTAAACAATTGTGTTATGTGCGATTGCTTTTATTTATGCTTCACATGTGTTTGCAATTAATTTTCCACAAAAGATTAACAGTGGAATGATTATGTATTTTACAAGAAGTTAAATATTGTGAGATCAGGGGAATCTGGATGTATGCATGCTTCGTGTATACTAATTTCTACAATCTAGATGAATGGTTCCAGGCCCTACAACACTAAGAGATCTATTGTCACCAACATAAATATTTTTGGTGTTACAATAATTTAAAGAAGAAAACATGGCTTTATTTTTGGCCATGTGGTAAGAGGCTCCAGAATAAATGAGCCACTCATGAGAATGGGAAGAAGAAGATACATTCAATGCACAACTAGATATTGATGCTTGACAACCACAAGTAGATAGTGGCATTCCCGAAGATGAAGTTGAAGAGTTTCTCAAATTGATGTTGTGCTTCTTCATTGTTTCTTCCAAGGCTTCCATCTTCTTAAAACATTTTGGCTGTACATGGCCATCAAGATTACAAAAGTTGCAATGTCTATCTGTCTTCTTCCCTTTATTTGTATTTTCCTTATAATTTTGTTGAGTTGCTTTTTTAGTTTGCGGCTGAAATTGCTTAAGACCCTTGTTTGGTTTAGGACCATTCTTTTTAGGATGGTTCTTCTTAGGATTCTTTTGATATGGTTGTTGTTGGGATACTAAGGCTTTCTTAGAAGGGTTTCCGGTATTAATGAGACTGATGTGTAAGAGTTTTTCTTGTTCTTTTATCAAGGAATTGCAAAAGGCATAAAAATAGGGGGACTTGTAAGTTGTTCCTTGAGAAATGAGGGCTTCTCTAGTGGAATGGAAGGTGGAAACAAATAGAGATTATGCAGGGACAAGTTTTGTAATAATGGAATAGATAAGGCTACCATATTCCTTTTTGACCTTACACCCTTCTAAAAGAAGTCTAAGGGTCTTGAATTTGGACAAAAAATTTTCAATAGAGGAGAAATTATTGGGGTCCAAATTAAACAACTCATTTTCAAGCTAGTGGGCTCTAATTTCATTTTTAATGCCAAAAACATTATTTAGTTTTTTCATAGCTTCAACAGGGGAGTCAATTTCTTGGATATAAATCTAAGATCTTGAGCAATGAACATTAATATCAACCATCATGTTTGATCTTGTTTATTTTCCCATTTAGCAGCTTTATCTCCATCGGTAGGTTTAGTTTCTTGTCATATGGCTATTCTATAAAGCCCTTTACCTCTAAGTAAGTCTCCCATGTAGGATAGCCATCGGAAATAATTGGTGTTGTTAAGAATAACCGGGCATGCACTTTCCATTTTTAAAAATCTTGAAGCTGAAAAGGTTGAAACCAACAGCTCTAATGGAAAAATCTCAAAAAATTAGGACGGTTAAAAAAAACAGCTCTGAAAACGGTTTCCAGATGAAGAAGTTATGCCTTTTTCAAAAAAAGTTGTAGTAGATGCCGAACAGTTACATGATAGGTCGAAAGTTGATGATGAGGTTGTACTTAAGAAAAAAAAATCCCCTCCATTTCCAAACTTAATATAATAAGCTCACTTAAAAAAAACTACTTTATGTGACCCACTTTTATAAATAAGTGAGAGTCACTTTTATAATGTTACTTTTTAAATAAAACTTTTTTTTTAAATGGCAACTTGCCATAAAGCTTTTTAAGAAATAGAACTTAACAAAAAGTTTTTTAGAAAAAAGAAGCTTGACAAAGAGACTTGAACCCAAGGCCTCTATTCTCTTAAAGTAACTTTACACCAAGTGAACTAGTAAAATGATTCTATAATTGTTTGAAAGGAGGAAGGTTTTTTTTTTCCTCTTCGGTTTGCATGTTTTTTCCTGCATAAAAAAAAAACAATCCGTGAAAAGAAAAAAAAAACAAACCTTACGGAAGAACTTTATATTTCCGGTTAGTCCTACCGACAACTATCAATTTTTCTCACTATTTCTGATTTCCTGAGATCGCACAAAGTCGCGGGGAAAGAGCATACGTAGCAGAAAAATCTTGTCTTCCTATTTTTGATTTGTCGAGATCGCACCCAACACAGAGAAAAGAGAATACGTAGAGAAGAGGGTACATATCCAATATATATATATATATATATATATATATATATATATATATATATATATATATATATATATATAAACCGAAATAAACAGAGAGATTAATAACTGCAAAAAACAGAGATACTATAACTGCAAAAAAAATGCTTTATATCTTAAGATCTAAAATGAAATAACTTGGGCAACCAGAAACCTTTTTGCATGAAACGAAAGGGGTTCCTCACTGTAACAGAGGCTCCAGACACAATAGAGTAGCTCAAGTGTCAGTAATACCGAGGATAGAATGAACCGTCAGATCACTACATGTCGTGACCATCAGATTATAAGTTACAAATGTAGATAGTAAAGAAACACACTTTACCTAACTTTATGCTAGACCAAGTTATACTTAACTATTACCTATGTGTTGGAATATCCTAACATCCCCCCTTAAGAACAACTTGGGATAGGATTGAAGGATTTACAAAGGTGACGCAATAGGAGACTATTTACTAAGTGTCAGAATATCCTAGCATTTTTTCAATGAGTTGGTTGGGTTCCCAAGTCGAAAAAAAGTAACGCTGTCTATGAGGGCATGACAACTAGGGAGTGCTAAGGTGTGCAGGGAATCCCAGGAAGTGCTAACAAATTACATAAAGTTCCAAGGCATGTTAGGCATTCCAAGATGTGCTATGTACTAGGGTTTGGCTCCAACACATGCTAGGGAGTACCAGCGAAACATAAAGGAGGACTAGTTTCAATTGCATGGAAATGAATGAATAAGAGTGTGTGATAGGGAGTGTTAGCAAGTTCTAGGTGTGCTAATGAGGGAGTGACAAGGTATTTTAGGTAGTTATAAGGCATGATTGAGTGCTAGGAAATCATGCCAAGATATATCAAGTTCCAAGGTTTGCCAATGTGTGCCAAGGAGTGTTAGGGAGTGGTAGAGAAACACAAGGGAGCACTATGCTGTAATGCATGGAAATGAATGAATACGAGTATGTGATAGGTAGTGTTAATGAGTTTCAAGTGTGCTAAGGAGGAGTGACAAGGCATGTTTGGTAGTGCTAAGGAATTTTAGAGTACTAGGGTGGTATGCGGCCAAGATGTGCCAACGCATGCAAGTGTTAACTAGGAGTGCTAGGGAAACACAAGGGAGAACTACGCCAAAAATGCATGGAAATGAACAAATAAGATTTTGTGATTGGAAGTGTGAATGATTTCCAGGTGCGATAAGGAGGGAGTGACAAGGTATGCTAGGCAGTGTTAAGGCATGTTAGAGGCCAAGGCAACATTCCAAGATGTCATAGGTGCTAGGGTGTACCAACACGTGCCAAGGAGTGTTAAGGAATGTTATGGAAACACAAGGAAGCACTAGGTAAAAATGCATGGAAATGAATTAATAAGAGTTTATGACTGGGAGTGTCAATGAGCTCTAGGTGTGCTAAGGAGAGAGTGACAAGGTATGCTAATTAGTGCCAAGGAATGCTACAGTTGTAGGGAAACATACCAAGATGTGTCAGGTGTTAGGTTGTGCCAATGCGTGTTAGGGAGTGATAGGGAGTGTCAAGGAAATACAAGGAAGCACTAGATAAAAATGCATGGGAATGAAAAAATAAGGGTGTCTGACAGGGGGTTCAATGAGTTCTAGGCGTGTTAAGGAGGGAGTGACAAGGTTATATGCTAGGCAATGCCAAGGCATGCTAAGCTATTAAGGCATGTTAGGATGTGCTAGGGTGTGCTGGGGAGTGTAAAATAATGCCAAGGAATGTAGCGGATGCTAAAACATGCCACATAATGCCAAGTAATTTAAGACATGCTCAGTGTTATGGAATGTCTAGATGTAAATTTTGTTTCTTATTCGTTTTACGACCACAGTTGGATGTGATGAGCCTTGTCTTGGTAACTTTTTAAGTGGGATGAGTTGAGATTGGAGATGAGTAGCCTAAGATGGTTTACAGGTAGTTCTTAGGTGAACAAGGTATATGTTGAATTTCCACAACACATGAGAATATAGGTTTGGTCTTAGAATTTTTGATGCAAACGCATTCAAGTTCCACAACACATCTACTTTGCATAAAGAAATCTACACACATCAGGGAATCAATTAGTGCACATGAAATTTTTTAATTTTTCAAATTGTTCTTCATTAAATTACAAACTAGAATAGAATAGGCTAGAGCTCGTGTACATGAGATCATGGCCCTTTACAATCACACTGATACATAGAATACAACTAGGGCTTGGTGTTATTCCTTTGAAAACCAAACTACCTTGAAAAACACAACACTTGACCCACTTTCTGATGGTGGCCACACATAGCCCTTTCAATCCAAATTTCATGAACACATCTGGCAGGTGCTCTTGCCTCCCATTATGCAACTCCTCAATCTAGCTCTATCAATGAGCTCAACTCCTTTAGGTTATTGAACTTGGCTAAAATTTTGTTTTCCTCCATCTACCTTTTTTTTTCCTTTAAGAGATGCAAAACTTAGGGTTTTCGATTAGTTGTTCACAACTCCGTTTGTGAACAACTCTTTTGTCTTCCCACTTTTTCCATACTCATGCTCGAAGATAAAAAGTCTAGGACTATGGTGGTTTCCCTTCTTCTCAATGACTCAATACTCTACAATACAATGAAATATGGCTAGTTGTCTAGCCCACTTTACTGCTACTTTAGTCCTTCAAAGTATGCACATCCTTAGGCCCAATACACCTACCCTTCTACCAGTATTGTTTTCCTTCACAAGTATAGGAATTAGGGATATTATTTGATAGTCACCTAACAACCCTCCTATTGTACTTGTATTTCCATCAATTTTCCCAACCATAGTCAATTCTTTTACTAATCTAGTTCCCACAACACTGCCCTCAGCTAGGGCTCTTCAAATTTTCCACCTAATAGTGATTTGAGTATTCTCAAAATCATTATTCTCATGTACCAATTTCTTTCTTGTCCAATCTATGAAAAAATCTGAACTACTCCTCTTATCATCATTATAATAATTTGTAGATTACTAAACTAGCGTCACAAATCATCCAATAATACTCCAATGACAAACTGTTTATATGCTACTTCATATCTCTGTCCAAAACTCTATGGATAGTCCACCAAAATCAACTCCTATTCATGTCAATACATTCCTCATATGGCACATTTCTTCTGCTCAATAGTCTACTCAGGTCCCACCTTCCTTTGGATTTTCTATCTCCGCACATACTTCTGCAAACCATCTTCCAAATATGTGGTATATATTGTATAGATAAACCTCTCTCTAAGGGTCACAACCCCTCTTCTTCTACACAATTTTTTCACAGTCTTAAGGGCACACCTTCTGGATTGAACATGCAAGGAAACCTCCCTAACTAGGGCATTATAATTCTATTCTAATTGCTTTAGAACAAACCATATCCACCCATAGTAAAAACAACAACTCTTGCCTCCATAAGAGACTCGCCCTAGCTCATATGGATCCATAGATTTTGGGAATTTCTTTGAATGAATCTTGACCTGAACTTTAGATATCTACGACCCTCAAACTATAGTTACCTCAATCAATATTACACCTGTGGCTACTTTTGTCCTGGCCTTAGATTCTAGTGTAGTCCCTCCTCCATTTCTATTGGTCTTTATCATGAACCTTGCAGCCTACTAACCACCACAAGATAGGGTCTCAACCCTCTATACTATTTCAAAATTTGATGCAACCTTCACACAGAAAGACCATTGAAATCACATGCCTAAATTCTCATGAGTCGCCTCTCTTGAGCTCGATCTGCCATAAGAGAACCAACATTATGACATCCTACTTCCTATCTCAAACCCATTAAGGCATGTGACATTCTTCTCAACCCTCACATGATGATCTTTCTCTTCGTTGATGATCATGGCCTCTCTTTAGAAACCCTTACTCAGACCTCTAACTCGACCTACTTTAGGACTAAATCTCTCTTGGCCCCCTGGATCAAATGAGCTCCTTCTCACTTGATGTTCTTGCCTTCATTCTAAGGTCTCCTTAAATAGACTTTCCTATCTAGGCCTCTTAAGAACCCTCTAGAACTTACGAGCTTTATCCACTTAGACCTTAGGAAATATTATTTTTCCTTTTTAATTTTATTTTAGATTTTAAACCCCATCTTGGGTCCAAAACCCCTTTGCTTGGGTTATTTTCTGACAAAGCATTTTGTGACCAAACTCACACAAACCCATCTCACTGGGCTTGTGGAGTACCTCCCAAGCTACACAATTCAACAACATAGTCTAGTTGTAGTAATCGTAACTTAGTCAAGATCTTGTAGTTAGCGAGGACTTGGTTAGGTTCCCAAGTTGCAAATTAAGTAAGGTTAGTTGTGAGGGCATGATAGCTACGAAGGGTTAGGGCATGCCAAGGAATTAAAAGACGTGCTAACACATGCTAGACAGTGTCAATGCATGCTGAGGAGTGTTAAGGAGTGTCGAGGCATCATAAGGGAGAACTACATCAAAATGCATGGAAATGAACAAATAAGAGTGTGGCCAGGGAGTGCCAGTGAATTCAAGTGTTCCAAGGAAAAAGTGTGTTAGAAGAAGTTTGTAATAGGATTTGCAATAGGAAAGGCTACGCTTGCGATAAGGGGCTCATCAAAGCAGTATTAAAAGAAGGGAGACTTTGTGCTGGGCACAACACTATTTTTCATTTATCTATTATTTTTATATGACATGTGGCACACTTTAGCCGAATTCTCATGTTTTAAACTATTTTAGACAATTGCATATTGTACATTGTTGTGTATAAGTTTTGGGGCCCTCGGCTTGTGTCAAATTATATCTTGTATGTCTTGTGTATCTTGTGGTTCTTACAAACTCTCAGTTAATTCTCTATTGTTTATATGAACTAGACATACATGTGAAATATTTCCTATGTAAGTTATGTTGCTTAGTTGTTTTATGGCCATGGCTAGATGTGATCCTTGTCTTGGCTAGTTCTTAAGTGGGACAAGTTTAGCTTGGAAATTAGTGGCTTAAGATGAGGTATAGGAAGTGTTTAGGTTAACAAGGCACAATATACTTGTAGTAGGTGCAATTGGTCAAGTTATTGTGGCTGAAGCAGACCAATGTCACATGAACTACAATAGTTAAGGACTTGATTCAGTTCCCAAGTCTTGAAAAAATTTAAGGCTAGCTGTGAAGGCATGAGTGGCAGGGCATGCTAGGGAATGCTAAAATGTGCAAGATAGTTTGATGACATGTCAAATATGCTAATATGTGTCAAGTGATAAGGCGTGCTAAGATGTGCAAGGGTGTGACAATATGTGCTAGGTACTGTCAAGGAAACAAAAAAGAGAAACACGTTAAACTATAAGTAAATGAACACATAAGAGGGTTAATAAGTCACCAGTTTACATTTTCGAGGAGGGGCATGCTAGGCACACCAAAAATAGGTGGAAATAGGTGCCAAGTTCCAAGTGTTGTGCCTTTTAAGTGCCAAATCATCCTTTGTTACTTCTCATCTACTTTTCAATAATTGATCTCAAATAAATTTAATATTAAACCATGCCAAGGCATACCAAGGCATCTTAATGAATGCTAGACATGTTACTACTTTCCAAGCGCCAACACGTGTTAAGTGCCAATATGTGTTACAGAGTGATACACATGTTATGAAGTGGACGAGCGTGTCGAAGAGTGCCAAGGTGTGACAAAGTGTGCTAATGATGATGAGCAGTGTTATGGAGTACTAGGTAAACACAAGGAAGAGCTAGGTCAAAATGCATGGAAGTGAATGAATATAAGGGTGTGCCAGGGAGTGTCAACGAATGCTAGCTAACATGCCAAGGAGGGAGTAAAAATGTATGTTAAGCACTAGTAAGGCATGCAAGGGAATATCAGGGCATGTTAAGAAGTGCAAGAGTGTGCTAGGGAGTTCCATTGTGTGTTGACATGTGCCAAATAGTTCCAAGACATGCAAGATGCTAAGGCATGCTAGGATTTGTAGGGTGCCAAGGTATG
The DNA here is from genome assembly GCA_034641835.2 of Pinus albicaulis. Lineage (NCBI taxonomy): Eukaryota > Viridiplantae > Streptophyta > Pinopsida > Pinales > Pinaceae > Pinus > Pinus albicaulis. The sequence continues at coordinate 64,576,695 of CM076577.1, read as the reverse complement.
CCAATATGTTTCAAGGAGTATCAAGGAAACAAAAAGAAGAACCAAGCTAAAATGCAAGGAAATGAACACATAAGAGGGTTAATAAGTCAAGACTTTATCTTTTTCAAAAGGGGCATGCTAGGCACATTAATAATAGGTTCCAATACATGCGAAGTTCCAATGTGTGTCAAGTGCTCATGTATGTTAATGCATGACAAAGTGTTCTAGGGCATGCTAGGGACTACAAGGCATGCTAACACATGTTAGGAGAGTGTTATGCTATGCTAGGGCCCGAAAACATGTGCTTGGGTGTCTGTTACACAACAGTTTGTCACTGTTCTTGCAATCCCTCATCCCGTACATTGGAGGACTATTCCCGTGACCTGTGAACAGTAAAATGTCCTGAAAACACCTTGATGGCATCCTTCTGCATAAGGACAAGAATTCTCCTCAAGAACATTTCCTCTGGAAAACCCTAAAAATCCATGTTTTGACATTGGCGCGGGTAGCTAGTTCATCCCTCGCGCCAATGGGGAAAATGCACACTAGTGGGTGCGCTAGATGGCGCTCTGTCCCTGTGTCGTGCTCGCGCCAAGCCTATTAAGGAATGTTTTTTAACAATAGAAGGTGGAAGTTTGATTCTAACAACTTCAGAACGGATCATCAAAAAGGGGTTGGGTTGTTTGCCTCTGGATCTCACTGTTTAGGAAGTGGTTTTCCACCTCTCATGGAACCTTCCTAAGAGATAGGAATCTCCCCCATGATTATAGGGAGCCTAACCTCTCCTTCTCCCTCTATAAAAGCCCGCCCTCTCCATTTGCTAGCTAGCTGAACTTTTGGGAAGGAAATTATAGCTGAGTGACAATCAAGAGCAGAGCTCAGGAGAACCCTATGAGAGAGATAGTTTTGTCGAATCCTTGACGAGCTATGTGAGACACGTCCCGCTGGAACCCCGTCGAAGGAAGATCACGACGTCAGAGCACCGGTTGTAATCATTCTCTCGTATCTTAATATACATGACTCTGTTATTTGTTCCATGATTGTGTTTTTCCATTATATAATGCAATTTCATTCATTCCTCTTTGACTGATCGATAGTTATAAAAGTGTGAAATATTACGTTGCATGTTGTCTCTCTTCTCTACATGTGTACAGGTATCTGGATGCAGCAAGCTCACGGATCGTGACCTGTCCAGCTAGGAACGGAAGTGCCACTTCTTCTTCGACAACAACAATGAAGGAATCACAGTAAGCGATCTATCGCGATTCTATCTTTTGTAACTAGGAACCAATAACTTTGCGTGTTTCGATTGTTTCTAGACCCACTCTAGGGCTAGTGGGATCGCCTCTGTCCGCAGAGGGGATTTACCTCCACAACAGTGTCCTAGTCATGCCAAGATGTTCTAGGTACAAAGATGTTCTAAGACATTCGAGATGCCAAGGAATGTTAATGTGTGTCAAAGCATGTTAAGATGCGCTAAGAGTGTTGAGGAGTGCTAGGTCTCCGTCATTAATAGAATTTACAAAGTTTGATTATGTATTAAATAATATAGTTTCTACACACACTAGGGGAACTTTATCTAAAGGGAATTTGTTAGATAATAAAACTAATAGAGATTAATCATGTATTGACTCATAGGAAAACTATATTCTCATTACTTGAGGGAAATTATACACACTAATTACTTCTTAACAAATTGACTGACTCTAACCACTATATGGCCTTGGAGACATAATGAAAAATACTCCACAACAATGGTCTTAAATCGTTATATTTTGACAAAAAATATAGCAACATGCACATAGCGTTATCAAAAAACCATTAGAATGATCAGTGATGATGAACATTTTTCGATTGTCACCAAAAGTAACCAAAAAGAGTATTGGTGAGGGTCAATAAACGATCGTCACTAGAAGTGTCACTAAAGAGAGAATTAGAGACGGGCCTTTAATGACCCTCACCAAAAGTGTCACTGAAAATGGATTTGGTGACAAACCTTAAATGACCGTCACTATATGCACTTACAACAATGCTTTTTTAAGGACCGTCACCATATGTGACATTGGTGAAGGAGGCACGACCCTCACCAATGTCCTTTTTTCTTGTAGTGGCTTAAGATTTAAAATTATTAAGAACATTAAGTAAAACATTCAATTATACAGTTAAATCACCATTTTTAACCAAGGAAAACAGAGATGGAAGTTGATTCCTCACCACACAAAAATTGATTGACTTGAACTTCCAGAGTCAAGAAACTTTGTGTGGAGGAGATTTGAATTGCGAGAGTCAGAAACTGTGTGCAGGAAATATTTTAAAAACAAATTTTGAGTGGAATCTGCCTTGTTTTTCAAACTTCTTTTCCGTCCCGGTCTGGATTGTGGACTTAAGATTTGTGTTGATAAAAAAATGGTGCTTTAGTTCCCAAAACCCATAATCTAAACCGGCTTCAAATTTACTCGAAAAATAATGGAATTTTCAGTGATACTTTGATAAACTCCTTTGTGTAAATCCAAGGTACAATGGTCAAACTTCAAAATTTTGAGTGTCTGGGAAGTTTTTGATGGTGCTGAATCCACTTTTAAAATTTTAGACGTGGAAAGATTTTGATGGTGTTGAATCCACTTTTACCATCAAAAATATTATTCAAACATTCCTATTACCATATTTTTTGAAAAAAATATTACTGGATTCTAATCATTTTTAGCCGAACAAGTTTGCCACTCGGTAGATTCACAAAAGAAGATGAATTCCACTCATTGCACGCGTTTTCACAATACCGTACACAGATTACTAATAAATGCAAATGAAAATTGAAGATACTTGTCAAACATCTGGAGGCATGTACCATGAATTGCAGGCGTTAGGGGGTTTTGATGTGAACCGGAGATTGTACATCGGCCTCTATCATCCGTTTCAAATGAACAATTTTATTTCTTTTTGTTACATTTCCTTTTTCATGTTTATGCATTTGTAATCGTAACATTTTTTTTTTGGGTTTTTACTTCGATTTGTATGTTCAGTTGAATTTTCTTAGTATCCTCTTAAGCTCAGGTGTTATTGCAATGATTTTATTTATTTGATATGAGTTTTTGTTTTGTATAATGATCGTTTTTCTTGTTTTCGATTATATATTTTTTATAATTTAAAATCCTTGATAGGGGAATGTAAATTTTCAGAGTAAAATTATAAAGTTAATTTGTAATTGATATCGTTAAGTAGTTTATGGGTTTTCTCATTATATTTAAGATATTTTTGAGCCATTATAAGGAAATAGGGTTAAAAAGCGGTATTACTGTTTTACCCATTATACTTTTGTGTAGTTAGGCCTAATGAATTTGTTGTTAGATACTTTTAGGTTATTATAAAAACATGGTAAAAAGTGGTATATAGATTATAAAAATGCTGAAAAGTTTTTCTTTAGCATAATTAAAAAACGCATTATTTCTTAATACACGTTATATAGTGAATAAACCATTTAATTTAATTTTATTTTATTTTTTAATTTTTTTTAATTTTATAATTTAAATTATTTAAATTTTATCTTAATTAAAAAAATTACATTATTATCTACTTATTATATTTTAATTTTTATTTCCTTTTTATAAGAAAAAAAAAGATATTATTTTTATAACTTTATAAAATATTTGAACTCTTATCACAAATATCATGTTAGACAACAATAATCATACCATGAACATGGTCAACCTAAAGTTTAGCTGGTAGACACTTGCATTTTCAATTGGTGGCTTCCTTGTTTTCTAATGCAGCTTTTGCTAGATCTTTTAAGATAACTTTAGATGGTTTCTCTTTATTTTCGCCATTTTGTCTCCACGACTTCTTTAAATGAAAGACCCCGCCATTGCTTGCCTACGAACTAGAAGCCTCTCAAAACTCTAGCTCTGCACACTTAAAACATTCAGCCTGTCGATAAGAGTTTGCATTTGGCTCCTAAACCATTAACAAAAAACAACAAATTTGAAAATTGATCCAATATATATTTACATAATGTATAATAAACACTCTGACTTTGTATTTTGAATTAATTGGAAAGAATTGAGAAATTTTATATTAATTTATTAATATTATAATCAGTTATAGTCAAAATGTTTTGTCTATTAATTAATCTCTAAATTTTTAGACATTATTTTTAAAGTCTAAAAATTATTTTTAAAATTTTAAAATTTCAATTTTTAATTTTTAATTGTTGATGACTAATTTTATGTGGTTTAAAATTAAAAAACAAAACAAAACAAAATTCTAATTGCCAAGTGTTTTTATAAATTAGTCATACAAAAATTTCAAATTTATAGAGGATTACTCATCAACACTACATATTACACTTTGATTTTTATCACTACATATTACACTTTGATTTTTATTGTTGAACGGATCTGGTTCAATCATTTTTCTCAATAAATTTTACCAATATTATGTATTTTCACAATTCAATTTTAAATCATCATGCATTATAAAAATAAAATTTAAGCCAACACTACAATAATCAAAGTCTACATAGTAGCTAGTACTTTCTGCTTAGATTAAATATAGCTTAATTAAACAAAAAATAATAAAGACAAAATTTCATCAAAAAATAAAACAACCAAGTAATAAAATTTTGTATTTGAGAGTTTAAACTTCTGTGATCCATATCTAATTTATCATAAATCTTCCGGACAATCACATTATCATTTGAGTACCGACGCATTTCAAAATACTTAATGTAGTTCATCATTAGTGAATATTGATATGGTTGATCTAGATCATTCATTATAAATAACACAGAAATGCAACAGTCAATAAAATAACCACCACAAAGGATTAATAAAAGGAACGTTAAGGAAAATGAAAAAATAAAAATAAAAATTCAAAGATAAATAAAATAATAATTAAATAGAAAGAAGGCCCACACGGCTAGTTCTCATCATTTTCCAGCTCAAAAGGTTGGTGTTCTAAACACACTAGCCACTAGAGGTCTTAGGGTCTCAGATGATGAGCACTTAGAGGAAGAAAAAGCCCATCTCCTTAAAGTCTTTAAAATGAATGGTTATAGTAATCGTCAAGGTCTGAAGGCTTTCCTTAATGTTAGCAGAGGTTCTAGACAGAAGAAAGATCAGGGTGATTTAGTTGGTAGTGTTCAATTGCCATTTATACATGGTACTGCTAACAAAATAGCCCATATATATGATATCTTCCACCTTTAGACCTATGAACATTGTTTGTAGTTCCCTTAGATCTGCTAAGGACTCGTTGGACCCTAAAATCATGAAGGGTGTCTATTTGATTCCATGTTCTTATGGGATTCCCTATATTGGGGAAACCGGTCGCTTAATTAATAAGAGAATTCAAGAGCACGCTGCTGATATTAGACATTGCAGGACTCGGTCCTCTGCTCTTGCTGAGCATGTTGGGAAGACGAAGCACCACATTTGTTTGGAGGAATCCAAGGTCATTGCTAGGGTTGATCATTTCCATCACTGCAAGTTTAGAGAAGTGGTTGAAATTGAGAAAATATCTCATACTCTGAATAGGGATGATGGTTGGAAAATTAGTAGCTATTGGTTTTAGTCCATATTCTCTTAGTTTAATTCTTTCTCCTCTTTCCTTGGTTATCTCTCTTCGTTTATAGTTTTTATTGCCTTTATTTCTAATGTCATTTATGGTTATTTCAGATAAATAATATAGATCTAGCTACATTAAGGTTATTTTATCCCCATTCATTTATTATTATATATATATTTTTATTGGTTGCATTTTTGGGTTACTATTATTATTTATATTTATATTTATATTTATTTCTCTATTTTTTTTTTTTTTTAATTTGACTAAATCATACAATTAGGATTGGTTTTTTTTTTTTACTTTCACATTTTTATGATATATATATACTATATTAATTTTATTTCTATTTAATTATTATTTAATTTATCTTTGAGTTTGTTTTATTATTATTATTTATAATGAATGATCTAGATTAGCCATATCAATATTCCCTATCAATATTCCTTGATGATGAACTATACTAAATAGTTCAAAACAGGTGTTCTCAAATGATAATGTGATTGTTGGAAGATTTATGAAAATTTTTGCATTGCTGAATGAGATTAATATGATCAACTAATATTGTTTATATTAACATATATACACTTTAATATATATGTGTGTGTGTAATTAAATTTATTAAAATATATTTTTAATATAATAATAATTCATTTTAAATTGAAAATATGAAGAAAAAACTATAATTTATGAAAATGGAAATAATAAAAATAAATAAATAAAAATGAAATAAATCTAAAAACAAAAAATAGTAATTACTAAAGAGATCATAATAAAACTTCAACCAATCACCTCACAAATAAATAAATTTAAATAATAATAATAAACAACCAAAATTGAATTCCCAATGTTAAACTAGGGATAAGTTGTAGAAATTTTTGGTCAAATACAAACTAATAAGCAATCAAAGCAATGCAATAGAGATATAACAGGATTTTACTTTTTGTCTTTACAATTTTAATCATAACTTAAAAATAAAAAATAAAAGAATATTTTTTAGGAATCTATTGCACTTACACTTAGGCCTTTGTGTAAGTAATTTTTTATTTTAATATACTTGACATTGTAATTTTTTATATTAGATGTTTTATTGCATATGAATTATTTTCGGCACAATTAAGAAGAGATACTTCATATCAATTTGATTTTTTTTTATATAAAAATTCCACGATAGATTATTTATTTGTTTACAATAATTAGTTTAATTTTTTTTTTTACTTTATTTATATCATATATATATACATTATCTAACATAAAGATACTAGACATTGTAATTTTTCCTTTTTATTGGGTCCTATAGGTTAAAGATGAAATAAAATGTACACATGCATTAATTTTTGTAATCAGCAATGGTGTGAGAGTTAATATTTCATCCAAAATAATCTATGCACCTCTCTCTATTTTTCTCTAAAATTATTTAGTCGATTAATTACTGAAATTACTTCCTTTAATCATATTTAAATATATTTCTTTATTATTAAATTTATAAATCTGTCCAAAATTTTAATAATTATAATCTGTTACTTTAAAAAAAATTTATTAAGTAACAACATTGCAGGTTACACTTATAAATTATCTTTTTACGAATCTATAAATATATAATTACTCCCTATGAATATATAAGGACATTCAAGAGTAACATTGTGTTTGGTTTAAATTTAATTAAAAAAAATAGCTACTTCAATATATCATTAGTATTGGCACTATAATGAATACAATGAATTTATTTTTTATTTGGCATATTTGAAACTTATGTTTTCTATTATCATAACGCTGCTCAAACAAAAACGGTAAGTATTCACTCTCTTTTACATGATATTGAATTTTTATATTTCTTTGAGTTATAAAGGTTAATTTGCTATGTAACGTGAAACCATTTTCTAAAACAACCATTAATTATTTTAAATATTTTTTATTTTATTAAAATTTATGATATCGATTTTTTATGTTGTAAAACGTTTTTCTTTGAAAATAATTTATTTAGTTGTCATGTTTTCCGTGTTTGGGTTATTGGACGAAATGTTAGACGATTGAAATGTTTTAGACCTTTAGATCCAATGCCTCCTTCAAGCTAACTAACTAACTAACTCACTAAACCTTACTAATGTCTTCCACCTTGCTATGAAATACGATACATCATGTCTTCTAGCTAAATTCTGTGTTTCGATATGCAGGTATTTTTGGTTGAGCTTACCAATATTATAAAAGAAGATTGTAGCTTCACATTTGTCTACGTAAAAATTTCTTCTCTGCATTCTCAGTTAAATGTGAGGACATCTGCCGTGACTAATTTTTTGGCAAAGATTGGCAACGTTGAAGGAGAGTGGGTGAGAAGATCTGTCACTACTCTCATACGCTTTCATTAAGGAATGTCTTTGATATTGTAACATTCATGAAATTAAAAATAATCTATGGGATTATCAGTTATTTGTTTCTATATTTTTCATCTTTTGCAATTTAATTTTTTGTAGGAATTATATACAATATGCATGTATATTACCAGACTCCCCTGATCTAACAATTAAATCCACTGTTAAATACAGAATCCTTCTACTCAATTCTTTGTAGAAATTAAATAGCCAATTGCAAACATATGAAGAAAAATCAATCACACATAACAAGATGTTTTATCGGGAAAGATTAAAGCTAAAAACCCCAACTATCATATATTATGTATATCATGGAATCATGAAACAATCTCATACAAAGCTCAGCTCATAGAGCTCTCAGTACAATCTACAATCATCTCACACTATCAAACAAAAATTGGTTCACACATGCACCAATTTACTGCCTCCTGACAACCTGCCTCCACTGCGCAATCCCTGCTGAAGAATATCCCTGAATGAATTTGATCTTGCCTTGCTTTGACTGTGAAATCCTCATTGGCCACTCCAATGTGTGTGTAGATGCATTGAATGCATCATTATAGCCACAACTGATATTCAAACACACCCTTTCACCTATCTCTCCATTGGGTCTCCACCAGATCTGACATGCAAGTAGTTAACTGCTATATTTCTTCAGTTGCAAGTAAGACACTACTTGTGAATTAATTAAATAATTAATTCACTTATCTTTCACTAATGTATCTTTAGTTACAACTAGAACAATTGAGTTTAACTCACTTAACTGAGTTAAACTAAATAACAACTCCCATAACTACTCTTCCAAATATGTTACAACTTTGTCACACTCAGTTACAACGCAGTCCATCATACATGAGTCACCAACCAACCTTGCAACTCGTAATTCCTTTAGCTAACTGGTTTGTCACATCAATTAACTAAAAGCAAGTGCTTCAAGAGAATAAGTTATTATTTATTGTCTGATTATCATTAAGGGTTAATAATAATCGACATGCATTCTATTTTTAGATTTGCAATCTATAAATAGACTTCGCCCATGTTCTAAAAATAGAAACTCATCTAAAGATATAATTTTCTCAACCATCTAGAACCAACATCCTACAAATTTTAGAATATGCTCACCATTCTAAAAATAGACATACACCTAAAAATAGCCTGTGGGCCCCACCTAGTGAAGGTGCTTAATTTTCACTAAGATCATCATCTTGTTGAATATCAACACTCCCTCTCAACAAGAAAGGGATTATCCTTCACCCCGATCCTGTCTCTATGGTATTCGAATTTGCTCCTGGTGAGCGCCTTCGTCAGAATATCTGCATCCTAATCTTCCGTAGGAATGTACTGAAGCAACATGATCTTCTGTTGCACACAATATCTGATATGATGATACTGGATATCTATATGCTTAGATCTATCATGAAACACAGGATTAATCAAGAGTTTAATGCAACTGTGATTATCACAATGAATCACTGTAGGATCTAAATGAGAACCGAACAAACCGACCAAGATCTTCCTCATCCAAATAGCCTCACATGCAGCTTGACTTGCTACCATGTATTTCGCTTCCGTTGAACTGAGTGCCATAGATCTCTGTTTGCTGATGTACCAAGAAAAAAATGTAGATCTGATACTGAAAACCCCTCCTGATGTGCTCTTTCTGTCTGTTGGGCTGCCTGCCCAATCTGCATCCGTGAAGCCATGCAACTTCACCTCATCCGTCTGTTTGTACCATAAGCCATACTCAGATGTGCCCCTGAGATATCTCAGGACATGCTTTCCCGCCTTCCAAAAGAGCTTGGTAGGCTTAACCATCGCTTGACTAAGATGGTTCACCGCATATCATATGTCCGGTCTTGTATTAACTAAATACATGATCGAACCCACCAACTGTCGATAGATAGTAGCATCCACTACCTCTGCCGATGTAGCATCCTCTTTCCTCCAATTTCCTGGAAGAGGAGTATCCATGGGTTTGTAATCCTCCATGTGAAACTTACCAAGTATCTCCCTTGCATACTTGCCTTGAGACACAAACAGTTCACCTTCTTGCTGCCATATTTCCAATCCAAGGAAATAATGAAGGAGACCCATATCCTTCATCTCGAACTCCTTTGCAAGATCCTCCTTGCATGAGTGTATGAGTTTCTCATCACTAGTCATATTAAATCATCAACATAAAGAATAATGATTAAAATCTTACCCTCCACCAAAATCTGGTATAGGTTTGCATCCACCTCACTCTTGGTGAAGCTAAGTCCAGTGAAATAGCTGTCGATTCGAGTGTACCAAGCACGGGGTGCTTGCTTCAGCCCATACAATGCTCTTTTGAGTCTACACACATGCAACTCCCTACTGAAGATCTCAAATCCTCCAGGCTGCTCAATGTACACTTCTTCCTCAATGATCCCATTAAGGAATGCAGTCTTCACATCCATCTGATAAATGTGCCAACCCATCTACACTGAGAGAGCAAGGATGGTCCTTATGGAAGAATATCATGCGACAGGTGCAAAAGTTTCTTCATAATCAATCCCCTTGATCTGTGAGAAGCCCC